>OY747703.1:1225000-1665000 GCA_963556495.2 Valencia hispanica | reverse complement strand
AAAGGTAACAATTATTTTCATTTTTTTTCTTTCCCTGACAAGCACAAAAGTTAGTTCTCTGTGAGGTTGCATGGTGGACCTGGTGTGTATCATCATTCTCTGTCCTGTCTAGGTCATCTGTAAACCAAGTAGAACATCAGAGGTAATCATAAAAGGAACTGACCTTATGCAACATGATTAACATTCAAGTGTCATTTTGTGGGGGAAATTGGCTCGATTGTAGAGTTGTAACTAAAAAAGCACTCAGAGCACATACCTCAGCTCAGTCCCAGTCAAGAAAGCAGTCTTTGCACTCAGAACTAAAGTAAAACTGTTGTGTAGTTTATGCTGTAGTCTAGTTTATTCTAGTAGTATACTCTGAATTGTTTCCTCCCAGACAATCATCGGTCAAAATGTTAAATCAGTCATTGATTAATCAGTGATTTTAATCCTGCCCTGCTTTCTGAAGCAGCTCCTTCTGTTCTGTATTTATGAAGTTGCTAGATTATTACTTTTTGTGTAGATATTTTAATAAATGATAAGACAGAGAAAGAACTTTAATTAGTTTTTATTATTTATGGATTTTAAGTATTTATGTTTACGTCAATCTTGTGACTCATGTTGTGACTCTGATGTCTGTCATTCAGTCTAGGCCCCGCCCCCTTTGTATTACAGCCCTGCTTCTATTTTAGTGTGACACCCCAACATCATCACTGGCCTCCATTTAGCCCTCTTTAAAGAGTTCCTGGAAACACCCCTGCACAACAGTCTTAATGAAGTATTTTTAGGCTTATATAAACATTATTATTCAAACATTATCACTTTTGAATATGACATACTGAATTAGACTCACATTACGGTTAAACACAGTGAGTCTGTTTTTGCCCAGCTACAGCCACCATTATGAATGAAAAGTCTTTGTTTCAGAGCTTTGAGCAGAAAGTTCTGGTGCTGCTAAAAGCAAGCAGCCAGTGACGGCCGGAGAAACCTTGCTGAGCACTCTGGAGCCATGAGACACGGATCAAAGGGGAGATGCAGCTGGATGCAACACCTGTTTTTAAAAAAGATTGTAAAAAATTATTGGCAATATATTTGCAAGGTTAGAGGAGAAGCACACATGTCCGACGATTTGAAGTTTTTTGCCAGACTGATGTGTTTTCACAAACACTGCTGTGAATCTGCCTATGTTCATATAATCTGAAGACTTACAGGATTTAAAATATTTCTTCACCTGTTTTACATGTTGGTCCAGAGTTTTGCCTTCCACTGACAGCCACCACAGAAATGTTCCTCTTATTTCTGTCAGAAATTGTCTGATGTCCATTTTCTGTCGGGACTATAGATAAAACGGCCAATAGGACACGGAGGATTCCTCGTTTACATACTTGTCTAGGGTGACCAGATTTTGATTTGCAATAAAGAGGAACCTGGCACAGTACTGAAACATATTCAGGACTTGGCCAAGACTTTAGTTATTTAAATTGTACATTCTGAATGTGGTTAGAAAAGATTAGTTAAATAACAAACTTCAAAAAGGCTTTCACAAGTAGAAAAATGATTTTATAATCTCTGGAAAAAAATTATAATAGACATAATTACTCTTCTGAATTAAAAACGTTACCGGCAACAATATTAGTTTACTTTTTAAATTGCACTGGACAAAAACTGAAGAAAAACCTGAAATAATCTTCTAAGAAAACAAGTATTATTTTCTTTTCACTGTAATCAAAGTAAACAGCTGCAGACTCAAAAACAAAATAAAAAAGTGCTTAACTCTGTTTAGTTTGCATCTTTATCCTCCACAGTCAGTGTATAGATCAACTCTCACTTTGCTCAGGCTTTTTATAGTTTTTGTGTTCATGTGATCTTTGGGATATTTTCCACTTTTGTCACTCAGAAACACACATGCCAGCTCTGTGAATGATGCACTCCTCTGCCCACTTGTTGCGACTGGACCGTATGTCTTTGGTGGTTCGTGCATGAAGCTTGTGCTTTGACTTCTTGTAAACAGCAGTAACTCGGTACAGAGCAGCGCTGCACAATGCAGCGCGGTAAGGTGCGGCGCAACTCGGCACACAGCCTGCTGTCTGTGGCGTCAATAAACGGATCAGAACCAGCTCAGGAGGACGTTACATGTGAGAAAGGTTGTCATACTGCATGCATCACACCAGTCAGTTTCAGTATGGTCCTATGAAAAACAATAAAAACCCAGACATTTTCATCAGTCTATGGATTCCCCGGACAGCACATGAAAAGTGGACATGTCCAGGGAAAAGAGGACGGTTGGTCAACCTAGTCTTGTCTCTGTTGCATTCACAGGAAATTACAAAACTGCCTTCTTTATTAATGTCATAGAGCAGTTCAGTTAATGTCAACTTATTCCTTCTGAGAAGGAAAAAATGTTTTGGGGCTTGATGAGAAATGTTCGGGGCTAAAGGCATCCAGTGCTGCCAGAGAGATTTGCAATTCAGGAATGGAGAACACAGGTTAGTCCAGGGACTGTGGACAATATTTTGTTTCTGCACAGCAATATGTGCAACAAATACATTTTAGCTGTGCAATATTTCAAAGACAGAATACAAAACTAATTTTTTGTAATATACTTTACAATCAATCAATCAATCAATTTTGTTGTGTTATTTTCTGTCTTTGATCAGTTTTTTTTTAACTGTGACAGAAAAATCTAAAGGCCTTCCTTCATTTTGAAAGTTTACAATTCACACCACTGACTGCTTGATGCAGATGCACAGTCATTTTCAACTTTGTACAGGGTTTAGGAAACTGGATCAATGAAAAAAAAAAGATTCAAATGAGCATTATCTCAGACCTGGACATCGTACCCAATACAACACTATCCAGGAACTGACAGCACCATGCACCACGCTTAGACAGACCGGTGCATCTTATCCACTGATCCAGAAGGAGCGCATGCTGTGGATTTCCTCCTCCTGAAGTAATGGTTGAGAAAGAAGTGGTGCTTGTTATTCCAGTCTGCAGTGTGTGACCAAAGTGGATTCACCTTCCCTTACGCACCAGCAGGTGGCAATTCACATCCATAGACCATGAGAAAGTTGTAAGACTGTGTGTTAAAGCCACAGTAGTTCAAATGTTCATATTTAGTAGGCTACATGTTTTCATCTGCTCCATGTGTGATAGCACGATGGAGATTCCTTGTTCAGCTTGTTCGGACTGAATATTAACTAAAATGAATGAAGAATTAAATTATATTAAATATGTCTTCAGATTTTTTTCATCACAAACAAAATATCGTCCACAGTCCCAGGCTTTAACGGTGTATTGTTTCTTTATACTCGGTACTCAAGGACACAACCATCAGGATGCTACAAGACAACTCTTTATTCTTCTTTCTCCTTTTTCCATACCTCCCCTTTTTTACATTGCGCCCCCTCTGGCATAACCTGCCATTACACACGGTTTTCCTGAATGTACCTAAATCACAAATCCAGCCACAGAAAAGTCTCTCTGGCAGCGCTGGATGCCAAGATGGTGAGAATATTCTGCCAGCGCAACGTTGCGAAATATTCTCTCATGCTCTTTCCACCAACACAATATATCAACACAATCCTCTTTTGGAGTCATAAACTAAACATTAAAACAATTATATTTTCTCACTCTCAACCCTCATTAAAAAAACTTCCTCCTGAACTGTGAAATTTAATTTATGTATTTTTCCATCTATGAAACAACTTTATGTGGGTCACTCGTGGGTACCCGCCCTGGACTTTAAGTTAAAGTTGAAGTTTCTCAGCACAGAGCAGCAATGGTTGCAAAGGGAACATGTTTTATTGTTGCCCATATTTTTCTGGGGTGAGTATAGTCGACATTGTTCTTTGTGCTACGATGTGGATTTTAATGATTCTTCCTAGCCAACAGCCTAATGATGGTTTTCAGTGCCGTTTGAAAAACAAAACACAACACATGGGGGGCACAGTGGCGCAGCTGGTAGCTTGGCTCACCTCACAGCTAGAAGGTCCGTCGGGGACGCTGTGGGTGCTGAGGGTGTGTTTGTTCCCCCACATCATCGGCACCCACACCCTGGGTGGGGTTGGCGAAAGGGCCTTTCTGTGTGGAGTTTGCATGTTCTCCCCGTGTTCCCTTGAGTAGCTAATGTGAGCTACTCCCACAAAAATATGCACTAGTCCTGGGGCTGTATACTGCCCCCTTCCTGGCCGGCCGGCGCGCCTGAAGGGATGAGGAGGATCTGGCTGGAATAACGTGATCCTTCCACACGCTATGTCCAGCCAGAGAAACCCCGCCCCATCAGGTGAGAAGAGCGGGGCCCTCCTGGGGCTGGCAGAGAGAGAGTGGAACCCCAGGACTGGAAATAGCTAGGAGCACTCGGTGATGAATAATGGGAAAAAACCATGGGATAAAAAAAAGAAAAGTAAAACAAAACACATAAGATTATGGCTTTCAACTTTTATAGATTGAATAAAGATATGATTTTCAACTCCTGTTTATACACTGCAGTGCATATTGTAATAAAACCCGAAACGGATGAATACTTATAGGCTATATGAATGAATAATAATAATTGTCCCCAGCAATTTTAAAACCACACTCAAGTTTATGGTTATTGTCTCCAGCAATTTTAAAAACAAACCAATGCCCTTGGCCCCAGCCATCTTCCCATAAGTGTTGACAAGCCTTTCTAGTTCCATTGAAGGAAAACATCTCCACAGCTCTTCATTTAAATGTTTTGAATTGAGCCCTACATTGCTTGTGGTGAACTTTAAATAAGACTTTTGATGGCTGTTTTGAACAATTTCTCTCTTCATGCCATTCTTGTCTTTTATTAACTCCTGTGTAAGGTCAGGAATTGTGTTAACTGCCTGCAAAAACATGCTATTGTAAGGCCTCATCTTTACCAAAAAAATCCACTTCGACTCCTTAGCTTTAGCTCATTTTAGGCCCATTTCCTCTTCCTATACAAGGTTTTAGTAGAAATTTTTTCTCCAGCTACAGCCATTTTTAGAACATAATTTTTAAATTAGAAAAATGTTAGTCTGGCTTCAGACAGTGACCTAGCACAGAGTCAGCCTTACTGAAGTACCCACTGACATTGCTATGTCCGCTGATGGTAGGGACCCCGTTACCTTGGTGCTGCTGTTGGTCACTCGGTCCTTCTCTCTCGGTTACACCGCCATGTTGGTATCTGTCGCTCAGCCTTTATATGGTGTACATCTTATTCGACAGGCAGGTCCTTCCCAGCTATGATAATATAACTTCTTCCAGTGCTCCTCTGTCATATGGAGTGCCATAGGGTTCCACTCTTGGTCCCTTCTTTTTCTTGCTTTATCTGCTGCCACTCGGAGCAGTTATACCTCAGCATCACCTGTCTTTCCACTGTTACGCAGATGAACTTAGAGTCACCTCTCTTTAAAACCAGGTAATAGTGACTTCCAACACTTCCTCCCTGATGACAGTAAAGCAGATGTTAAACCAAAGCTTCCTGTTTCTGAAAGAAAAAAAGACTGAATCCATCTTGTTTGGGGAGAACCCGTCCATAGATAACAGCGCTCTGAACGTTAAGTTTGGTGACACAGTAACAAATCTGGGGGTGATTTTAATAAGTTTTAAATTGAACAAACAGGTTGATTCCTGAGTCAAACTACTTCTACCACATTGGCCTGTTAGCCAAGGTTATGAAACCATGTTGATCTTCAGAAGTCTATACACGCTTTTATCATCTCCAGAACTGATCACTGTGATGCTCTTTATGTCCCTGTCTCTCAGCCGTCCCTCAACAGGCTTCAGTTGGTCCCAAGGGGCAAACTCCGCCGCTCAGAATTGAGGCCAACCCGGAAGTAACAAAAATTGCAGTTCACCCCTCATCCGCTGGAAGCTGGTTCCAAAAAGGAGCAATTTCCCATTGACTCCCATGTTAAAAAGGCCAACTTCACAGCAGAAATAAACCTGTTTACAGCCTGGTTCAAAAAACCATTTTAGGTTTATCAGGTCAGGTTTATCGTCATGACAACTCTGAGGGGGGTGAATTTTTTTCTTACTCACCCGTTTAGACATAATTTAATCTTGAAATTACGAATAATTAGGGGCGTGTCCTTTTGATTGACAGGTCTCGGATGAGCCGTCAGCGCTAACGCTGGTGGCTAAGGTGGCTAACGGTGGTTAACAGTAGCTAGCAGCTTGCCGCCATAGACTGCTTACCCCTGCTTGCTCCGGGGAAGGCCTTCAGCCTGGGACTCACGTTAATACTTTGGCCATTTACTTTCTCTGAACTTGAACATCAGTTCTATCCGCAAACTTTATTAGTGTTTAGATATAAATCGTGCACTTATTGGACAGAGATGTCTTGCTGTGGTACTGATTGCACTAACAGACCGTCCAAGAAGTCTCTGCTCCATTTTTTTTGGTAAGTAAAATAATATTTCTGTACGATATTTTGTAGATGAAGCTCCTGCTAGCTGAACTCCTAACAAAGTAGCTAGTTAACCACGCTGGGAAGCTACAAACTGAACAGGTTAAGATGTTGTGCATTTAAGATAAGGCTGCTTGGTCGAACATGGGTTGAATTGATCACATTTCTTACTTACTTTACATGTTGATTTATTCAAACTTCACATAGTTTTAGTAAAAGCTATGGACAAATGGGGCTTCATGATTTTATTTGACAAAAATATTGAGTTGTGCTCATTTCACCGTCAAAATAACGTATTGATCGTTACACACACACATTATATATATATATAGAGAGAGAGAGAGAGAGAGAGAGAGAGAGAGAGAGAGAGAGAGAGAGAGAGAGAGAGAGAGAGAGAGAGAGAGAGAGAGAGAGAGAGAGAGAGAGAGAGAGAGAGAGAGAGAGAGAGAGAGAGAGAGAGAGAGAGAGAGAGAGAGAGAGAGAGAGAGAGAGATAGTGTGTGTGTACCAGCACGTTATTTTGACGGTTTTAACATGTAAAGTAGATAAGAAATGTGATCATTTCAACCCGTTGTCGACCAAGCACCCTTATCTTAAGAGGCACATCTGTTTTTTAAAAAAAATTCCTTTTTTTCCCGACTAACTCCAGATATAATTCATATTTTGTTGTCAGAAATTTTTTACTTTTTAAAAATGTATAAGTTGTCAGTTAAGGCATTAACCATTTCTGATATGGATTCACCTTCATATTTGTACTTTTATACATACACCCATAAGTGTTATGTCTGTGTGTTCATTTGTTTACAGCACGTTTGTCTTGTGGTGAGTTGGTTTCCAACTAAGACGGGCAATGCTGAAATTTTAAGTTTTTAATATACATTGTTTTTTTTCTTACAGATCATATCAATCACCTAAACCTACAGGAAGATCATAAGGAGAAGTACTTAACAATGTATGTGCATCACCTTTAATGCCACTTCTTTCATATTCTTAGGTGCTGTCCGTTTTTTTTTTATTAAATAAACAACAAATCAATGAAGTTTCTGTTTTTCTTTCACACAGATATTGTTTCCATTTCAGGAAAAAAAAATCATAGTTTTGTAGCCGCATAAGAAGTATGAATTGGCTTTGTAATATTGCAGACGCCAAGGTTTATTTTAATATTGAGATTTTGAAGGAATTTATCAAATTCAAAAATGCAGTTGGCTGATTAATTACTTTTGTTTTATTTCTTCCCTTGTTATATAGTGTTGAAATAATTTTCAGTCATTATAGAGAATAAAACATTTATTTTTTTAAACACAAGATTCTATAAAAGAAAGGGACACAGATAAAAAAACAAAGGGGGCCAGAAAGCAAAAGAGACTTATGTACAGTAAAATGGGGGGGCAGAGTTGGCAACAGTGTTATGGCAACAGATGTAATTGTTGAAATAAAAAAACTACACCAACAACACATTAGAAATAACAATCAGGACTATATTTATACTTTTTGCTTTAACATCAATTGTTCAAAAGGACTGTCATGTCTAATGTGAGGATGCGTAAAGATGGCAGGATTTAAACTAGGAATAAAAGAAGCCATAACACTGTTGACAAACTTCCTGGCCTTTTCTATTTTTGCTGGGTTTACACCCGCCCTCTATCAACGCCTTTGGGTGATGGAGGAGAAGATGATGGACATCTGAGGGTGGAGAAGGTTAAGCTGGTGCAGGTCCTCCTTCATCATGTTCACCAACTGGACACTGCTGACCGCCTCCATGTCATCTCCACCACAGCTGATGATGAGGACATCTAGAGCTGCTCTTCCTCCTTTCCACCTCAGCCAAACCAGGAGATACGGACGTCTGGGAGGCCGAGGTTTCCTCCGATGGTTTCTTCAGCTCTCTCAGAAATATGTCAGACATAGCTGTCTCCAATGATACAAATGGTTATGGAGAAAAAAACTAGCATAATGAATGGCAGTTGCACAGGTGTGGCTTATCGGTTGAAAGTATAATACTATTAAAATTCTACATGAAGTGATGGAGACAGGTACTTATATTTTCTGCTTTGTTTGGCTGTTGTGGAGGACAGGCATGCAGCCATTGTGACCTGGTAAACAAAATCTATAAAAAGAAACACAAGTGTCTTACTAAAAGTGCAACTTATCCCTTCCCAGACCTCAAAAACTGATTAGTAACATTCATACATTGAAGAATTGAATAGGATCGAAATTAGTCATGTTAGATGTTGCTAATCTACAATAGCTGTGGGAACAATTTTTTTAATTGGGAGATCCTACATGGTAATACAATCACTAACAATTAGGGTAAATACAAACAAATATTAATATAAATATGTGAACTATCCTTACTAACTTAGCTTGATCATGTATCTCATGCATAGACTAAACAGATCTCATACACTATTAATAAATAAGTTTAAAATATTATTGAAAACTTGCATTAAGTTAATGATCATTTCATTTGAATAAATTATTTCAATTTAAAGGTTAACCAACCGATTTAATATTGTATTTACAGCCTGGATGGAGGAGGGTAGCAGAGTTGCTCTACTGCGGCTTTCAGGCTAAAGGCGCCCGCTAACCTCTGTTAGCTTCAGGACTAGCTCCTGGCTACATCGGCTCAGTGTCAATCTTCTGCCCCCGCCCTCACAGCGCCACTCTCAGCTCCACCTCTTTGCCCATTTTGTCACTCCCATTTTCTGGGAGTGACAAAACGTGTGACACAGACAAGATGGCGGCGGTGGGAACAGCCCATTTGGCTTCATTTTTGCTCTTCAGAAACCAATGGGTGACGTCACCGAGGCTTCGTCCAGTAATATACAGTCTATGGTTGGTCCACAATATAGCTGCACCTCCAGAAACAAGCACATCAAATCAAATCAAACTTTATTTATAAAGCGCTTTTCATACAAGAAGTTGCATCACAAAGTGCTTTACAGATTAAAATGACCCCACATAAAACCACCTTCCCTTCCCTCCCCCACAGATTTAAAAGCATGGTCACAGTTATACCCCCCTCCCCCCAACCCAACTCCCATGCACACACACAGTTAAAAGAAAAGGTTAAAAAGGACATTGGGCCGAGTGTAGATGAACCATGCAAGGAAACGCCATCAGAGGACCCATCTGCACCCGGCAGTGGTAGACTAACAGCAGCAGCCGAGGCACAGACACAGGGCACCTAGTGGAGGCAAGGCCAAGACCCCCACCTCCACCCAAGCTCCACCTGGAGAGCACCCAGGCACCTACAGCCGACCACCGCTCCCGGGGCAGAGGGCTCCCACAGAGGAAACACTGGAACGGGGATTAAGATAAATTAAAGTATATAAAGAAACAGTAAATTAATGTGCTAAGATTAAATAGTAAAACTGATAAAAATATAATCATATAAAACATGCAGACCAATTAAACAAACAGTGATAAATAATAATCAGTTAAAAGCTAAGCTAAAAAGCTGAGTCTTGAGCCTGCTCTTAAAAACATGAACGTTCTCTGTGGCCCTGAGGTTCTCTGGCAGCCTGTTCCAGAGGTGAGGGCCATAAAACTGGAAAGACGCCTCGCCATGCGTGTGTGTCTGACTTTGGGCGTGACAAGGAGACGGCTGCCAGAGGAGCGCAGAGACCGCGAAGGTTTATATGGTAAAAGCAGTTCAGAGAGATAAGAAGGCCAAAGACCATTAAGACACTTAAAAACCATTAAAAGAACCTTAAAGTCGATCCTGAAATGTACGGGAAGCCAATGTAATGATTTTAAGACCGGTGTAATGTGCTCCCGCCTCCTGGTCTTCGTCAGGACACGTGCTGCTGAATTTTGTAGTAGTTGTAAACCTGATATACTCTTTTTGGGAAGACCAGAAAGCAGGGCATTACAGTAATCAATTCTACTGGAGATAAAAGCATCTATCAGTGTCTCCGTATTGGCCCAAGAGATAATGGGGCGGACTCTGGCGATATTCTTTAGTTGATAAAAACCTATTTTAGTGATATTTTTTATGTGAGGAATAAAAGTCAGCTCAGAGTCAAAAATCACGCCCAGGTTCTTCACTTGTAAAGAGGGATTGAAAGACAGCGATTGTATTTTTGGTAAAAGTTTCTCTCTCTGAGCCTCAGGACCGATGACTAAAACTTCAGTTTTGTCCTGGTTGAGCTGGAGAAAGTTTTCTGCCATCCAGGATTTAATGTCTAAAATGCAGTTAAAAAGTGCATCCATTGGCCGTGTGTCATCGGGAGACATGGAGATGTATAACTGTGTATCATCAGTATAACTGTGAAAGTTAACTCCATGTCTCCTGATGACGCTGCCAAGAGGGAGCATATAAAGGTTAAAGAGTACTGGGCCTAAAATCGAACCCTGGGGCACACCACATGTAATCCTATGGACCCAAGAGGAGCAGGTATCTAAACTTACCATAAAAGTCCTGTCTGTGAGATAGGATGTGAACCATTTATGAACATAACCAGAGAGGCCAATCTGTTTTAAACGGGTTAAAAGAATAGTGTGGTCTACTGAATCAAAGGCAGCGCTTAGATCCAGTAGAACCAACACTGTCACCCTCTGTGCATCATAGTTTAATCTAAAATCATTTAAAATCTTCAGAAGGGCTGTCTCTGTGCTGTGGTTCACCCTAAAACCAGACTGAAATTTCTCCAGGACATTGTGCTCATTAATAAAATCATTAAGTTGAATTAAAACAAGTTTTTCTAAAACCTTGCTTAAAAATGGTAAGTTAGATACCGGTCGGAAGTTGTTTAAATCATTAAAATCTAAATTGCTCTTCTTCAGCAGGGGCTTCACTACCGCCCCTTTAAAGGCGGCAGGAAAGACCCCCGTCTGAATGGAGCAATTCATCACGGTTAAAATCTCATCTCTAAAAGATTCAAAAAATTGCTTAAAAAAGGAAGTGGGAATTGGGTCCAAAACACATGTGGTGGGCCTCACTGAGGAGAAAACTTTATCAAGAGTCCCAGCTTCTACCAGGACAAAACTGTCCAGTGTTTCCTCTGGTAGAGACACACACTCAGATTTGTCTAAAACCATGTTATCTTACATCTGATGGTGTCTACCTTCCCTCTGAAGTGGTTTGCAAACTCCTCACAAAGAGTGTTTGAGGGGGTTTTAGGAAATGCAGTAGTAGCTCTGTTAAAAAGTTTATCAATGGGGGAAAAAAGGATTTTATAATTATTTTTATGTTCCGAGATGATTTTGGAAAAGTATGAATTTCTTGAATTTCTTACTGCATTGTTGTATAATTTGAGAAGATCTGTGTATATTTGATGGTTTATTGTGGTTTTACTTTTCCTCCATTTTCTCTCTGCCGCCCTACAATTTCTCTTTATTTTTCTGAGATTTTCATTTCCCCACGGCGTTGCAGCTTTAGATTATAAACTTATAACTTGTAGTGGAGCAAGCCGGTCAAGAGCGGACTGAAGCCTTCTGTTAAAATCCTTGACAATAAAACTACCGGGGGCAGGTAAAACAATAGGAGGACTCTTTTTAAAAATTTCCAGAAAACCTGCAGCCACTTCAGGGGTTAGATGACGCTTCCTGACAGTTCTCACAGAGGTCTCCTTCTGGATAAAACTGGTGATGTTAAAAAACCACAGTAGTGGTCAGAGACAGTCAAGTCAACAACAGAGGACACACGGGTGGACAGGCCATGCGTGATGACCAAGTCCAGGGTGTGTCCTTTGTTGTGAGTCGGCTGCATGACATGTTGGCTAAAATCCATATAAGTCAGGATGTTTAAAAAATCTGTTGATAAAGGATCTAAAAGGTTATCTATATGTAGATTAAAATAACCAGCTAAAATGATCATTTCAAAGGAGTTGTGCAAAAGTGATAAAAACTCTGAAAATTCTTGAATAAAAAGTGCACTCTTTTTAGGAGGCCTATAAATTGTGACACATAAAATCTGAGTGCTAAAAACATTTGTATTATATTCAAAAGTAAAATAGTTATCAAATAAAACAGGTTTGGCGGAAAGTGTTGATGAACTTATAAAAGCAGTTCCGCCTCCCCTTTTGCTACTCCTCGTTGAATCAGCGAAGTTAAAATTAGGTGGCGAGGCCTCTGTAAGAACAACAGGGGCTTCTGCACTCAGCCAAGTTTCTGTTAAAAATAAACAATGAAGATTATGGTCTAAAATCAGATCATTTATTATAAAAGTTTTGTTCAGCAGAGAGCGAACATTAAAAAGTGCCATATTAATAGTGATTGGAGATGGAGGGACTGTATGATTTACTGAAAGTGGGGCTTTTGGCAACTTTTTGAGATTATTTGGATTGCATTTGTTCGGTTTATGATTTTTAGTCCGCTCTCTGCTGGTAATAACAGGTATGAATGAGGTAGAACAAGGTCCAAGTCCAGTATGTGAGTTACTTATAAAATCAGGGGTGAGTTCATAGGAGTAGGAATCATTTGCACATCAGGATGTGGCGGAGGAATCAGAGAGGGCAGGGGCAGCTGTGGCCAGTGTAGTTGACAGGGGGGGTCGTGGACATGCCAGGCTCAATGTCAGTGTACGAGTGCCTTGTCTATTTAGATGGAGCCCATCTGGTCCAAACAGGTGCTTCCTGCCTCAAAAAATGTTACAATTGTCTATAAAACCAATATTGTGAACAGCGGTGATGGAGGAGAGCCAAGTATTAAGGGATAAAAGTCTCCTAAAACGGCCAATTCCTCTGCCGACAGTGGGAGTGGGGCCAGAAATAAAAACAGAGACATTTGTGTTTTCTAGAAGATTAAAAAGGTGAATAAAATCACGCTTCAGGAGCTCAGACTGCTGTTTATAAATGTCATTGGTGCCAGCATGAATCACAACTTTACTCACAGATTTGTGATGATCAATGAGCTGCAGGATCTGTTCAGTAATGTCTGTGACAGTGGCTCCAGTGAAACACAGTGTAAGGGCTCCTCTCATCCTCACGTTTCTGATGATAGAGTCCCCGATGATGAGTGTGGTGGGCAGCGGGTCTGCAGGCGGATGTTTGCGCTGGGCAGAGGATCGTTCACCATCCAGGACTTGCTGCATGCCAGGTGTAGAAGCCTCCCCGGGACTGCAGCGATGCTTAATCGGCGCCGAGGGCTCGTTCCGTGGGTTCGGGGTGAAGTGGAGCACTCCTCGGTGAGTTCTGGCTGGAGCCCGGGGTTTGGCGCGACGTGGGGGGCTGCGGGAGTCCGGCTGCTGCTCCTGCTGCTGGGAGAGATTAGGCGGGCTGGCAGGGAATGGTGTCCGCCAGCTGTGCACTGCTGGCAGCGGCGAAAGTCCGGCCGAAGATGATGTCCACGTCGCGCTCATGGTCAAGGATTTGGTGGAGTGTTGAGATCCTCTGCTCCAGCTCCAGAACCCTCTGGCTAAGTTTTGCACAGCCATCACACCCAGGACTGCAGGTGAGTGGAGGCATGGTGGGGGAGAAGTAATCCGCGCTTCCCACCGATTAAAACGTTCCGGTAAAAAACGTCCTGGTTATTAATAAGTCAGTGGTGTTTAAAAATCCGTTAAAACCGGTCTTTAAAAGGTTTAAAACCAGTTAAAACCCGTGCTTGATAGGGAGCCGGTCTTGGCGGGCTGACTAACGCTGACGTATGCGCACCACGAGACACGGAAGTCTTGCAGTCTTGTTCATCACTCCCGTTTTATCCTCCTTCCACTACACTAGCTGCCTGTCTGTTTTACAATAGATTTTAAACTTTTATTGTTCATTTTAAAGCTCTTGGTGGTTTGGCCCCACCATAAATCTCCTATTACCTCTGCAAAAGTAAGAAATAGAAAACATGGGGATTGGGGGGTGGGGGGATGAGTGGCCCTGGAGGAAGTCTGCGCGGCCCTGGAGGAAGTCTGCGCTTTCTGAGTGCTTTCTAGTGTATTGGGTTTACGTGTCTGTGGTAAATCGAGGTCATTGTCCGGAATGTTCCAAGAAGTATATATAAATATTGGTGAGAGGGTTGGGATCTAGGCTCAATCACTGACCTGACCTTTTTAAATCCAAGCTTAAGACCTTTTTTATCAGGAAGGCCTTTAAAACGTAGTAGCAATGGTAGTAGTATGTAGTCTGTCTTGTTTTTGTTTGTTATTTAATGATCTTGAGTTTCTCCTTGAAAGAATTGTATTTCAAATGTTTCTTCCCTTTTCTTAGAGAATACCTGCAGGTATCTAAGGCTCAGCCACATTTTAAATAATATACTGTATGAGAAAAGTGTTAGCCATAGCTCAAATTACAATCTGAAATATATCTTATGTCTGTCTTAGAAAAATTAGGTTAAGCAGACCTGAAGGTAAGGCAACTTTATTTGTATAGCACGTTTTCAACAACAAGGCAATTCAAGGTGCTTTACATGATTAGAGGATTAAAATAAAAGCAACAATAGAAGCATAAGAGACACACATGACACATTTAAACAGACATGCCAGCTATTGTTATTCAGTTAGGCAAAGGCAGCTCTAAACAGATTGGTTTTCAGCCTTGATTTAAAAGAATCCAGCAGACTGTTTCTGTGGCGGAATATCAGGGTAATACTGCTAAAAAAGTGTTTAAGCAGCTTTGCAGTGGTCTGGACGTTTGTTCCAGATTAGAAGAGCATAGAAGCTGAAAGCTAGTTTCTCCAGGTATTTAGAAGTCTATTCTCTGAGCTACAGGGAGCCAGTGGAAGGACTTTAGAACTGGGGTGATGTTCTCTACTTTCCTGGTTCTAGTGAGGAACACGAGCAGCAGCGGTCTGGATCAGCTGCAGCTGTCTGATTGACTTTTTAGGTAGACCTGTGAAGACGCTGTTGCAGTAATCAATCCGACTAAAGATAAACGCATAGATGAGTTTTTCTAGGTCCTGTTGCGACATCAGTCCTTTAATCCTAGAAATGTTCTTCAGGTGATAGAAGGCTGACCTTGTTATTGACCTTTATGTGACCCTGGAGGTTCAGGTCTGAGTCCATCACTACACCTAGATTTCTGGCCGGATCAGGATGGAGCCCCCAGGATGGAGCCCTGGGGCGCCCCACATGTGATTTCTGTCTGTTTTGTTTAAAAATTGCCTATTGACAATAAGAAGTTCCTGTTCTTTAGGTAAGACTCAAACCAGCCAAGTCCTGTACCAGAGAGTCCGACCCAGCTCCCCAGTCGTTCCAACAATATATCATGATCAATAGTGTCAAATGTTAACAGTATAAAATCCGAGAAATGTTCTTCAGGTGAATGCCCTGTTCAGCTG
Source organism: Valencia hispanica (assembly GCA_963556495.2). Classification (NCBI taxonomy): domain Eukaryota; kingdom Metazoa; phylum Chordata; class Actinopteri; order Cyprinodontiformes; family Valenciidae; genus Valencia; species Valencia hispanica. The sequence continues at coordinate 1,649,412 of OY747703.1, read as the reverse complement.
CGGTATCATATGATAGATTGTCTTGCCATACAGCCACAGTGATCTATTTTTTCATCTAGTTAAACTAATTATGATCATGGTAGTGTTTGGTCTACATCAATATAAATGCTATATTAAGTCAATACTATCCTTCCTTTGCTCATTACAGTCTTCATAAAGGTCAGTAATCATCTTTTTAACACAAAAGTTTTGATAACTGAAGCTGACTCAATTTACCACACTTCTCTAAAATTAGAACTTTTTATGAGCGGGATATACATGAAATCTCAAGTTACATAGTTTATAATTTCATTGTGTGATTTAAAAAACATTTTAAAAATAAATTATTGTAATAAATCAAATTTATGAATTAAGCTTATTTATCTTTTTACCCTTAGGCTGAAATCTGAGTCATTTTAAGTTAATGTTATGTAAAATGAAGGAGCATCCTTTTCCAAACCCTCAGTAGCTTATTAATTTATGATATTGTGTCGTATTTTGCAACATTTCAATTGCTCGTTTTGCTCACATGCCTCCTCAGGAACCGTATTATTGTGACATAATGCCTTTAATAAAATAAACTACAACATTCATAACAAGCTATTACAGTAGTTTATATCACACCAGTAAAATATTAAATGACAGACAACTCCTGACTGTAAAATAATAAACTCATCAACCTTTTGTCTAATAAAGAGCAGAGACCCTTGTTATTGGTAAGAGCTCTTCCCTAGAACCAGAACCAGAACCAGAACCCATCTGCAAGGATCTTTGTGCTGTGGGTGAACAAGCTGGAGCTGTGAAGCCCAGCAGAACAAGTCTGTTCTGGTGTGAACACACTGAATACATTGCAGCAGGCAGGCTGAGTGAAAGCACCGCCTTCATTTCTATCAAACTATACAAAGCAAAAACATGGAATAAAACAAATGCGTTTAATTTAATGTGAAATGACTTCCATTAAGCTGCATATCTGGGAATTATAAAAAATATTAGCCTCATCTAAACCTTCAACCAAATTATTTAAAGAAGTGTTCCATTTGGTTCCTGGCCCCATTTTGGATATGATGAATCTATCCTTAGTAAACGGATACGTACCACAGGAATTTAAAATAGCTGTAATTAAACCTTTACTCAAGAAACCTTCCCTTGATCAAGATGACTTAGTGAATTACAGACCTATATCTAACCTTCCTTTCTTATCCAAAGTCCTTGAGAAAATTGTTGCTAATCAAGTCTGTGAGCATTTAAACCGTAACGAGCTGTTTGAAGAGTTTCAGTCAGGTTTTAGAGCTCATCATAGCACTGAAACAGCACTGGTGAAGGTTACTAATGATATTCTCATGGCCTCAGATAATGGACTTGTGTCTGTTCTGGTTTTGTTAGATCTCAGTGCTGCTTTTGACACAGTCGATCATAATATTCTCTTAGAAAGGCTTGAACATGTTGCAGGGATCAAAGGAACAGCACTAGGCTGGTTTAAATCATATTTGTCTGATAGATTCCAGTTTGTTCATCTAAATGATAAATCTTCTTCACTCTCAAGGGTTACTTGTGGAGTTCCACAGGGTTCTGTGCTTGGACCAATTCTGTTCACCATATATATGCTCCCAATTGGTAGAATCATTAGACAGCATGGGATAAATTTCCACAGCTATGCCGATGATACACAACTATATTTATCCATAAATCCTGATGAACCCAGTCAGTTAGGTAGATTACAGGCATGTCTGGAAGACATAAAAGCATGGATGACCCTAAACTTTTTGCTTTTAAATTCTGACAAAACAGAAGTTGCCGTCTTTGGACCAGAAGTTCTTAAACAGAAACTGATTAGTCAATCACTTCATCTGGATGGCATTAAATTGGCCCCCAGTAATAACGTAAAGAACCTCGGCGTTATTTTTGACCAAGACTTGACATTTAAATCCCACATTAAACAGGTTTCTAGGATTTCTTTCTTTCACCTCCGGAATATTGCTAAAATTAGAAACATCCTGTCCAGGAGTGATGCTGAGAAACTAGTCCATGCATTTGTTACCTCAAGGCTGGACTACTGTAATTCTTTACTATCAGGTAGTCCACAAAATGCCATTAAAAGCCTTCAGTTGATCCAAAATGCTGCAGCAAGAGTTCTGATGAATATTAAAAAGAGAGATCACATTTCTCCTGTTTTAGCTTCCCTTCATTGGCTCCCTGTTAAATCCAGAATAGAATTTAAGATCCTTCTTCTTACATACAAAGCCCTTAATAATCAGCTCCATCATACATCAGAGATCTAATTGTTCCTTATGTTCCTAACAGAGCCCTTCGCTCTCAGACTGCAGGTTTACTTGTAGTTCCTAGGATTTCTAAAAGTAGAATGGGAGGCAGATCTTTTAGTTATCAGGCTCCTCTCCTGTGGAACCAGCTCCCAGCTTTAGTCCGTGAGGCAGACACTCTGTTTACTTTTAAGGCCAGGCTTAAAACTTTCCTTTTTGATAAAGCTTATAGTTAGAGTGGCTAAGGTCATCCTGAGCTATCTCTGTAGTTATGCTGCTATAGGCTTAGACTGCTGGAGGACAGACTTACCAATTTTCTTAACTCTGCTACTTCCTTTTCTCCTACTACTCTCCAGTTGTATTACAGTACATTCTGCTATTTCGACTGTTAACTTTGTTTTCTCTCAGTGTTTTTCTCTCCATAGAAGATACACCTGGTCTGGTATCCTGCTTGGCTGCAATGCTCTGTTGGACGGGGGGCATCGACTGGGATGATCCTCCCAGTAACTGAACATCCACTGTGTCCTGTTATTAACTTTTTACTTTCTGTAACATAGAAAGTTCTCTTATATCAGATCTTCTGTTCCTTCTGTGTTTCTGCTCTGTCTTCTCAAACCCCCAGACGGTCGTGGCAGATGGCCGCTCCTACTGAGCCTGGTTCTGTTGGAGGTTTCTTCCTGTTAAAGGGGAGTTTTCCCTCTCCACTGTCGCTACATGCTTGCTCAGTATGAGGGATTGCTGAAGGATTGCTGTGGTTGGAAAGTCTGCATCAACGGGGCCCAACCTCACGCCAATGACTGATGCAATCTGCTGGGATTCCTTAAATAGGAAACTTTTTAACTGATTGGAATGTTTGTATAATTGTATTGAAATGACTTCTTGTTAAGTGCCTTGAGATGACATCTGTTGTGAATTGGCGCTATATAAATAAAATGAATTGAATTGATTATTGCTTCTATTACATTCTAAGGCGGCTTTGATACTGAGAAGTTTCAAGTAGCGGTTTAAGGATATGGGAGGTCTTGTTTGAGCCCCCAGGGCAGCAGCTTATGTTAGCCGTCACCCAAATGAGGTTTCTATCATTTCAGCAACAGCATAAACACTGTAAGAAAACATGTGGGTACACTGTGACAGGCTTACCAACCTGAATTTGGCATCTGGATCAGTCCGTCCCATTTGGAGCTAAAGCAGAAAACCTGCAGCCTGACTGAGATCTGTCCACATAGACTCCCTGCTGGGATCTACTGAATACTGACTGAAGGGGCTGAATATTTATGCAATCACTTATTTTATGTTAAATATCAGTTTTCACTTTGATATTGTTTTTTGGTAAATTATTTTGTTGAAAAGAGCCACTACGAGATTGATTTGTTTTAGCAATCAAAACCCTTTTGACTGTAAATCAGAAATTGTAATTATGGATTATCTCTAATCCACACAGGGTCACCAAACATCCCCACTGACATACTTACTGACATAGTAAGTTGAGTAATCATACACATTTTGCAGCCATCAACAAGTCTTTGCATATTTTTTCTTGGATACTGTGAATAATACTGCTGAATAAAGCCACACCTTCAAGATCACCAACCTTCTGTTTTCCTGTTATGCTCTATATTCATTCCACTAAAAAGGGCATTAATATCACATTCATGCCCATGGTGAGCGTTTGCACTGATAGGCTTACCAAGCCAAGGACCAATGGAAATCCTTCTCCATGACCTGAAGGCATGTGTTGACAAAGTGCCAACAGACTTGTGTATTTTATTCTTACATTTAAAAAAATATTTACATACATCAAAAACTAGACAAGGGGTAAAAACGAATCATCTCCATTTCTAGATAAAGTCTGCATAACTAAATGAAAGCAGTTCTCTGCATGTATGTGCAGAGCGTCTCATCCATTCAGACGCAGTCATTCCAGATATGAAGCTCCAGCTCACATCTGATGACACAGTTCTCCTGAACACAGGAAGCTTTGGACTTCCAGAGTAGGACAGCTTCTCCAGATCTGAAGGTGCTGTGGTGCCCTAGCTGGGTTTTAGCGGCGCCGGGGGCAGACTAGCTGAGGCCTGTTCCAGGAAGGCCAGCGGTCCTGGAGGGGGCAGGTCTGTGGGTTTACGATGCTGACCGCTCACATCCTCCAGAACCTGCTGCCAGTGGTGCAGCTTGGCCAAATGCTTCTGAACCAGCAGTTCTTTTCTCTGCAGCTCATTACGTAGGTCTGACACATCCTGGAGAGAGAGAAGAAATGTACTCGAGATGAGACAAGCCACATTCTACTGATAATTAGCGACTCATAAGACCGCCTGGTCCAAATGTTCACCTCTTTCAACACCTGCTCTGGTTTTTGCACAGACAGCTGAAGCCTCTTCTGTAAGAAGAAGCACTCCGTCTGTCGAGCCACATCCAGGAACTTCTGGATGCACTGGTCCACACCTTCACGTTAAACACGCATGCTTTTAAATATAGATTACCAAGAAGAAACAGCATTAATGTAAACATGCAGCCCTAAACGGACCTGTTCGAATCTCCTCCTGATCTGTACCGTTGACATAGTCTTGACTCACCAACGATGAGAAACAGGCCTGAAACATAAGCAGAGAGCAAAGCATGAAATATCAGCTGTGGGTCCAGGGTTCATTCAAGCTAGGACGACCTGATACTGTATCAACAATAATAGCCATAAACTTCCCCTGGGATTATGTCTGATTGAGAGTGAGGAAAGAAGGAATGATGAAAGAAGGATGAAAACAACGACTTCTAAAAAGACTTTTTATTCTTACAGCAGAGATGGTCTGAACTTAGATGCTGCTATAGAAGAACGGACTCACATGGAAAGATTTTCTGAGTCAAGGATCACTTGAGTAATGAATCATCTTCTTGGAAATTCACAGATCCTCTATTGTCAGAGGACTCACTCTGTTGTGAAAAGGATCTGGGAGTTAGTGATGAGCCGTGGGAGAGTCTTTATGCCCACAGCAGCGTTAACGCTAACGAGGTTTTAGTTCATCGCTGTTTCACTGTTGAATCATTTCATGACAAACAGCTATCATAACTCACACATAAAGCCATATCATTCATCAGCTGGAGCCATGACGGAGGATTAGGGCCATTGTTGGTCAAAACAATTGGAGGAAATTTCCACCAAAAATCTCACCGTGGGGGTCGTGTGGCACCGGGCTGGGGTGGCGGGTCATGTGGTACTGGGGCGTGGGGGTCAGGTGGCATCGGGTGGCACTGGGCCGTGGGGGTCAGGTGGCACTGGGCTGCGGTGGCACTGGGCCGCGGTGGCACCGGGCCGGCGGGTCAGGTGGCAGTGGGTCGCGGGTCGGGTGGTACCGGGCCGCGGGCCACACAAAATAACTACCCGTTTTTCCGTTGTATTTATTATCGGAGGTTGACCGCTGTTTTATTTTGAAAAATGACCGGTTACGTAGCTCAGTCTTGACACGTCTAGAGGCGTGTATTGGTCACGTGATAGTTACCGCTATAATGAATCCCACAAGCTACTGTAGCAAGATGGATAGAAAACAAATGTTTCTTTGGAGAGGGGAAAAGGCCCAGTGAGGAGACAAAAGAGGAGCCTACAAGGTCTGTATTCTGTATTGGTTTTTGTGTTAAATCTGAATTATTAAAGGTATGTTTAAATGTTACCATGGGGACCAGAGAGCGTTAGGGGGCTGAGTGTTACTTGTGTTATGTTTTCTTCTCGATGGTAGGAGGGCGCTGTTAATAAAGCTGCAGATACACGTTAGATTTAAATCTATTGTTATAATTTTAAAAATATACCATTTTTATACGGTCCGTTATCATTTATCCACCACACCTTAAAGACCGGTCCATGAAAATATTGTCTGATATTAAACTGGTCTGTGGTGAAAAAAAAGGTTGGTGACCACTGCCGTATTGCATGCTGGGGATTGGGGCGCATCTCATTGATTGACAGCTCTCTTTTGTGGCTACGTAACTCTATTGGTCAACACTCAAAGCACGCCTCAATGATTCGCCTAGCTGTAGAGGCCAGGGGAGGGACTTGGGGGAAATATAAACTCAGAACAACGAACTACTTTATATCATAGAACAGGGTCAGATAGTCAAATTGAAGCATGTTTTAAGTTACTTTAAAAATGTGAAACTATGTAGCCCAGCTTTTATAGTCAACCACAGCTGGAGCAGGGTGGAGCAGATGCTCATGTTATCACGCTGATATGGCCGGCCCGTGTGGGAGGAGCTACCAGCAGTTAAAGAACCATTAACACAGATATTGGTCATTTCAAAATCAAAAGAAGAAATATCATAATACTTTTCTCACTGACTTGGAGAAAGAAAAATCTGCCTGTTTAACTTATCAGCTTTAAAAATAATAATCAGGGGAACGATTTTTCTTTTCCATCAATATTCATATGTTCATTTGAATGAAACTCAAACTCTAACACTTCTGTGATTTAATACCCTTGTCTTGATGACTTCATGTTGTACTTTTAAACTCAGAGCAGACAGGAAGAGTCACTCTGGACCACCTTAGCTGTCCTCTTCCACCACCATCTCATTTAAAGCCTGGTTTTAGGAACGCTTCTTCTCTTTTCCACCTGTGCATCATTGTCACAATTATAGAGCATCCTATATGAGATTGACACCATTGACACTTAGCTCGGAGTCTGCAGGTTTATTGGTGGTGATCTAGAACTTGTAGATGTAGAATGGGTAGCAGATAGGCTCCTCTCCTGTGGAAGTTACACATGAGGAGATGTTTCTGTCTCTAACACAGGAGGAGTCATTACTGCCAATAACTTCAGCTTCTCTCTAATACACTTTCTACCTGACAAAGCAGCTTCTATACTATACTTTCTCCATCCCATAGTTTTAGTGATTAGCTCAGAGTTTCTCTGCTCCACTAAAACAACTACAGCTACCATTAACGCTGTGTAGGAGTCCTGGACCACAGCTTTGGCCTCTTTCCTTTTAAAGGAGAATCATTTCTTCCCACTGTCACCATATGCTTGTTCAGTATAAAGTAACGTTGCTGTAAAGTTAACACTCCATACAATCAGATGGGGTTCATTCAATAGAAAACTTTTGATCATTTCTCATAATAACCTGGATTTGAATGCTCAGCATATCTGCAAACTAATTCAAATGCATGTCACAGGATGTAATCCATCTACATAACTGGATGTGTCCGATTATAGATGTGTATGAATCAGATCTGTCCGTCTAGTGAAATAACCTTGCTGTTACTCTGCGTCTGTGGATGAACTGAAGAACGTTTAAAAATGGTGAAATCCTGACTATGGTTGGATTAAAGCGGCGGAGCTCCAGACTGACGGGAAGCTAGCGCTGAGCCGCGGCCGAAGAGGATGCTCGCTGCCTTCAGCTAACAGATAGGAGCCGCTATCCTCCACAGATTTAATGAGAGCCGACACATCTAATAAAATGTTTCACTCTGACCACACAGAAGCTCCTAACTGAATACATGTACGAGCTGTGTTAGCCACAACAGCTAAAGCTAACGCAGCTAACAGCAGAGCTAATGATGGAGCCTCCTACCTCGAAGGAAGCCTCCAGTTCGTCCACCAGGGTGCTGCTTCCCTGAACCCGGGGAGCGGTACCGGAAAAGCTCGGCTGAGCCGGTCCAGGAGGTCCCCCAACGGGATGAGCACCGGGCGGCTGCTGGCCTGGAAACATACCGTTCATAGACGAAGCCATCTTCCTTAGGCATCCGGGAATGGCGCATGCGCACAACGCTGACTGTCGGGTTCGTCTTCTTCTTATTGTTCAGTGGCGGTTGGCAATCATTGTTTCGGCTCATTACCGCCACCAACTGGAATAGAGTGTGAAGCGGAAAACTTCTTTATACACATATAATTATAGAACGCATGAAAACCTAACAAGAGGTTGTCCATAGATTCATGCAGTGATACATGACACGCAAATGATTAACCAGGAAACGGGTTAACAAAATGAATTCATTATGAGCATAAATGAGGTGAAAAGATACACAATAAGATGCTCTACACTGAATAAAGAAAAAAAAGCACCCAATCAAATCTCAAATAGAAATAAAGACAGGAAAAATCCACAGTGATCAAAAATGTCTTCATAATTTATATTTAAAGCCGCCACATTTTGCTATTGTTAACGCAGTTATTCTCATTATTAAAGGTCCTTTAGATATGGTCTGCTTTCTTTCCTACCATGAAGAGAAATCAACCGATTTGAACAGAAATCATTTCAGTTTAACTGTAGCTTAGAAAATTTCAACTATATAGATAAATCAGGCTAAAAATAAAACCTCACGATCAGTCTGATTAGGAGTATCTCCAAACTGATCGGTTCAAATTATGTCTACTCCACAGTAACAGACCGTCATCATGGATTAATAACTTGAACTCCACAGATACACATAAACACAAAACAGAAAAATCGTATTTTTTGTGCAATCAGCTATTTTTATTAAACATGATTAACATAGGCTTTTTTTTTGGTTTGTAGGCCTTCTGTCTCCTTTTCAGTGCCACACAGATTTTCTATGGGACTCAGATCAGGGCTTTGTGACGCCAAAAGCTTGACATTGTTGTCCTCAAGCCACTTTGTTACTAATCTGGAGGTCATCTTGGGGTCATCATCCATCTGGAAGACCCATTTGTGCACAAGCTTCAACTTTCTGTCTTCAGATGTTGCTTCAATATGTCCACCTCATTTTCTTTTCTCATGTCATCTATTTAGTGAAGTGCACCAGTCCCTTCTACAGCAATATAGCCCCACAGCATGATTAGAAGTATGGCTTTTTCCTCCCAGTGTAATCCATCAGCTCATGGTGGTATAGGACTGGTTTTACTGGGGATAGAGACACTGCCTTACTACTTTCAACCAGCATCGCCACAAGGTCTTTGATTGTTGTCCTGGGGTTGATTCACAAATTTCACACCAAAAACCTTCCTCTGGGACTCAGAATCCGTCTCCTTCCTGAGCAGTATGATGGTTGGACATTCTCAGGTTTTTAATACATGTGTATTGTTGTCTGAACAAATGATCATGGGACCTTCAGACATCTGGAAACTACACTTAAGGATGAGCCACACTTGTGAAGGTCCACAGTTCTTTTCCTGGTGTCTTAGTTGATTTCTCTTGATCTTCCCATGAATCTGGTTTTCTTTTAGTTCTGGAGTTTTCACAATAAACTTTCTTTACAGTGTACAGTATGTAAACCTCTGTCTTTGATGAATGTAATAAAAACATAAATAATCCCCTCTCTGTATTCAAACACGTCACAAATACAAAAAATGTTATATGTATAGATCTAAAACAAAAACCTTATATTCTGATTTGATGTTTAACAGTAAAGAAAAAAAACCATAGTTTTTTCTGAATTTATGTAATTATCTGCGTTCAAATATATAATATATAAAAAACAGAAATGCTGCACTGCTTATTCTTGCCTTTACACAAGAGGAGCTCCACTGAATGCGTCGGTATGTAATGTTTAAGTTTCACATCCTTCTGCATGGACACCATGCCCCAAAACACCACTAGATATTTGAATAAGCAATTAATTTATTTTAAAAACATGTATATTACACTTTTTCTTTTTAGCCAGACACTAAAATATCTGGTTTTCACTGTGCTGCGGAAAGATATTGGTCCCTAACAGATTTCTTCTTGTTTTACTTTTTTGTTTCACACAAATGAATTTTAATATTTAAAAAAATACTCCATAAAACAAAAAACAATGGAGTTTTCCCAACCAAGACTTACTTTATTTAGGAGAAAAGGCTATCCAAACCAACCTGTCTCTACATTAATTAGTACTTGCCCAGTTATTACATGAATAACAATACCTGAGTCTATAACATGACTGAGGGGGAGCTTTGGCCCGCTCTACATTGCAGAGAGGTTTTCATTTATTTGAGGGTCATATTGGAGCATGAACAGCCTGTTTAACATCATGCCACAATGTTTCTATCTGATTTACATCCAGACTTTGACTAGGTCACTTCAAAACCTTAATTTTCCTTTTCTGGGCCATTCAGATATGGACCTCCTGGTGTCCTCTGGACAGATGTCCTGCTGCATTACCCAAGTGTTAAAGAGCAAATTAATGGCAGGACATTCTCCCGGAGGATTCTCTGTACGGAAAGACATCCATGTCCAGAAGCAGCAAAGCTAATAATTATAATAAGGGTTTAGTGGAAGCTGTTTGATGAGCTGGAACCAGACAGGAGAAATCGGAAAGAAGGCCAATAACCTTCCACAGCAGTATTAGTTCATCTATGTTTCGGTTTTACTCGACATAAACTTAGACTCTTATCAAAGTTGGAAGATCTCTGATCTCCAACCGAGGAAGTCTTGCACTTTAACACATTTGCTCTCCATCTCTCAGCCACTGTGGGCCAACCCGGCAGCAAGCTCAACCAGGGTACGGGTAGGTCTTCCAGACATGCCTTTCCTGAGGTAGGGAACCTCGTCTTTGTTGCTCATCACACCAGCAATGTCCAGGTGGGCCCAGTGAGGAGCTGTGACGAACTCCCTGAGGAAAGCAGCTGCTGTGCACGCACCACCAGAACTACACAGAGAAGCCAACAGTGAAATGGGTCAGCAACCAGCCAAGCGTACTTTCACATTTATGGAAACATTTCTTAGTTTTAGTATACAAACAAATCTATGAGTTAATGGCAAAGTTTCTACAGTAGACAGGGTTTGGGAAGAAACCAGGAGGGGTGGAATGAAGGAAAGGGAGGCATAAAAAGCAAAAAAGTGATAAATAATAAAACGGAAGGAAGGAAGGACGGACAGATAGTTTCTGCCACCATGACGCTTCATAGAGGAGCTGAGATGGATTCAGGGAGAGCAGCCAGATACGTACCGGCTGTACTTGCCGATGTTGTTGAGGTCAGCCAGCTGGCTGTCAGTAACCTGCTTGGTGTAATGTTGGAACAGAGGCATCCTCCAAACTCTGTCACCTGTCACAACACTGGCCTACACACACCCACACACACACACACACAGAGCATTGGTCAACAACAGAGAGGCGGAGACCCTGCTGAGTGGTGCTGTGCTTCTTGTCTACCTTGTGCAGTTGCTCCCACAGCCAGTCTGAATTAGTAAAGACTCCTGTTGCTGCTGAGCCCAAAGCTACATCCATGGCACCTTCAATGAGGATGGCAGACATCTTTTAATCGCTTTGTTCTCATACATCCCCATTCATTTAATATTATACCAATAACACATCACTGTAGAAATCTTACCAGTTAGCGTAGCGACGTTAACGATAGCTTTGGGGTTGAACGTGTGTCCATAACAGAGAGCATCAGCCAGGATCAGTCTGCCCTCTGCATCTGTATTATCCACCTTGTTGAGACGATAAAACCAGATCATCACACACACACACACACACACACACACACACACAGACAGCTGATTGGACCATTGACACAACTTCACCCACCTGGATTGTCTTCCCATTCTTGGCTGTGACAACATCACCTGGTTTAATAGCCCTTCCACTGGGCATGTTCTCACACAGAGGGGCCAGACCTGGTCAAAGCAGAAACAGGGATGATGTTTAGCAGGACACCAGAGAACGGAGCTGGAAGCAAAATGGAGGAGGATCTACAGACAAGAAGCCCACCAACTATGTTCACCGGGAGCTTCAGAGCCGCTGCTGCAACGATCGAGGCGCAAACCGTGGCGGCTCCGCCCATATCAGCTCTCATCGCGTCCATAGACTGAGATGGCTTCAGAGAGATGCCGCCACTAAACACACAGAGGGGAACAGAGTAAAAACAAGGCGACATGATTCTAATCAGAATCAGCAGGGAGGGTTTCATGGTTAACCTGTCAAAGGTGATGCCTTTTCCCACCAACAGCAGCGGCGGCTGCTTGCTCTCGGGTGAGCCGTTGTAGTGAAGCTCCAGGAAGACAGGGGGCTCCTCTGAGCCCCTCGCCACGCTGAGAAAGGCTCCCATCTTATGCTCCTCAATCCAAGCCTTTGATCTGTAAATAAATTTGACAAAGAATAATAATAAGACCCAGGACATGTTGGAGGGACTAGATATCTCTGCTGGCCTGGGAACGCCTTGGGATTCCCCCTGAGGAGCTGGACCAGGAGGCTGGAGAGAGAGGGAAGTCTGGGTCTCTCTGCCTCCAAGACCCGACCCCGGATAAACGTAGACAATGGATAGAATAATACGTCATTTCATTCAGAAGTAAATAATTAAATAAGTAATTAAGTCAGGACTGAGTTAAAAAAAGAATTAAATGAGTAAGCAAATATGTAAAAGGCATAAGTTTCTCTGATCCAGGAAAACAATGAATATGATTTATATTTTGTGATTATTAAATAATTATCATGTGCCTAATTGCAACAAAACATCCATCAGACCATCCAAAATGATAACTTTTATATCCAAAACACAACAAAAATCTTAATGTGCTTGAATAAATGAATAATTAAATAAATAAATAAATAAATAACTGCTTTGTATTATGTCCCCTGGTTCCACTGTAAATTTACCAACTGTTTACAGATTTAGATCAAAACTGATAATCATCAGGTGGAATAAACCATTTCTCCTGGTTATCTCTTAAAAAATGGATACACATAAATGGTAAAATGACGGAACTTATCTAGTGTTTTTCTAGTCATAATGACCACTCACTGGATCCATAACATGTGACAGGAAGCTGGCAACCACTCTACCCACTGATCCAGTCACCCCACACATATGCAAATTAAGAAAAAGGCCAAAGCTTTTCAGAAGAAAAGTAGAGCTTTGGTCATAATTATGTCACTATGGTTTCAGAACAACTCATGTCTCTCAAAGCTTGATGTCTGTTTTTATCTGGTCTGCTTTAATATATGCAGCTTGTAAGAAACCCCAACCAACCGTTTATTCATGGTGACTCGCTCAGCGTGGGGAGCCACTTTCTCTTCAATGGTGTTGGCAAAAGCTGTCGGAGTGATCTGATTGGCAGGAGCTTCCATGAGGAACCGTGCCAGGTTTTGACCTTCTGCATAAATAACACCTTTCTTCCAGGCGTCCATGTCAGCACTGGTAGGACACAGAGAGGGAGAACAGCTAAACCGTCTGATACATCTGAGGAGGTCCAGTCAGCTTTAACCCTGCTGAACAAGTCAACAGTGGATATGACTGACAGCATGCGGTGGGCTGGCACACAGGCTGAAAAACAAATACACTAAATACATAACAGTAACAAATATTATTTGTTTTTTAAAATCAGCTGAAACTAAGAAAAAGAGAGAAAACAATAAAATAGAATCTCTACATAGATAAAAAGGACATCAACAAAAAGATGCTTCAGATGGCCGGGTTACCTTCCATGTAGCTGTGAGGTTACTCTGGTCTTCTTCTTAGACTTTAGTTGATCGTAGCTAAACAATCCCAGAACAGCGCCTTCTGCAGCCGACTTGGCGTCACCGCAGTCGTCCACCTCAACGTGATTCACCTCCAGCTCCTGAAGAATCTGACAGCCGGCTGAACATAAATACATTAATGCATATGTCAGCAAAACACTGTGTAAGAAACTGATCTGAGATCAGATGACAGTGTGGATCCTACCTGACACAGCCTGTCTGATGTTCTCCTTCTTTGTGTCCCAGTTCTCAGCCCCACAAACACCTTCACTGTCCTTGCCCAACCCGACTACTGCTACACAAGGGAAGTCCTGATGAAGACGGGGGTAGGCTTTACTCTGAGGCCACTAGAAGACTGGGACTAAAGTGTTAATGAAACATCTTGTTACCTGGTGAAGTCCATAAAACAGCCTGCTTTTGCCTTTCTTGAGACCTGGTCCGGCACTGGGGACAAAACCAAAAGGTTTATTAAGTAAAAACAATCATCTGATGTCAAATTAAGAGTCATTCATGTTGAAATCATCTTGTTTCCTTTTTCTGCATAAGTAACAAAAACATAAGAGAACAAAAACAGATCCATTAGCCCCGTGATTCTCAACTGGTGGGAGTCTCCCGAGGAGGCGTGAGTAGGCTGAAAAAAACGGAAAAATAAAAATTCGCTTATTTTTTTAAATCATTAAACTACTGTCAGAAAAAGTTATAGTTTTGTATATACGTAACCCCTGAATAGTAATTAAAATGTGTTTGGACTGATTTAACAAAAACGTTTTGAACAAATTTGATTGTCGATATTGAGCGCAAGCGAGTCACACTGAAGTTCTCTGGCTCTCCAGGGGGGGCGGTGTTACAGCGGTTGTATGAGCTGCTAGAGGAGGTGAAGTGGTTTTTGACAGAAATCAAATCAGATCTGGTGAAGCATCTGGTTGACACTATATCTGTCCTATTTGATCTATATTTGACCGCTTGAATGTCCTTAAACTGTCTTTGTAAGGCCGGAAACTCCTATTTTGCTCATTGCAGACAAAGTGCACGCCTTCACAGTAAAACTAGACCTCCATGGCCGCATCAGTGAGGGAACCCCAGCCTTGTAGACTTCATCACTGATGCGGCACGTCACATGATTTCTCCTCTCTATTTCAATCAGCGTCTGAGCGCCTGTCAGCAATGAGAAAATTATTAGTGACGTACTTTAAAGAGGATTATCGCTCTTTTGCGTGGGTTCGACATCCGTTTGTGTGCACAGCAAACGAGCTGTCAATTTAACCATCCCCTTTTTCCCGGACATGCCCACGCCACAGACAGCAGGCTGTGCACAGCGCTGCTCTGCGCAGAGTTGCACCGCACCACATTATCCTGCATTGCGCAACGCAATTGTGCAGCGCCGAGTTACTGCTGTTTACAAGAAGTCAAAGCACAAGCTTCATGCACGAACCACCAAAGATATACCGTCCAGTCGCAACAAATGGGCGGAGCAGTGCATCATTCACAGAGCTGGCATGAGTGTTTCTGAGTGACAAAAGTGGCAAATATCCCAAAGATCACATGAACACAAAAACTATAAAAAGCCTGAGCAAAGTGAGAGTTGATCTATAAACTGACTGTGGAGGATAAAGATGCAAACTAAACAGAGTTAAGCACTTTTTTATTTTGTTTTTGAGTCTGCAGCTGTTTACTTTGATTACAGTGAAAAGAAAATAATACTTGTTTTCTCAGAAGATCATTTCAGGTTTTTGTCCAGTGTAATTTAAAAAGTAAACTAATATTGTTGCTGGTAACTATTTCTATTATAATTTATTTCCAGAGATTATAAAATCATTTTCTTCTTGTGAAAGTTTGTTATTTAACTAATCTTTTCTAACCACATTGAGAATGCACACTTTAAATATGTTAAAATGAAAAGTCTTGACCAAGTCCTGAAAGTGTTTCAGTACTGTGCCAGATGGCCTCTTTTTTGGAAATCAAAATATGGTCACCCTATTGATATGCAGGAGCAGCTTATTGAGCTGAAGAGTGACAGTAGACTGAAGGAACTCTTTGGCTCCTCCCCTCTTTCGTCATTCTGGGCAGCATTGATGCAGGAATATCCTCAACTCTGTGACGTCGTCTTGAAGATTCTCCTTCCTTTCACGTCGACATATTTGTGTGAGGCAGGATTCTCATAAATGACTGCACTCAAAACAAAATCCACAATCGGGCACAAATCCAGGATGATTTGAGGCCATGTTTATCAAACATTGAGCCAAGAATTGAGGATCTTTGCGAGGCAAAGCAGGCTCAGGTCTCACATTAACATCACCTACCTGCAAACCTCTGTAAATAATGCAGATGATGCCGAATATTAGGCCTAGTAATAATAACAATAATAAAGCATAAATTAATAGCAGAGGTCTGGTGCCAATTCCCAATTATAGCAATAGCCTAGTAATGATTATAGGCCTACTGATGATGATGATGATGATAATAATAATAATAATAACAACAACAACAAATGTAACCTCATAATTATATAGCAATAGCCTAGTAATGATAATAGGCCTACTGATGATGATGATGATGATAATAATAATAATAATAACAACAACAACAAATGTAACCTCATAATTATATAGCAATAGCCTAGTAATGATAATAGGCCTACCGATGATGATGATGATGATAATTATAATAATAATGTGGGCCTAAAAATAATAGCCTAGGGGGGGCTATCTATCTATCTATCTATCTATCTATCTTTTTTTTTTGAAATATCAAATGAATTTTAATGAAATGGTTACAATTTAAGATGACTTTTTTTTCATACAACTTGAAAGACACGTGTAAACAAAAAAAACAACCAAACTAAACAAAAACCAAAACCATAGCTCTGCAAATCTGAATAATAAATGTGCAGTGATAAACTCTGAGTATCCGACTGTGGAATAGAAACAGGATACATAGAGAGCTGAAAATGTTACACCAACCACCCCTTTCCGTTCATCTTACTATTTGGATGTACTTTGAATTTCTTTCCTTTAAGTTTACTGAAGTTAATTTGCTTCGATTCAGGGTTATCCCCAGTGCTCTTTGGCACTCGACGATGTTCATCTACACGTTGCCCAACAAGGTACAGTAAACCACTTGTGATATTGCATCAACTCTTTTCTTAAAACAATGTGTAAAATTTGTATTTTACAACTGATTGAAATGGAACAATCTCCCAGAAAGTTCACTGGACAACAAATTTATGGTGGTTTTTTTCTGATACTCTGCAAAAGACAAGACAGGTCTAACTAAAAGCATCCAAGATGCTGGTTCTTTTTTCCCCTTTTTTTAAATGTATAGCAGAGATAGTAACATCCTCTGATCATCATACTGGTATTTACATAAAACTATTACACTCCTATTAATTAAGCTACACTAGAGATTTTTAAAAACAAGTGGAGATTTGTTTTAGTTTGCGCTTTGCGACTTTGTTTCTTTGCGTTTTACTTTCACCATAGCAGCTAAACTATATAATGTAGGTCTGTTATTTCAACTTTTTATCTAAGTAGTTGTACAGGAATACATGAATATCTCAGTGTTATTTGTGACCATTTGATCAAAGGAGAATAGCTCTCCTGAGCAGACACAGAAGCCTGAAAAGAAGTCCAATCTGGAGCGACTTTTGATCTAGTAAGGAATTATAGAGAGACCTAAATTTAAAATCTGTAGCTTTTTTCTTCTCAGGCAGTGAAAGTTATCGTTTGATCTATAGGTCATAAGTGGAGTACTGTACCTTTAACAAGGGCTCTAAAATATGACATTCCGCTAGGTAATATCAGTATTGTGGCATGGCCAAGCAGCCTGAAGAGGAAGGCGTTTGGAATAGAAAAGGTACTGGGGAATCAACTGGGATGGGGGCATGGTTTAGGCATGAACGAGGAGGTGAGTAGCTGCTGTTACAAAATGGTATAACCTCCATTGGATCCACCCAGGAAGAAGTTATTCTTGCGTTGCGTCATGACAACATTGGCGCCCTGCATGGCGGCCAGCTGAGCCGCATTAGGGGGGTGCCCAGGAGGTGGGGCTGGGATGGAAACACTGCTGCCGGCTGTGAAACGAGCGCTTTCCACCATCACGGTTGATCCAGGTGGGTAAACAGCTCCCATGGGGTAGTAAGCCATGGGGACATTCTGGCCCACCGGACCAACTTGCATGTGTGGCTACATGGGCATATACACCTGATGGCACTGGGGCACTAACTGCAATGAACCAGCTTTGGGGAGGCCCAGCTTGCAAAAGGTTTAGAACCCCTGCATTGTTAGGCGATTAACAATATCTCTGAGCTAAAAAGGAGACCCTAAACTTAATAAACGCCTCAGTTTCTGAGCTTTTTCATTATTACAATAAAACATGGGGCAGGAGATACCCTGTCCATCACAGGACAACAAACAGACACACAACCATAAACACACTCACACCCAGGGAGAATTTAGAGTGACCAATTAACAGTAGTTACCTGTAGGAGGAAGCTGGAGTACCCAGAGAGAACACATGCATGCAGAATGATCCCAGGCCAGGATTTGAACCCAGGACCTTCTTGCTTGTATTTCATTATAATGACTCAATTGGAGCAGAAGAAGCTGTGTTTTCCTCTTTGGTGCCATTTTTACCCAGCAGTGGAAACCAACGCTTCATTCCTTATCTAGGTTTTTATTTTGAGTGGACATGTGTGAAAAAAAACACCAAAGAACTTTTTGAAATTACATAAACTTTACTCAAGGTTTTTTTTTAGTTTGCTAGATTTATGGCTGCACAGTGGTGCAGTTGGTAGCACTGTTGCCTTGTAGCAAAAAGGTCTGGGGTTGGAATCCCAGCCTGCGGTCTTTCTGCATGGAGTTTGCATGTTCTCCTTGTGCGTCCCCTGTGGGAGAACATTGGGTAGATTGCCCTTAGGTATGAGTGTGTGGTAGGCCTGGTTGTGTTTTACACAGCGATGGACTGGTGACCTGTCCAGGGTGTACCCCGCCTCTCACCCCGTTACTGCTGGAGATAGGTGGCATAGGATGGACGGGTACAGATAATGGATGGATACTAGATTTATAAAAGTACTGAAGACAGGACTTTGCAGAGCAGCAGTTCAGTCGTTTTTCTCCTAATCACAGGTAAGAGCCTTCAGGTGCTGTCTCTGGTTCAGGAGCAAATTAGCAGGAAGGCCATGTCCACAATATCTGTAGGCTATACCCTGGCTCTTGGAAGGACCGACCATAGTTGCAGTCCACACCATGAGAATCTACCCACATTCTGCTTCACAATATTCTCAATGCTGCAATTAACTCATTAGACTCCTTCCACTAAACTTTCCACTCCGATCACCCCAAACAAATAGGAGTTTTAGCAGTAGGATATCAGTTACTGTCTGAAGGTCAGCAGTCATGATGGTGCAGTGGCGTAGCCAGAAACTGCTTTTCAAGTGGGCCTAACAATAAGTAGGTGGGGCATATAAATGTTATTGAAATTAAGTTAATTTGTAAGTTCCACTGTTGCTTCAATAGAAATGTCTGTATACATCTCAAAGCAACAGCAGGTTTAAAAAAAACAGCTTAGAACAAAGTATAAACAGAACAATATGGCCGCTGTCAGATCCCCAATGCTTTGATTACTTGATTCCCTGAAGGGTTCATATTAAGGCAGCTTATCCAGTAGACAGAAAACATTTTAGAAGATGTTAATCATGTTCCCTCATCGCGCCATCTTTGCTAACCAGAGGTAGAACCAGAAGTTAAATGGGGGCGGGATCATCTAGGCTCTGTGAGCTCAGTGATTGGTCAGCTTTTCCCAAGGCACTATGGCAAATGTAGTAGCAAAGTGTTTCAAAGAAAACTCCATAAACTAAGTTTATTTAGTCAATGTACATCAATGTATTGTCACATTTAATTGTTTTTCATGCATGGAACGGTACTTTGATTAGTCCGGAATGTTTAGCTAGGGATCTTATTATTGTTAATAAAGGTTTTTGTTTCAAAACTACAATCTTAGACTTGGTTACACAAAGAAATGCCACAGCTAGTCCTAGTTTGTCTGGAGAGTTTGCAAGGCATGCAATTTAAAACAGCCAATGACAGCAAGTCTTGCTAAGATGCAAATGTCACCTCCAATTTGATTCTTTTATTTTATGATGACTTTAAAGTGCAACTCACCCCCCAAATCAACCTTTTTTTGCAGATAAACTGTATAAATGAGTGTTGTCTAATAGTATCTAAATGTCTGGTCATTATTTTTGGTATTTTAGTACATTTTTGAAAAATATTCATTTTTTACCTGTGATGGAGTGGCGACCTGTCAAGGGTGTACCCCGCCTCTCGCCCCAGCCCCCCCACAACCCTGCATAGCATGGATGGGTACAGATAATGGATGGATTCTTTTTTCTTTTTACCAAAAACCGTTAGTGGAGTGCCCTCTCCTGGTTAAAACGTTACACTGCACTGTCTTCCTCTTTGATAGGACAGAATCTTTAATTTACCAGTTTGAACTGCAAGGGGCCTAATAACCCGTTTCCAAAGCCTGTGATAGGTGCCATCAATCACCTGCAGATCTTGTGCATATGTTCTAGCTGTGTCCTCGGCTACATAGTTTCTGGAGTGAGGTGTTTGCTGTTATTTCAGGTGTGATTGGTAAGAAAATTGACCCAAACCCCTTGTGCGCTCTGTTTGGGGTTTTTTCTCAGGACCACCATCTCTGTCCTCTTCCCAGAAGGATTCTCTTGCATTTATGACTATTCTGTCCAGGAGAGTCATTTTACTTAAGTGGAAGTTACCACAACCACCTTCCCACATACACTGGCTCAGGGAGGCTCTTTACCGTCTCAAACTTGAGAAAATTAGGATGTTACTACGGGGGTCCCCTGATAAATATTTAGTATGGGGGCCTTTGTTGTAGTTAGTGGGACAAACTAATTTTCCTTCTATCCCGGACTAGTCTTTTTATTTTTATTTATCTCTTTATTTTTTCCTTTTATTATTTTGTTTATTTAATTACTTTTTTTTAATTAATTTGCTTACATGTCTATTTTATCTGATTTATTTATTTGTATTACTTATTAATTTATGTTCTTGTATGTTTTATATGGACATTGCATTGAGTGAACCTTGTTTTATAGTAGGTAGATGTCGTGACATGAGTGGCTTGATGTTGTCTATGGGGGGTTTGTTGTGTGTGTTTGTTTTGTTTTTTATTCAAAGGATTCCACAGTACATTTCTTGTTTTACATTTTGGACGACTTGTATGACTGTGCATCTCCTGAACAAAGCTTAATAAACAAAGTTGGCAAATAAAAAAAACAGTTGCACTTGAATTTGAATCGGGCATCCCCACTGGCTCAGCTTGGTTTACTGACGTCAGCCTTCCTGCCGCTGTGGAGTATAGAACAAGCCCAATCTAGGCCAAACCTTCGTAGCGACTTGGAGGTGGAGTAACAAGTTAGTGTAGACGCTGCCCAGCACCCCCTGGGGTGGAGTAAGGGTGTCTTCAGACCAGAAAAGTCCTTTGGTCCGCTTGTTTGGTCCGGACCAAAAGCGGACTTCATTTTTTTGGGTTTGGTGCGGTTCACATCCACACTGTACTTTTTGCAAGTGAACTATAGTCTGTAAACACATCCACGTGTGTGACGATCAGAGCTGCCATTGGTAAGCAATGACTAGGGCAGCACACAGAGCGCAGACCCGGAAATGGAGGAAAACATGGAAGCTCTACGTGCTCGGATGGACACTGGTTTGTTTTCACACCTGAAGCGAACCACACCAGTCTGTTTGGAACGACCGAGACCACCTAAAACAGTGGGTCTAGGTCCGGTTCTCTGATCCGCACCAGGATTCGTTTGTATGTGTTCACACCTGCATAAAAGTTCCGGACCAGCGTTCAAAACGAACCCTGGTCCGTTTAAAGTGGACCAAACAGTGCAGGTCTGAATACACCCTAAGACTCTGGAAGGGGGCTGAGTTACTCTTTAAGTGACATCCCTAAAAAATCAAATGTAATTGAATGTATCATTTGTTCTAATTTCTTTTGAGAAAGCCATTTTTTTGGGTGGGCCCTGCTGGACCCCCCATAGCCACGCCCCTGTGATGGTGTAGTCCTGAACGTAGCCATAATGAAACAGAAATATCCCACTGTGTGCGTGGAATGAATCCAGAACTGATGTTTACTTTCTGAATTCAATTAGCATTGATTGATATTCGATGTTACTGGGAGGTACATGTTGGATGTTGACCAGATACAAGAAGCAACTCACATTTTCAGCAGCTCTGAGAGTTTTCCAGACAGAGCCTGATCGAACCTGGCTGCGGCCTCTGTCAGATGAAGACCCCCCTCCTCTGCCTCCTTCTCAAACACTCCCAGGACCAGACCCTGCAGACACACACAGACAGACACCTCCTCACCATGCTGCAGCTCCGGCAACACTGGATTCAACTGGTAAACTACTCACTTTTCTCTCCTGCAGGTGAGTGTGGGAGGCAGAAAATGGCCTCCAGAAGTGTTTCCTCACCACCGTCTGCACGGCTTTCCTCAAAACAAGCATTGTCACCTGCTGGGCATGAATTAATCTGAGTTAATATCCAGGTTGTACTCCGCTGGAAGGTCAGGCACTACACATGAGCGGAAGGAAGTCAAGCGACACCTAGAGTCGCGTTTAAGTGGCGTCACCGACGAGCGGGGACGGCGTGATGTTGTCGCCACCTGGCGGCAGAATGTAAATATACTGCATGTCCCATGGATAGTTCAGAGGTTGGGTCTAATGTGGCTTTAAAATGCAACACTGATCATTTTAGTTCCACTTTACAGTTATTTGCTACCTAATATTCATCTATCACATAAAATACCAATCAAATACAGTGACGTTAATGATAAAATGTGAGAAAAAATTATTTGTGAACACGTTTGCATGGTACTGTGAATCATATTTTTGAATACAGTTTCAAGTTTATTGTTTGCATTCATATTTTTCCTAAATGCAACGAGGCTTCCTGATCAAAAATAGGTCCATTTACTCAGTATATGAGAGACGCAGATCTTATCCAAAACATTCACAAAGTATTTTGACTTGCATAAAGATTGATCAATATCTACTGATTAAAAGCCAAAGGTCTGAAACGGTTTCCATTTATGCATCTTGAACAAATACTAAATTATTCAGTGGAACTAATGCAATCATGAAGAGTCCCATACTGTTTCAATAGCAACCAGACAAAAAAATCTCTAAAAACTGGAAACCTGTGATTTACATTCTGTACGCAGAATTAAAAAAATTGCATATTTAGAGAGTTTAATTTACTATATAAACATAATTTACAATCCTGAATGTGGAATGTTCTGAGTGGAACTGTGTATGCCATACACTACAATATCACTAGGTGACTTTGATTCCATTTAACCACTGAGCAGATGAATAGAGCAAATCAATGGATGGATGTGCCATCATTCTCTCCAGCTGAATAGAAACAAAACTGAAGTAATTATTTTTGTACGTACCTGATCAGACCTGAAATCTAGGTGTAGTAATGGACTCAGACCTGAACCTCCAGGGTCACATAAAGGTCAATAACAAGGTCAGCCTTCTATCACCTGAAGAACATCTCTAGGATTAAAGGACTGATGTTGCAACAGGACCTGGAAAAACTCATCCATGCGTTGATCTTTAGTCGGACTGATTACTGCAACAGCGTCTTCACAGGTCTGCCTAAAAAGTCAATCAGACAGCTGCAGCTGATCCAGAACGCTGCTGCTCGTGTTCCTCACTAGAACCAGGAAAGTAGAGCACATCACCCCCGTTCTAAAGTCCTTACACTGGCTCCCTGTAGCTCAGAGAATAGACTTCTAAATACTCCTACTAGTTTATAAATCATTACATGGCTTAGCACCAAAGTATGTTGAAGATCTGTTGTGGTTGACCTTCCAGACCCCTCAGGTCTTCTGGTTTAAGCCTCCTCAACATCCCCAGAAGTAAACATGGAGAAGCAGCTTTCAGTTTCTCTGCTCCCTTTATCTGGAACAAACCTTCAGAAAACTATAAACATGCTGAAACACTGAGTTCCTCTAAATAAAGACAAAACCCCCACCTGTTTAGAGTTAATAACTAGAGTCAATAAAAACTGGAACATCATAAACTGTAGTCTGTTTTTTAACCTGTCATCATTTTCCCTCACTTTACCACTGAAATCCAATGTTTTCTGCTAATTTGTTGTTTTGTTTTCATTCTAATCATGTGAAGCACTTTGAATTGCCTTGTTGTTGAAAATGTGCAATACAAAGAAAAATGCCTTGCCTTGTAATGTTTCCGTTGGATGGCTCTTTATCCTCCAAAGTACGTAATTAAACCCAACAATAAATCCCTCTGTCTGAACGGTGTTTGACTGGAGCAGCCAGCAAAAGGTCATGTGTCTGATGCATTTTCAGTGTGCAGTATTTCTAAGAGGGACTGAACTCTGATGAATTCCACATAATTGCTCAGCTCCTGCGAGTCAGCTCTTCGGTTATCATTTGTTACTGGGCGAAAAAGTTCTCTGTATTGGGGTGTTTTTATAGTGAGGAAAGCACTGATCCAAAACACAAAGTCCTAAGGTTATCAACCCATCTGTGTTTGTGAGATGTAGATTATAGGCTAAATGATCCCAGGTCCGAGCGGCCAATAGGAGTATCCTACATAGGATGGTTGGAGTCATTTAAGGGAAGCCGAAAATATATTTCTGGGCCTCAAAAGGAGCCAGATGAGGTTGTCAGAGCAGATATTTTCTGTGCATGTTCACACTGGTAGGATTGTGTATCTCTTCTGGCCTGGATGGCTTTTGGGATCCTCCAGAGAGAGGCAGAAGGAGGTTAGTCACAGTTTCCCCTCCGGAAGGATGGATGGATGGATGGATGGATGGATGGATGGATCCTTCCATCTATCTATCAGTGATGTATTTCTGCTTCTTGTGATTTGTCCCCTATTTCCAACTGGAGAATATTTTTTGTGTTTCTTATTGTAATTTAAGATACCATCAAATAAGGGGCATTTTCATCAACTGTCCAATCAGAACCAATAAGAACAAATCAACATTAAAGTCCTTTAAAATCAGTTTTGTTGAGAATGAATCTGAAATAAGTCTAGCTTCTATCAAACATAATAAATCTCAGCCTGGATATCAGCATTTGTGTTTTTTTCTTTTCCAAGAGGTAAGCAGAAAACAATGGCTCTTTTTCTGCGTGTGTTCATCAGTAGAGCAGGTCCAGGGCAGTAATTGTGGGCTCTTCGGGTTTCTTGATCTCTGGTTTGGGCAGCTTGATACGACTCATGGCGACCACTCCACAAACAGCGAAGTGAGTCACAATGCTGCCAACCCCCAGCCAGAAAGACCAGTCCAGGGTGTCCTCCAGAACCTCCAGGACAAAGAGGTTCTCTTGATAGTTTGCCACCCGCTCGGTCAGACGATGGTGCTTCACAGCTGCCAGGAAACACAGAACCCCCATGGCACCAAAAAGAGCTGCAAACAAAAAAGAAGAACTTTACCTCCCATCAGATTAAAATATTTATATTTAAGATGTTTGTACATTGAAAACAAGTGGAACATAACTCCATCCATCCATCCATCCATCCATCCTCTGGCGTCGGGTCATGGAGGCAGCAGCCAAACCAGAGAGGCCCAGATAAATCCCATGGTGTTCCCAGGCCAGCCGAGACACATAAGGAATGTTTCCACAATCAGAACTTAAGGGTAAATATACCAGACCTTCATCTGACGGGGTAAATCAGTTGCCCCGGTCCTCTCAGCTGTCGTGTCTCTATACAAAATTAGCTCTTTAGGCAATTTGCAAAGATGTCCACATATCACGATCGTTTCGGCAGTGAGTGGTGTCACTGATGAGCATTAAAAGGCATCCACAGCAGCAACGAAAACAGCAAGAGATCAACAACGGAAAAAGCAGGGATGGTTGCTGCAATTCTGTTTGCAATGTTGTTATAAACTGCTTCACCAGAAACTCATCCTGTTTTACAAGCCGGTTGTTTGGAGACGTTTGCTAATTTCCCTCTGAGTTATAACCAATCAGCATGAGGTAACCACAGCTCCCACCCAGTGAATCTACCGGGCCATACCCCAAGGCTGGTACTTGGTTGGTACCTGAAATGGCCCAGAAAACAAGTTCCAGCCTGGTGAACTAGAGACACATGCATACCACGAAGGTCCAGTAAAATTACCCTGAAGTCCTGATAGTGGAAACGCCCCTCTAGTCCCGCCAGCGTGTCCTGGTTTTCTTCTGCGTTTCCTCCCAGGGATGTGCCCGGAACACCTCACCGGGAGGCGTCCAGGAGGCATCCTAACCAGATGCCAAAGCCACCTCAAATGGGTCCCCAGGATGTGGAGGAGCAGCAACTATACTCTGAGCCCAACCTGGAGAAGGAACTCTACCATTTTCCAGCTCAAAACCATGGAGTTGGATTTTGAGGTGCTGATTTCATCCTGGCTGCTTCACACTGTGTTATAAATTGCCCCAGTAGAAGCTAGAGATCACGGTCTGATGAAGCTAACAGAACCATACCCTTTGCAAAAAGCAGAGACCCAATCTTGAGGCGACCAAAGCAGATCCCCTCACCACCATTGCTTCATCTAGCAATTCTATCCATGAAGATTATGAAAAGTTTTAGTGATATACGGCAACCTTCTCAGAGTCCAACTTTCTGCCAGCAATGTGGACCAAGCTCTGACACCGGTCATACGGGACTATAACAGCCCGTTTGAAAGGCTCTGGTACCCCATACTCCTGAAGTATGCCCCACAGGACTCCCTGAGGGACACAGTCAAAACTCCCATGCACCCTCCAAAACCTTGCTAAGGGTGCATGGGAGTGACCATGGCTCGGGTCGTAGGAATTTGTCCTGCAACCAGTGGGTTGTTGGTTTGCTCCATCAGTCTCAGTCATTGTGTCCTTGGGCAAGACACTTCCCTCCAGAAGGCCTGGTGGCGCCTGTGTACGGCAGCCTCGCTTCTGTCATTGGGCTTCTGCCAGGGCAGCTGTGGCTACAATGTAGCTTCCCACCCTCAGCGTGTGAATGGGTAAATGACTGATGGAATGTATAGTGCTTTTTGGTCTTCTGACTGAAAAAGCACTATATAAATGTAGGCCATTTACCATAGAGCTGGTCCAGTGTTCCTCAGCCAAGACAAACAACTACACGGTTTCTTCTGAATCCGAGGCTCTAATGTACCCCTGAATAGACTCTAGCAGTGAGGCTAAAGAGTGTGATCCCCTGTAGTTGGAACACACCATGCGGTCCTCCTTTTTAAATAAGGGGATCAGCATCCGGGTCTGCAAATATAGGGTAACTGTCCCCTATGTCCATGTGAAGTTGCAGACATTGCGTCAAACAACACAACCCCGTACCATCTAGAGCCTTAAGGATTAACAATGTCACCAGGTGAGTTCGAACCCATTCAAACGCTAAGCAAATGCATTGAGCAAATTAATGCATGGATGTGCCATCATTCTCTCCAGCTGAATAGAAACAAAACTGAAGTAATTATTTTTGGACTTAAGGAGAAACAATCAAGAGTCAGCACACAGCTTCAATTAATCCAGCTAGAAACTACTGATCAGGCCTGAAATCTAGGTGTAGTTATGGACTCAGACCTGAACCTCCAGGGTCACATAAAGGCAATAACAAGGTCAGCCTTGGCTGGTTCGAGTCTTACCTAAAGAACAGGGACTTCTATGTTTCAATAGGAAACTTTTCATCAGAACGAACAGAAATCACATGTGGGGTGCCCCAGGGCTCCATCCTGGGGCCCCTCTTATTTAATATATATATATGCTCCCACTAGCCCAGATTATAACAACCAATAAAATGAGCTACCATAACTATGCAGATGATACTCACCTCTACATTACAATGTCACCAGGTGACTTTTAACCCATCCAAACTTTTAGTAAATGCATAGAGCAAATCAATAGATGGATGTGCCATAACTTTCTCCAGCTGAACCGAAACAAAACAGAAGTAATTACTTTTGGACCCAAAGAGGAACGATCAACAGTCAGCACACAGATTCAGTTAATACAGCTAGAAACTACTGATCAAGCCCGACATCTAGGTGTAGTTATGGACTCAGACCTGAACCTCCAGGGTCACATAAAGGCAATAACAAGGTCAGCCTTCTATCACCTGAAGAACATCTCTAGGATTAAAGGACTGATTTTGCAACACGACCTAGAAAAACTCATCCATGCGTTTATCTTTAGTCGGATTGATTACTGCAACAGCGTCTTCACAGGTCTGCCTAAAAAGTCAATCAGACAGCTGCAGCTGATCCAGAACGCTGCTGCTCGTGTTCCTCACTAGAACCAGGAAAGTAGAGCACATCACCCCAGTTCTAACGTCCTTACACTGGCTCCCTGTAGCTCAGAGAACAGACTTCTAAATACGTTTACTAGTTTATAAATCATTACATGGCTTAGCACCAAAATATGTTGAAGATCTACTGTCACTACTATACCCCCCCCATTCTACTCTACTAATCAATTTGACTTAGGACCAAACATGGAGAAGCAGCTTTCAGTTTCCACGCTCATCTAATCTGGAACAAACTTCCAGACCACTGCGCCAGCTTCATGCTGAGGGTTCTCTCTGGTAGTTGTAGTAGTGCATTGCACAATAAGAAAAATAATGAAGGAGGAGGAATACTTTTAAATTTATGAACTTATCCGTATCCCGCCTCCTACACACCCTCTCTTTACCATAGACAGTTAATGCAAAGCGCATAATGAATATTTTGCATAGACTTAAGCCGGTTGATATGGGGCGTTTCACAGGTAACCACAGCAACCAAGAGTAGGAGAAAGCGCAATTCCATTGAGACTGAAATCATGGTATTTGTGGGTGACATGGAAGCAACTTTTTATTTCATTCAATCATTCAAAGTTTATCTATATAGAGCTTTACTTTATAGGTCTGTGCCAGGAACCCAACCAATCCAAATTAGTTCTACGATTTCTGTTAGGTAAGGTCAAATATCCTGCCAGATAGATGTCAGGGGCTTGTTGATGGCTTCAAAAAGTATATGGTTTCTCTGCAACTGGCTGAAGGACATTTGTCCAATATTTTAGGGGAGATGTATGTATAAACATACATACATCAGGCCAGTTTGCTGGCCAATCCAGCCCAGTAATCCCACGGTCATTGAAGCAGGTTTTGGTACTTTTGGCAGTGTGGGCAGGTACCAAGTTGTGCTGAAAAATGAAGTCAGCATCTCCATAAAGCTGGTCTGCAGAAGGAAGCATGCAGTTCTCCAAAATGTCCTGGCAGATGGCGCCGTTGAGTCTGGACTTAATAAAGCTCAGTGGACCAACAGCAGCAGATGACATGGCTCCCCACATCAACACAGACTGTGGAAACTTCCACCATCTTGGATTGTGTTCCTCTCCATTCTTCCTCCAGACTCTGGGACCTTGGTTTCTAAATCAGATGCAACATTTGCAGTTCTATTTTCTTTAGCCCAGGTAAGACACTCCTGACATTGTTTGTTGTTCAGCTTGACAAGAGGAATAGGACATGTGAAGCTCATGTCCAGGATCTGTCTGTGTGTGGAGGCTCTTGATGCTCTAACTCCAGCCTCAGTCCGCTCCTTGTGAAGCTCCCCAACACTTTTCAGTGGCCTTTTCCTGACAATCCTATCCAGGCTGCACTTATCCCTGCTGCTTCTGCACCTTTTTCTTCCACATAACTTTCTATTAATGTGCTTTGATGCAGCACTTTGGGAACATCCAACTTCTTTTGCAATGACCTTTTGAGGCTTTCCCTCCTTATGGAGTGGGTCAATTATGGTTTTCTACACAACTGCCAGGTCAGCAGTCTTCTCCATGATTGTGATTCCTACTGAACCTGACAGAGACCATTTAAAGGCTCAGGAACACTTTGGAGCTGTTTTGGGTTAATTAGTTGATTAGAGTGTGTCACTTTGAGACTAAAATATTGAACTTTTTTTTTACAATATTCTAATTTTGTGAGATTTTGAATTTGGGGTTTTCATAAGCTGTGAACCATAATCATCAAAATTATAGCAAATAAAGGCTTGAAATATCTCGCTTTGCATGTAATCAGTCTATAATATATATTAGTTTCACCTTTTAGGTTGAATTACTGAAATAAATGAAGTTTTGCACAATATTCTAATTTTTTGAGTTTCACTTGTATTTAAGACCTTTACGCAAAATGTTGACCCTGTGTGGACAAAAACAAAAACCAAATCACAAAAGAAATCAAGTTTATGCCCCAAAGTCTTGTTAGAAATAATTGCAGTTGTATTGGCAGTCATTCATGAAAGAAAAAGGGTTGAAATCAACCAACAATAGCCCCAAATATATTACAGGAGAAATACCCACGATGGGTGCATGTAAACCTGACTGGAGTTCTGATACAGTTGAAACCAAAAGTTTACATTCACCAAATTGAAAAAAGACTCATTCACCTTTTTTCTTGGTGTTTGAAATTAAATAAGACCAAACTTCTCTTGTTTTGGTCAGAATTATACTAATTATTTCTATTTGCTAAATGCCACAATAATGAGAGAAAGAATATGTTAGATTTATTTATTTATTAATAATAATAATAATAAAATGTTGGTGTGTCTTTTTATTTAGTGCATGTAAACTTCAGCTTTTAACTGTATTTCAAATCATTTTTAATTATAAATGTTCAGTTCTACATAAAACTTTTCATACCCATAGAATAGTTGGTTTCAAGCTATTTTTTATTTTACCAACGTGTTTCTTTGGACTGAAAGTAATAGAAGAAGAATTATTGTGCCAGAGTGGGAAAAATTCAGGTTTACCAACACCAAAAGACGGCTAATGGAAGCATAATATTCAAACTAAGCTAAAAAAAAATCAGAATATCAAAACAGAAAAATAAGAATGAGGGTGTATACAGTAAGGGCAAATAAAGAACATAAGAAAAATAACACTGTACAGTTATTAGATATAGCATACTCTGATCAAATGAAATATGCAACTGAGTAGGATTTTTTTCTTTTATAAAAGGTGTATATTTGTGCATCAAAAACAGCAACAGACTATCTACAATGTAAACACTGTGTCTGTTGGGATCAGTAATGCTTGTAGTCTGACAGCACCTGGGAGGAAGGATATTATTCAGATTCTAAAAAAGTTTATAGCCTAATTCCAGAGTTAATTCAATTGCAGATTAAATGTTTGTTACATAGATAAGTTCAATATCATGTTTTAAAAATACATTCAGACAGTAATCCCTGAATAACATCAACATGTCAGGGACACAGAGTGCAGATCAGATCAGTCTTATGCCAGACTTCACAATTAGATCACTGAAAAATAGAAATGTGTGACCTTCTAGACTTCTCACATTAGAAATAGAAGATTTTAAAAAGGCAGTAGATAATATACTGCAATCAAAGCAGTCCTGTCAGAGCGACCCAGCCAGAGTCTCAACTTGAACCTGTTCAACAGTCTGAGGAGGGAGCCAAAGATTAGGGTGATGGGAAGGAGGCATTCCAACCTCCAGGATGTGGGCTCAAAGATATTTTTTATGGATAATTGATTAGTATTATATCTATATACTTTTATACACCCTTTACAATGTTTTACTGCCTTTGGAGCAATGCTTATCTTATTTTCTATCAGAAACAAACCTCTTGATTGAATGTAAAATAGGTTTAAACCTCAATCTGTCAGATCTATAAAAGGTTCAGCTTAACTGTTAGTAATTCAGTAAGGTTTTTTTTAAAGCATGAGAAAGGTAAAACAGGTTGAAGCAAAGTAGAAAATGTTACCAGCAATGAAGTTCCACAGGTAAAGTCCTTTGTGACCTTTGATGCTCTGGTAGGGCACTTTGCGTGCGTTGTAAATGCAGAAGGACAGACTAACCAGGGCGAAACCAACAGCCACCAGCAGGAAGAGAATCACCATCATGTGAAGACCACCATTCAGTGTCCGCACCAGCTTTGGAAAAACTGCAGAGGCAAGTGAAAAGCTCCCAAACGTAAGCTCTACTTCTATAGATAACAAACGTAATCTAAAGTTCATCTTAAAGAGAAGTGTGGCTAGTAACGTTAAAGGAACAGTCTATATGTTGCAAAAACCCTTCAACAAATTATGTTGATATTCATATTAGAGCTGCACATATTAGAAAGTTATAATATTGACAAATATTGTGACAACATTATGTGTCAATGTTCTTCTTTTCTCTCTTTTTATCCATGTTTCCATCACTCTGTGACTTTTAGCATTTTGAGAAATGTCATTTGTGTCCAGAGTGATTATCTGCGGCTGTGGAAATCTGTCCAACTGGCTAGATATTAATTCAATTCAATTCAGTTCAGTTTATTTATATAGCGCCAATTCACAACAGACGTCATCTCAAGGCACTTAACAAGAAGTCATTTCAATACATTTATACAAACATTCCAATCCGTTAAAAAGTTTCCTATTTAAGGAATCCCAGCAGATTGCGTCAGTCAATTATGTTATATTACACTAACATGAAAAATGCAAGTTCATAACACTTGGAATATGTTGGCCAACAATTGTTGCACTCAGACAGTCCATTGGGACATTAATATTGCACACAATCATAATGCAATTTGCCATATTTTTTTCAATGTAGTTTTCAAATATTTGATTAATCAATGTTTCAGCTGTTACCTGCATTTATTATTTCATAAATTTCAAATAGAAATGAATCCAGTTTGTTTATGTATGAATATTTTAGATGAGCTGAGTGTGATCAGTCCTGTATTGTCACAGTTGGATTATGATTGTCCTGCTGAATTAGCAGACTGATCTCCATTACAAGTTCTACTTATATCTTACTGTATATTTTGGAGCGCCTGTTGCCGAGTCCGCACCTCTTGGTCTTTCCTCCCTGGAACAAACCGTAATAAATGGACCCAATAAACTGATCCAACTCAGGACTGGACGCGTTCACTATGTCCACCCCAGTTTTACACACGATCCGCCCGATAACCCAGCGCTCTGTGGACAGGGCCGCCACCAGGAGGACCACCGAGCCGACACACAGCGCTGAGGCCACCGAGAAGGTTATTCGTTTCCATAGAGAAGGCATCTTACGAGCCCATGGTGCCCCGCGACCGCGACCGTGGGGTGGGCTCGGGGATCACCGTGAATTTCAAGAGTCGTTCATCATCTCCTCTCAGCCTGGGGAGAGAAAAGCTGTCGGAGCCAGCGTGATGTTACATGTATTCATGCGTCGGTCACACTGGAGGAGAAACTGAATCTAGAGGCATCAGGGTATGGAGATCTCTTACCGGGAGAAACTCGATCCGCATCCTGCGCGCCTGCTTTCTGCGCGCGCACACACACCCACACACGCACACACAACCACACACACGCACACACAACCACTGAATGTGTGTGTGTGCGTGTGTGTGCGGGTGAGAGGGGCAGGAGCTGCACCAGCTGATCTTCATGAGTGCTGGAGCTCAAAAGAGGAGAGTGGTTCCCTGGAGCCAGATGGTTAACTCACCACCCAGCTGGTAACAGAATCATTAGTGCACTAAGAAATAGAAAAGGTTCCCCTCCTTGTCCTCCTGGCAGATTCCTGGTGCTCCATCCATGTCCTCTCTCCCGTCCAGTTCCTCCATGCTCAGTTCAATCCTTGGTTTCCTCTCAGTCAGCCTCCTCACCGCTCCTCCCTGGAAATGAACTCACCTGTTAAAGCTCCAGCTGATCTCCTGCCTGTCCACCGTCCAACGCTGCCCCACCAGCAACAAACAGACTCTGGATCAGACCTCTTGCTCCCACCCAGCCAGCCAGCCACAGGAACTGTTTTCCTACCTGCCTCCTCTTGAGACTCCTCACTGCTCTGGAACATAAGCTCCATCAACACAA
Organism: Valencia hispanica; assembly: GCA_963556495.2. NCBI lineage: Eukaryota > Metazoa > Chordata > Actinopteri > Cyprinodontiformes > Valenciidae > Valencia > Valencia hispanica. The sequence goes on along the minus strand of OY747703.1, from coordinate 1,615,929 downwards.
CAGAAGATTTTGAATCGCAAATAACCTCCAGAATATTTACCACTTAGGCTACCTGTCCTCTCTGTCCCAGATCCACCTTCTGATGACCTCATTCCCGCTCCAGAACCTCAAATCTTTTTAAAGAAACTGTTATTTGTTGCCTGTGGTAGCTGCCTGATTCAGAGTCTCAATCTTTAATTCTGACACATTCATTAAGTCAGATGAGGGATGTGGCTGATTACAACAGCGACCTAAAGGTCAGCTGAGAACATCCACTAAACATGTCGGCCTGGCCTGAATAATGACCCACCCTTCATTTCTTCTGCTCATCAGTTAAAGCAATGGTCCACAAACCGTGGTATGAGCCCAGCTCAGTGAACAAGTTCTCACCTTGCAGATCACTTTGTATGTTTCAGAACATTAAACAACTTATCACACAAATAACCTGAGTAAATATGAATTGCAGGTTCCAAAAGATGATCTTAGTTATCCAAATCAACTTCAACTTCGCCACAGCTGTCAGGCAGTAACCAGCACCAACATGTAGCAGTGGACCCAACAAAAGGCATAAAGCTCTACCCATCTGGATGAACTCACAACTGTTTCCCTATGCTTCGTCTGGGAACCACTGATTTACACCATGCAGTGTCGTCACTATCATTTCTGTAAAGTTGTGTTTAATCCCTGCTAAGTTTTGAATGAATCCTGTTTTTGAAATATTCTTGTTTTAAGTTTTAAATAAAAGCAAGAACCAATCATGATCAGAATAATTTCTTTAGAATGAATAAAATACATCAGACATAGTCAAGTGTTCTCATTCCTAAGAGAATGGCTGGTCAGAGGGTGATGAGTGAGGTGTATTATAAGGAGTTAACAGGACAGAGAAGGCCTGATAATCAGTGCTGAGAAAGTCAAATAGTTTCTGTCAGGAGAGGATACTTACTGTACATAAACATGCAGGAATAACATTTCAGAGGAATCAGATTTTTGTTTGCAGACCTTGAAGCAATTCCAAGCAGTCTTATGAGACATGCAGGCCTTAGCGGATCATAATGATAGTTTCAACTATTTACTAACAGTGATCGATGTGCTTTTTTCAAAAAGGCATAGCATACATATGTCCTCTAAAGAGAAAGACCGGGGCTGAGGTAGTTAAGGCTTTCGGATCAGTGAAATTGCTCAAAAGCTGCAGACTAAAACCTCTATGGGGATACCCCAGCCAAAAAAACTGCTCAAATGAAGATGAGCTTAAAGAAGGGGGATGTGGTTAGAATCTCAACGCTGCGTGGAGTGTTTGATAAGAAATATGAGAAGAGCTTCCCAGATGACTTGTTTACAGTTGATGGCTGCATACATCATTACCCCCTGTGTACAAACTGGTAGATTATGATCAAGACCCATAGAGGGATCTTTTTTATGAAGCAGAACTACAGAAAGTAAAAATAGGTAGTAAAATAATTTATCATGTGGATAAGATTTTGAAGTGGCGAAAAGTCAACGGTGAGGAGCAAGTTTTGGTGAGATGGAGAAACTGGACTGAAACATTCAACAGTTGGATCAGAGCATCCTGCAGAAGCGTAGAGCTGCCACCCAGGTGAAATAAAAATAGAGCTATATCATGTTATAACGTGAAAACTTTATAGTTCTAACAATAGAACTTTTATGTTTTATGTTCTCATCAGCGCCAATAGGCAGTAGTGGTGGATGCAGTGTCTACATTTTATGTCTGTGGGTGCTCAGACTTTCTCTTATATTGATGCAATAAACTACACATTTCAATGAATCTTAAAGGGTAAGAATAAAGATTACAGTTCGAGTGGATCCTGAGCTATCTCTGTAGTTATGCTGCTATAGACTTAGACTGCTGGAGGACAGACTTACCACTTTTCTTCACCCTGCTACTTTTCTCTCCTACTACTCTCCAGTTGTATTACAGTACATTCTGTTATTTCGACTGTTAACTTTGTTTTCTCTCAGTGTTTTTCTCCCCATAGAAGATATACCTGGTCTGGTATCCTGCTTGGCTGCAATGCCCTGTTGGACGGGGGTCATCGACTGGGATGATCCTCCCAGTAACTGAACATCCACTGTGTCCTATTATCAACTTTTTACTTTCTGTAACATAGAAAGTTCTCTTATATCGGATCTTCTGTTCCTTCTGTGTTTCTGCTCTGTCTTCTCAAACCCCCAGACGGTCGTGGCAGATGGCCGCTCCTACTGAGCCTGGTTCTGTTGGAGGTTTCTTCCTGTTAAAGGGGAGTTTTTCCTCTCCACCGTCGCTACATGCTTGCTCAGTATGAGGGATTGCTGAAGGATTGCTGTGGTTGGAAAGTCTGCATCAACGGGGCCCAACCTCACGCCAATGACTGACGCAATCTGCTTACATAGGAAACTAATTAAAGCTTTAAATTAATTGGAAAGTTTGTGTGATTGTATTGAAATGACTTTTCTTGCCTTGAGATGACATCTGTTGTGAATTGGCGCCATAAATAAACTGAACTGAATGATTACTGTTATAGTAAAAAAATATTTTTTCTGTATATTTTATGACAAATACTTTAAAAAATCTTTTTCTAAAGACTTTCCATGAATATAATAAATGACGTGTGTAATTTAGATGTTTTTGCAAAGTATTCAAAAGAAATGCATATTTTGCACGGTTTTATTTCCTTTTAGCCTTGTTCCTTCTCACTGCTTTTGTAAAAATGTACCATGATTGACTGGGTAATTATACAGATATTTTATGCAAATATTTATTAGTTTGTTTTAGTCAAAGAAGCCCGACCCTTCTGTTCTGGTGGCTGAGGGAGAACCCGACGAACCTGGGTGACACCTGCTGGTGAATAGGAGAAGGAACGTGGTGCGTGGTGACGTCACGGCGCGTTGCGCAGTCTCCCTGACAGCAGCTGAGTCCGTTTTGTCGAAGATGGCGGATTCGCTGTCGACAGGTCTGGGAGAGGAGAAGGAAAAGGAGCAGGAGGAGCGGGAGAGAGACACCAAGGCAGTGAAAGCTGAGCAGAGTAAGGAGCAGGACGGAGCTACTGACACGCTGGGGTTTCACGGTAAAAATGGCGGCGCTAGAGGCCAAAAAGGCAACCTGTCAGGTGAGAATCAGCCTGGTTTCTACAGCTTCCCTAAACTAGCAGGCTGCTGGAGCTATTATTTCTACATAGCAACAAACATTTCGACACATATCTGCTCTTTGCGCTGCAGCACTGCTCTATGTCGCAGTTTGGATGAACTTCACAGATTCTAGCTGTGTGCGGTCAGATGCTGCAGCTGCGTTTCCAACACTGAGCTCGACCAGAACAACAAACAGGAACATCCTCAGGATTGGCTCGTTTCTCTCAGCGCGTACAGGTAGAACAGCTAATGGAAATGTGCAGGACCGACGGTCAGCTCGTGTCTTCGTTAAACTGGACGTAAACACATTGCGCAGGCGCATTGGCAAGCTTTTGCACATAGGCGTGTAAGGTGGTTCAGGAGGATGGACAGTGTATTCCCTCCTTTAGGCAAAGCTTCGTTTTATTAACTGCAGCAAATGTTGTGAATTAACTCGTAATTAGCAGTTATCCTGCTTTTCAAGTGTCCCAGTATCTGAACTGAGCTAAACACGGAGAGTACCAGCATACCTGCTGCATTCAGGCTGTGTCTGTGTGGTTCGTTCCAGGGAGCCCTCAGGTGTCTTTAACCACGATGTGCATGGAGCTCATAAAGTCACCACAGAATGGACGTGTGCATGCTCACAGATGTGCTGCAATATATCATTTATTTGAATTTGAAAAGTGAAATTCTCATGTAAAGTCATTACAAGCAGAATGTTATATTTCAACCATTTATACCTGTTTCTTGGAAAATTATAACATGACATAAAACCAATTAAAAAAGGAATTTTAATCCAAAAACAGTCAGACTTACATAAGCATAGGTTAGATGGCTCATTTAGCAGTACCTGGCACCAAGAGAGAAAGCCACAGAATGTCATAAAGCCTGCTGTCCATAGGCATATGAATGGAAGGTTGAGTGAAAGGAAAAGGTTGGGTAGAAAAAGGTACACCAGAAACAGGAATAATTGAAGCTGTAAGAAGACTGTGAAGTAGAGTTAGGAGAATTTCGACATGTGGACTGCAGCTGGACTGTGACCTTCAACAGCTGCAGATATATCCAGGACCATGGGCTACAACGGTCACATTCCTTGTCTACTCCTGAACTACATCAGATGAATGTACATTTTGCATTTAATTTGGAAAGTGAGGTTTATGACACAGTTCTCCTTAAGGCTTTAATTTATTAAGAGCTGAGACGTCAACAATGACACTATCCTGTTAATGTTGCTGTAGTAATTGTCAGTAGAAGGTAAAATGTCACCTAACCAGGTTGTAGTTTTAGCTTCTAAAAAGACCTAATGAAGCCTTTTCTAATGTTCATTTTTCTTCCTTGACTTCACTTTTCTCTGTGTGTGATTATTTCCAGACCTATCTCTAGTCAGGTTCATAACCACTGAGCTAACCAGAGGCTACTTTCTGGAACACAATGAGGCCAAATACACGGAGCGCAGAGAGAGGGTCTACACCTGCCTCCGTATCCCCAAGGAGCTGGAGAAGGTAAGCATACCTGGCCCAGAGAAATGAATCGTTTTACCCAGAAATAAACTCATTTCCTAATTTTTGACTCTCTCTGTAGCTGATGATGTTTGGCTTCTTCCTCTGTCTGGATACGTTTCTCTACGTGTTCACCCTGCTGCCCCTCCGGGTGATGCTGGCCCTTCTACGAATCCTAACGGTGCCATGCTGCGGCCTCGGGTAATCTCTGTCTTTACCTATGAGAAGCACAAATTAGGCCAGACTAAGAAGATAATTCAGCCTAAACTAAACCAACTATAGGTTGTTTGAGCAAAGCAAACAAAAAAAGGACATTAAAGGATGCTGTAGGTCTGGAGTATAAGTCATTATTGTCCGTCTTCAGGTGTATAATATACAGGTCCTTCTCAAAAAATTAGCATATTGTGATAAAGTTCATTCTTTTCCATAATGTAATGATAAAAATTAAACTTTCATATATTTTAGATTCATTGCACACCAACTGAAATATTTCAGGTCTTTTATTGTTTTAAAACTGAGGATTTTGGCATACAGCTCATGAAAACCCAAAATTCCTATCTCAAAAATTTAGCATATCATGAAAAGGTTCTCTAAACGAGCTATTAACCTAATCATCTGAATCAACTAATTAACTGTAAACACCTGCAAAAGATTCCTGAGGCTTTTAAAAACTCCCAGCCTGGTTCATTACTCAAAACCACAATCATGGGTAAGACTGCTGACCTGACTGCTGCCCAGAAGGCCATCATTGACACCCTCAAGCAAGAGGGTAAGACACAGAAAGAAATTTCTGAACGAATAGGCTGTTCCCAGAGTGCTGTATCAAGGCACCTCAGTGGGAAGTCTGTGGGAAGGAAAAAGTGTGGCAGAAAACGCTGCACAACGAGAAGAGGTGACCTGACCCTGAGGAAGATTGTGGAGAAGGACCGATTCCAGACCTTGGGGGACCTGCGGAAGCAGTGGACTGAGTCTGGAGTAGAAACATTGAAGCAGTCATTTCTGCAAAAGGATTCCCGACCAAATATTGAGTGCATAACTGAACATAATTATTTGAAGGTTGACTTTTTTTGTATTAAAAACACTTTTGTTTTATTGGTCGGATGAAATATGCTAATTTTTGAGATAGGAATTTTGGGTTTTCATGAGCTGTATGCCAAAATCCTCAGTTTGAAAACAATAAAAGACCTGAAATATTTCAGTTGGTGTGCAATGAATCTAAAATATATGAAAGTTTAATTTTTATCATTACATTATGGAAAATAATGAACTTCATCACAATATGCTAATTTTTTGAGAAGGACCTGTACAGATAGTGTTGAATACAGTGCCTTGAAATGTTCCCACACATTTTCCTGTTACAACCACACAGTTGAATGTGTTTAATGGGGATTTGATGCTATAATTAAGGCGTAGGGCCGGGGTTTTCCAGCTCCAGCTGGTTCCCTATAGCTCTGACTAGCTTTCCTGTCTCTGCCCACTAGGGCTGGGCAATATGTCGATTTATATCAATTTATAGAATTTTCTGTTTATTGAATTGATTGAATTTTTGGAATATATCAGAGGACCCAGTGATAACTTTCTGATATCTTCAAATTGTACCAGGGAACTTTAAATATTGACAAAAATAGTGATTTGTTTGAAACCGTGATATATATCAATATTGACAGAAATAAAAAATATTAGTGATTGAATTTTGTTTCCCATATGGCCCAGTTCTACTTCCCACAGCATGATACTGCCACCACCATGGTTCCTCTGGGGATGGTGTGTTTAGAATGATGTGTGGTGATTTGTTTTTCTTCCTCTACAGTTTTACTTTATTGAGGACTAAGCACATACAATCCCATTCAAACACAGTGAAGCTTGTGGACACACCATGCATGACCACATCTGGAACAGTTGGAGTGCTCCAGATACATTCTCAAGGCGCTGTACTTATAGACATTTATAGTTATTGTGGGGGATTCCTCTTGAAAATGACTAATAATCATTTTGTTTGCATTTTTCTGCTGTTAACTTTTTTACATACATTTAGTAATTACATGATTAATGTATGTGATTTGAAATGAACTAAAAACATTTTTGACTTAAAGAAATATTAAAGAGATTTTTTCCATGTAAGCAAAAATCTTAATCATAGCAATATTTACATCTGTCAGCAGTGCAACAATGATTTTTACCACCAGAGGGCAGTAGAGCTGTTTCTGACTTGGTTCAGTTTGACCCAGCTCTGTTGATGTTTTTTATCTAGTTAAGTGTTCTGTCCTGTTCTGGGGCTTCAGCGGCGCCCGTCTGCTCCAGCCGGCCCAGGTGTGTGACGTCCTGAAGGGCTTCATCATGGTGCTGTGCTACTCCATTATGAGCTACGTGGATTACTCCATGATGTACCACCTCATCCGGGGACAGTCTGTCATCAAGCTCTACATCATCTACAACATGTTGGAGGTAAAGTCTCATCCTTTTATAAACTACTTTTACAGTCACTCTCTATGGGCTCAATATAAGATCATAAAGTTTGCACATAATTTCACAATTCAACTTCATAAATTAAGTTTTACAATCTTGTAGAAAATATCTGCCCAAAATTTTCAAGTTTGCAAATGTGCAGAAAGAGGTTTGCATGGTTGTAAAGAAAGGTTTGCATTTGAAAGAATAATATGAGTTCTTTTTCAAACATCCTGTTTTGAGATGCGCAGCATAAAACCGCGTGAGAGACTGAAGTCGTGGTTGGGAATTTTGGCACGGTGTTCATCACACACTTCTCTGATTGGATGGTGCAAACCTCTTTCTGCACATTTGCAAACTTGAAATTTTGTGGCAGATATTTTCTACGAGATTGCAAAACTTGATTTACAAGGTTGAAATATGAAATGGTATGCAAACCTTATGACCATATATTGAGCCCATAACCCTCTCATTTGCTCTGGGTGCTGTCCTTCAGGTAGCGGATCGGCTTTTCTCATCCTTTGGCCAGGACATCCTGGACGCCCTGTACTGGACCGCCACCGAGCCCAAGGAAAAGAAGAGAGCGCATATAGGAGTGATTCCTCACTTCCTCATGGCTGTGCTCTACGTCTGTATCCTCACTGGGAGGGACCTCTCAGAATTATACTAACATCAGTCTATCTAGACTATGGTAATATTAATCTGTATGATAATATTAATCTGTTTGTCCAACCAGTGTTTGGCTTGACAACGGGCTCTTGGGAGCGACGCGCTGTCAGCTCCTGGTTAGCGGGAAGCATTGAGGACAGTGTCCAGGTCTGAGATGATGCTCAGTTGGAAATATTTTTTTTCTTTTTATTGTTTCAGTTACCTGGACTCTGTGCGTAAAGTTGAAAATATCCGCATCTGCACCAAGTGGTCAGAAGTGTGAATACTAATCTGTCAAAATGACTGATGGCCTTCAGATTTTTCCATCACGGTTAAAAAAAAGGTCAAATGCGGAAAATATTCAGTTTACACGACCTCTGCTCTAGACAGACCTTTGTTTAATCTGTTTTAGACAAGTTAAAAGTTCTTACAGTCTGGAGAACCATGGTACCCCTCTGTGTCATCTGCTTCTATTTGAATATGTTTGGAAAAAGATAACACAATATGGAGAAATGTACTTTATTCCCTATTCCATTATCCATCCAATCTGAACCTCATAGTTTGCACAAAGGGATGGTCAGTCAATCACAGTAAACTTGTATTTAGACTAGAACCTGTACTGATATGAAATATGTTTGTTGCTGCTCCTGGACCTTTGGGACAGGTTAGCCTGTGTTGAACCCAGGTCTGTTTTCCTCAGCTTTTGTCTCTCCAGTCCTTCATGCTCTTCTCATCATGGTTCAGGCTACCACACTGAATGTAGCCTTCAACTCTCATAACAAGTCTCTGCTCACCATAATGATGTCAAACAACGTGAGTGTCTTTCTGGTGATGTTCCCTCTTTAGAAACTTGCTGCAGCAGATTAACTGAAGTTCTGATTCCTCTTCCCAGTTTGTGGAAATCAAAGGAAGTGTGTTTAAGAAGTTTGAAAAGAACAACCTCTTCCAGATGTCTAACAGCGGTAAGTCGGAAGTGACCGCAGCCTCTGCACTAAAATCACACGTTTGGGATATTTTTATCCTCCCCTCTTTAACTTGATTTAATCCAAGGTAAATTTCTGGGATCGGGCTCAGCGGCAGTGGGCAAAAAGTAGGTTAATCCAGGATTGATTTGTTTGTTTCCCACAGACATAAAGGAGAGGTTCACCAACTACATCCTCCTGCTCATTGTCTGTCTGAGGAACATGGAGCAGTTTTCATGGAATCCCGGTAACTAATACAAGCTCAGAACACATGTAGTTGTTTTCTTTTCAGCCTATGTTCACATATAAATAATTACTACAACTTGCTGTGTTTGTTTTAGACCACTTCTGGGTCCTCTTCCCAGACGTTGTCATGGTGATAACCTCCGAGGTCGCGGTGGATGTTGTCAAGCACGCCTTCATCACCAAATTCAACGACATCAGCGCTGACGTGAGTCCCTTAATGAATCTCCTACAGCTCAGTTACACTGACTGATAAAGTGTGGACACGTGTGGAAGCAGAGTCCAGGCTGGAGGATTTAAAGCAGGCATGAAGGTGGGAGCATCATCAGTGGAGTGATGCTGTTCCAGGCAGGTTCTGTTTATCCTCTGTTTCTGCTGACAACAGCTGTATGATACTAGGAAAACATGAGATTACAATATTTTTATTAAATAAAGGGACACATTTATTACAATAAGGCTAATTTCTTTTCCAGTCTCAAGATTTCCCCACCACTCTTGTAGCTCAATCATCTCCATCAGCAGCATCACATACATCAGGTGTTGGTATCCAGGGCAGTGAGAGTCTGTCCAGCTGGTCAGATACACCCCAGCCAGGCGCAGTGGGAACGTGTAGCTCATAATCGCCTACAGCCAAGCGCATGTGTGTAGTTCTAATGGTGAACTTTCTGTTTTCATTGCTCGATGCTCTGATAAGACCGTTATTTCTCATTTAAACGGCCCTCGCTGGTTTACGTTGTCGCCTAACTGTTCATTTTACTCCGTGAATGCCGATTACATAAAGCATTTGACCACAATGATTATTTTCCTAAATCTTTTCAAATGATGTTCTCACTGAGATAATAAGTTATTTTCTTTGTTCATATGTCTGCATTTCCCCCCCTAAATGATGGTAATTATGTTTATGTAATCTGAGCAGGAAATGGGTTTTATTCCCAGAGTATATTGTTATCTCTATTACTCTCCTAATTCTAAACGTTCAGAAATAAGGCCTGTTTAAGCTTTTTCTTTCCTTTTTCCTCTCCTCTCCACTCACTCAGCTAATGTTTCTCATTGGGTCACATTTAATCTTTGGACTTATGAGTTATTGTTGAATATGTATGATTGAGCCTCCGTACTGTGACGGCTTTAGTCCAGCAGTAGTTGTAGTCTCTGCAGCTCGCTGCTCCCATCAGGATTTCAGTTCACCTTTAAATTGGTCCTCACAGTCTCCATCAGGAAGGTCTCCTTATTCTAGGCTTGTATTCATCTTTTCACACTTTCCATCTCAGTGTGGATTGGTTATATTAAGTACATCTCAAATTTGATGATTGCTTAAGTATTCCTTAGCTGCAGACAACCACATGCTTTTTTTACACATCTATATGATTTTTCTATATTAATGGCTGAATATCTAAAAGTGCTTCTTTGGCTCAGACTTGGCTTTAAAGCATAGTCCACAAACCTGGGAGGAAAGTTTCAGAAGCTGTTCGCATGTTGGGTTTATGTTTGGGAATGTTTCCCTGGCGACCACCTGGCTGGGTCTACAAGTTAACCATCTAGAGTTTGGTTTGTGGTGAAATGAAACATTGTGGAGGTAGTCCTTCATTATTCCACCCACCAGAACCATTTGAACCTGAACCGATTCACAGCATGATGCTTGAAAGCTAGTTTATATTCACTTTAACTCCTCCAAACACAATTCTTACCAAGCGATAACCAAGCACCCCCAGTAGCTGTTTTTAACAGGATTTGTGTCGTGTTGAGTCATTCTACCCTTCAGTTTACAGTTTTTCTCGATTGCTAAGACACATTTCTTAAAAGCTGCTCTCCTTTTCTCTAAACTGTGAACACAAAACCCAATGTTCAAGCTACATTCACAAAACCTCAGACTCTTCTTGGAAAAGCAAACTTTCACCTCAAAACAGTTCAATCTGTGCTCAAAACTGAACTATGTTGTCAAATCATGCCCTGAGTCAATCAACATTTAAAACACTACGTAGAAAAATAGAAAACACAATGCTCAGGACATGAAGCTGGAGAAATAAATGTTTATTGTTCACTGTAGGCTAAATGCAGGTTGCAAAACAAAAAACCTGTGCATTTAGCACTTGTACAAAAAGACAAAACAGAAATCTTGTGCATTTACACGTAGCACTTGTAAAAACAAAAATAAATCGTATGCGTTTGCCACTTTTGTACAGTAAGCCCATGTAAAAACTAAAGTTCAAAAATATACAAGTAAGTGCATTACTCAGCCACAGCATCATGTCTCCGTACTGGGTCAGGCCACAGGACTTTATCCACATCACAGGCCACATTTTGTCTGGCCAGGCAACGGGAGAAAAAAATCCCTGGCATGCCGTATCCAGACTTGGCATGCCTCCACACCTATGTCACCACAGGTAAGTCCCATGGCCTGCAGGAGATTTACCCTGGTGTAAGGTTGGCGTTCATATACCTTCCATCGCGATGAAGAGAAGAATTCCTCAATGGGGTTTAGGAAAGGGGAGTACGGTGGAAGGCAAAGATTGATAAAACCTTGGTTCATATTGAACCACTCTCTAACCTCTGTGAAAACTCATATTGTCCCAAACAACAACATAGATGGGATGCTCATCCTGCTGCCCTAACAGAGCATCTTGCATGTGATTGAGGAAAATGAGGAGCTGGTGAGTGTTGTAGGGCTCCAGGTTGGTCATGATGGTGGACAACCCCATGATTGCTGATGGCAGCACATAATGTGACATTGCCACCACGCTGCCCAGGAACACCAACACTGGCCCGATGGCCAATCACATTACGGCCTCTCTTTGTCCTTTTGGTGAGATTAAACCCAGCTTCATCATGTAGATGTATTCATAGGGTCTTTCCATTGCATCCAGTTGAAAAACCCTCTGTAGAAATAGATATAGTTTTGTAAGTGTTGAGACTTGTGCTCTCATTTAATCTTATGTTGATGTTGTGCCCCTGCCTATCTGTTCAGACTGACTACAGGTGTACCTGTTCAATCAATGACAGCACAGGTGTTCTTAATAAAAGCGCGTGTGCCCGCAGTGCGATGGTTCACACAAAGAGAAATCTATGTCCTGAGTGTTTGTATCTGCGTTTTACGTTGCTCTGCTAACAGTAAGTGATATTGAAAAAGTGATTTAGGCCACTACAGTAAATCTCTACTTAGAGTAATCAACATTAAATGTGTCTGGATATATGCCAACCTGTACATAGTGGAATCTTTACTCTTTGACTCTGAGTTGCGATCAAAGGGCACTCTGTAAAGGTGTTTCATGTTCAGTCTGTTGCACTTGAGGACACGATCAACAGTAGAGAGGCTGACACTGTTGATACCCTCAAGATTTACATGGCCTTGAATGATCTTCTGCTGAATTTCACTCATTTTAATGGCATTGCTTTCACGGACCATATCAACAATTAGGGTCTCTTGCTGAGGGTAGAACATACCTTTAAAAAATAATTATTTTCTCACATTTTACAAATTTTACAGATGGGCGGGACTTTCCAAGCTCTACAGTATGTCATACAGTAATTGCTGTCAATATTTACTTACTGTACTATAATGTCAAAAAAAAGGTCATTACCTGTTCTCTTCTCTAAATGTTTGGATTTTGGTGGACAGTGAATCTACTGATGTTTGGTTGTACCCTGTGTCCAGCCTCTTTCATGCTCATACCATGGACAAGAACATGGTCAATCACAGTAGCTCTGATTTCATCAGATATTACTGTTCTTTGTCTTCGCGTACCACCTCGACCTCCTCTCACACAAACTCTTCCTCTCAGATTTCTATCCATTGCAGGGCCTCACAACCCAGTGCTCCCAGTGCTCTCTGAACTGGCTTACTGTATATGCTCCCTCACATCATTAGACACATATTGCTTTAATTGTTTGACTTTTGTCACCTGTGGTGCTCACCATTATGCTGCACGGATGCATCACAATGAATGTGTTGGCAAGTTGTGTCTAAACAGGTGAAAAGTGCTTATGGTTTGCCAAAAGAGTGAATGATTCAATCAGTGGGTTCAGACAATAAGGTTTAGTGTTTGAGCAGTTGAGAAAAACTGTAAAAGCATCATTAAAGGCCCAAAGTAAACCTTGTGGATGTAAACCTCATAGCAGAACTGTTCCACTTTAACTAGATATGCCCAATATGATCAACATCAGCACCGGCCCACATTAGTTGATGTTAAACAGATCAGTATCAGGCCCACCAGTAAAACTGACTCAACATTATAAACTCAGGTGGGGAGGGGACGGGTTGGTCATGTGACAGTGATGGTGATGCACAGCAGGATTGTGGGTATTTAGCTGGAGCTGAGAAGCATGTTGGTGGTGTAGTTTGTTCATGGTGTCCTGAGCTGGTGGTGGTGCCTGTGTGTACGGCAGCCTCCCTTCTGTCAGCATGCCCCAGGGCAGCTGGGGCTACAATGTAGCTCATCATCTTCATCATCACCACGATCATCATCATAACCACTATCATCATCATCATAACCACTATCATCATCATCAGTGTGTGAATGGGGGAGTGTACTGTGAAGCGCTTTGGGGTCCTCTGACTGAAAAAGCGGGTAATGACCACTGATCTATAATTATAAGCGTTATAAAAAGGCTTATGGTCAGTGTTAGGATCTGATTTCATCCATGTTCCAGAGTATCCAGGTGTTCCTGTAGAATGTAGATGATGGTTTATCTCCCATTCAGTCTCATGTGTCACTGGTTAAAAGCCCAGGTTCTGATGGATCCTGATCTTCCTCATAGAGAGGCTGCTTGCCTTCATGTGTCGGGCAGATGAAGATGGAGGGAGATATCTGGAGATGATGTCATCACTGACCTGAAATCAGGAACGCTTGTGGCATCAAAGTAGACAGGTTGCATGAATAAAATGTGAGCCTGTGTTTGTTTGAACTTCAAACGTTTGGATTTGTTGTAGGAGTGTGAATGTGTGTGTGTGCTAGCTATTTACTGTACATTCTGCTCATTTTAGAGTGAACACGTCAGCCTGTTAGTTAACTGTAAGGAGGTTAAGGGTTAGGGTTACCTAATGATGACCTGGATTTGTTGTCAACCAGCTTCCTGATCAGCTAGAAACATTGTGAGGTGTACTTTATTACTCAGCTGCTTCTTTATTCTAAACTCCTAAAAATGAAGCTGACTAGGATCATTGCTGTCTCTGGATTCCTGCTCCACCTACCAGAACGTTTTACACACTCTGTCCTTCCTTTCTGAGTTCAGCTTTTGTAGAATCTCTGACGGATTTATGGTTACTTAACAGAAAGGTGGCCCACAGGAAGAGATTACCTCAGTTATCTTCACACTGTCAAATCTAATCAGGCAGTCCTCAGTCTGCTCCGTGGTCTCCAGGACCTCCTGAGTCCACCTCTCCTGCTAATCCAGATCTCTACTTTTATTCTTCTGCAACAAACATCTCTGTAGCATGACTTTATGATCACAGCTGCTTTAACCGTGTCGTTTGCCTCTGCGTATGTTGTCAGGTTTATGGAGAATACCGAGCCAGCCTCGCCTTCGACCTCGTCAGCAGTCGACAGAAAAATGTGAGTGAAAGAACTTTACCCATCAGCTGTGTTCACACCAAAGAGCTGGCCAAACCTCTATTCAACACATATGGTTCATAACGCAGGAATTATTTTGGATTGTACTGGATATCTGCATAGGAGGCATAATTCAAGGAATTGATGTGTGAATTGGGGCGCTGTAAAAACTCTGACCTTTCTACAGAGTTATAACAAATTGCATCATATTGGTTACAAACTTTACTCTGAAACATGGAAATAGAAGAATTTACACTGCCATAGAAAAATCTACTAAGACACTTTGAACTCTTTAATGTTTTTTTCTAAATAACACTGTTCCAAATAAAAATCTGAAAAGTGTGGTGGACATGTGTTCCGTACCCTTTTGTCTGATACCCCTAAATAAAAGCCTGTGCAGCCAACCTAATCAGTGAACTGTGTTTGATTTAATGTCAGGATAAATGCAGCTGTTCTCTGAATCCCTCAGAGAACATCCAGCATCATGAAGGAACACAGGAGACGGGTCAGGGAGGAGGTTCTGGTTCAGTTTAAAGCAGCGTTAGGTTCTACTACAACATCCCAAACCTTGAACATCTCAGTGATAGAATATGGCCCGACCATCCAAGACATTGCCTGATGAGGGGGCTTTAGTTATAGAATCAGCCAAAAAGGCACATGGTAACTCTGGAGGAGTTGTAGAGACCCACAGCTCAGGTGGGAGGATCTATTGACAGGACTACTATTACTGTTGCTCTGAGCAAATCTGGCCCTGAGAGGAGAAGAGCAAGTAGAAAGCCATGAAACGTCCTGGGTGTAGTTAGCCAGAGGCTATGCAGGAACACAGCCAACTTGCTCTAGTCAGAGGAGACGAAAACGGAGCTTTTGCTGTTTGCAAAGAAGAATATTAAAAACTAGTCAGTATATGTACAGAGCTGATTGAGACATCAATCAAAAGACTTGCAGCTCTAACTGCAGAGAAAGGTGCTTCTACAAAGTGTGTCTGAGGGGGGTTGTTTACAGATGCACACCACCCTTTTCACATTTGTTGTGGTAGAAATGTGGAGAGCCACTTCTCCTTTTCCTTCTCCTTCACAATCAAGCACTGAATGGTGTTTGTCTGTCACTAAATGTCCCATAATATGCCCCTACCTTACCTCACTGCGTTTAGGAATATCTTTCTTATTGTAATGACATTTAAAAGCTGTATTAACCTGTAGTTTATGGCTATAAATCTCAGTTGGTTGTTGTTTGAAGTTGGGTTGGGGGTTTAAATGAGACGTATTGCTGATGTTTCTGCTCTAAAACTGTTGGCAGGCTTACACCGACTACAGCGACTCCGTCTCCAGAAGGATGGGCTTCATTCCTCTTCCTCTAGCTCTACTGGTCCGTATCCAGTTTTTACAGTCCTATCACCATATTCAGTTTCTACATTGTTTCATGTGTTCAGCTGTTGTTTCTGTTTCTCCTTTAGCTGATCAGAGTAGTGACGAGCTCAGTGAAGATCCAGGGTTCGCTCTCCTTCATGTGTGTGCTGCTGTTTTATTTGGGGTAATTAATGATCAAATATAGCTTGGTCACTTCCTATGCTCTCCAATATTTGCTCTGCATTGACATGTTTTGTGTGTTTGCGAGCAGGATGATCACTCTGAAGGTGCTCAACAGCATCGTTCTCCTTGGAGCCTCTTGCACGTTTGTCAAAGAGGCCAAGATGGAAGAAAAGCTGTTCGACCCGCCTCCGTCTGTCGCCTCCAGCCGTGCGAACTCCAGAGCAAACCGTGCCAAAAACGCTCACACCGCACCTCAACAAGGTTATACAGCTGCTCTGTTATACACACAGGCAGATTCATTTCATCTGTTGCCACATGTGACAAAAGTCTGGATGTAAATTCATGTTTTATTGGAGCAGCCGTGTTTTCCAGGAGAGCAGGACTTGGTCTCTTCCTCTAGGACTTGTTCAACGTTGTGAGATCTTTGACCAGTTCTGGGCCTGAGTCCTCTCTGGTGCTCTCTCCTCTCCATCTCACCTGGCATGTTCTCTATAGCATGCAGACCCAGGGACTGAGAGAGCCATGGAAGAAGGTTGATTTAGTCTCTGTAGAACCATTTTTAGTCAGCTCGCTCATAAGTGTTGGGTCATTATCCAGTTATTAAAACATGCTGGAATTTCATAGAGTTTTTAAAACCTTGTACTTTAACGAGGTTCCCAACATCATTAGAGAAGAAACAGACCCACAGCATAACACATCCTCTGTCTTACTTTCGAGTGCATGAGGTACTTTTCCAGATATTGATCCTTTGTTTTATTCCAGACCAGAGGTGGCGCTAGACACTTTAGTTTTTTTGTCATTTTGACCAACCGTGTCTAAAATATCCGGTCATAATCTATGGTGTGAATACTAATCTGTCAAGATGGCCTTTTAGATGTTTTGGTTAATGCGACCTCTGTTCCAGACACATCTGGAGAGTTTGATCCCCAAAAAGGTCATTCTTGGTATCATCTCACAGAAGCACATGGTTCCTATCAGAAGCTCAGTATTATGATGGAAATGACTGGTTGGCCTGAGGGTAGCATCTAACGGTTGTCATGGAGACGTGGTGACCCCAGATGCTCCTCTAGGCTGCAGTTCTCTAACAGAGAGCTCCCTCTAGTCCTCGCCCTCTTCCTGCCTGCTGGCCAGGCTAAAAGACATGGACCTGTGTGTTATGTCATATCCGTACTCCAGGGAAACTTCTCATTCAAATCTCCTGCATATGCTGATAAACTTAAAACAGGAGAGGATAAGGCGTAGCGTAGTGGTTAAGACAGGCTCCCCGTGTGCAGAGGACTCTGTTGTCCAGGGTTCCATTTGCTAGACATCTCTTCCTCCACTTCTCTCCCGTTTCTGCACTATCCACTGCTAGTAAAGCCTCAAAAACCTTTAAAAAAACACGAGAGGGTAACATCAAATTATTTAATGTCTTTTATTGTTAAGGGTGTGTTAGGCTCACTAGTAATTGTGGCAGAAGCTGTTATTCCTTTTTCTTCTGTACCTAAATGCACTGAGGTTTAGGGATTTGGTGTAGAGAGAGAGTACATTACTGTTGTAAAACCTGAGTTTATTTCAAGGATCCTCAGTGCTAACAGATTTAGCTCTGTTGGGTTTACATTACCAGGAATCTGATGCTTTCCATCTCTCCCTGCTGCTAATTTTTCTTTTCTTTGTCATTGGCAGAGCCAACGTCAGACAGAGCAGGAGTATCACTGGCACAGGGCATCTCTGTACCCACTGATAAACCAGAGGGCGCCTCCTCCACAATCCCAAAGAGTGACTCTGACACTTTCCTCACAACACCAGACGAAGACGATGAAGACAAAATCATAAATGCCGACACAGGACTGGAAGGAGATGGACTCAAACACAGAACGGCCAAGAAAGACTTACTGGAGATAGACCGCTTCACCATCTGTGGGAATCGGATAGACTGACCGCCTAAGGGAGCCACCAGCTGGTGTCCTGACAACGCAGCAAGGTCCAGGGATCTGACGAGGGTCACAGAGCATGCTCAGACCCGACTCGCACTTATGCACCTGACTCTTGGAGTATTTATTTATTTATTACGGGCAAAACCAGCCAAGGCATAATTGTGTTACATCAGAGGCCACGTCGGATGTTTCCTGCAGGAGTTGGCTCGTCTGAACGGAGGACATCAGATCCGCCTGTGGAGCGTTACAGCTGGACTGTGAAGTTGTGTGTTCACAAGCACAATTATTCCCAGAACAAAGAGGAGTTTTTAGAAAGAACAAACCTTGTCAGATGTCAACTTTTTATTTAAAAAAATCTGACAAATTCAACTATTTAAAGTATGTTTTTATTGCTAATGTTGGCTGTTTTTTCTATAAACAGGTTCTGCTCCAGCACAGGTTTAACAGGAGCGAGCGCAGCAGCTCTGACACTAACAGGAGCAGCCATGAACCCATCTTCTTCATTGTATGGGAGTTTTAGTGTAGCTGTGTGAAGGTGCTGGTAATTATTTACAGCTGCTTGTTTCGGGTCGATTTCAGCCAGGAATTTATACAATCTGATCATTAGAGGTTCATGCTGTGTTACTGGGGAGAGAAAAGAGTTAATGAATACATTTTTAACTGTTGAATCTAGTGTGGGGGTAACGTTAATGTCTGCTGTTGCTCGCTGGCTTTCAGTAATGAAGACGCGTCCTGTTACAGTAGGTGTTTGTGAACAAGTTGACCCAAATTGCTGTGAAATCTGCTGTTAATCAGCTGATGACATGAAGTCCCTGCTGGCCTCTCTGTTTCCTCTCTGCACCATCATCAGACGAGCATCGCTGTACCACTACACCAGCTGACACCTGAGCCGTCAGAACAAGTTTTCCTTCTTAAATAAATGAAAAAGAAAAAAAGTCTCTTTATCTCACACTGCCTGGTAGAACCACGTATACCTCCTTAACGTTTCCCATCTGTCATGCTGCAGCCTTACTCTGGTTTTGGGGGATTTTAGTGCATAGTTGTGAAGTAAAAGGAGAAGGTAAGGTTTTTATGGTTTTCACTATAAAAACTGAAAAGTGTGGCTTGCATTTGTCTTCTGCCCTACTGACTCTGACCTTTCTATACGCACCTTGTTCTGCAGTCACAGCTACAGGTTTTTCCTCCTGCATATCTGGACTTGAGATTAGCTCAAGTTTATTCAGACCAGATGGAGAAACTCTAAACATCGATTTTCTAGGTCTGGACTTTGACTAGGCCCTTCTAACATTAATAAGCTTTGATCAGAAGCCACTGTTGTAGCTCTGGCTGTAGGGTTTAGCTTCAAGTCGTCCCCCTTGCCCCTCCCCATAGGTGTAAGTGGGAGACTTCTAAAAGCAGCTGGTTGAACTGGATTTTACTCATGTAAATACACGCTGCACTAATTTAAATATCTGCTTCTTCCTTCCACTTTACAATTATGTTGAAATTGCTGTTGGTCTAATGCATAAAACCCTAAATAAAACACTGAATTTTTTTGGCGGCTGTATGACTTAAGGTGGTTATGAAGTATTAATTATTTTTGCAAGGCACTGTAACTGTTGCTTTTGTGTGATTTCATTGCATAGTTCAGTACCCGTCTCTGGGTGATCAGACATAGGAGAGGCTTTTGAAATGATCCAAAAAGGAATCAAATATTGAAGTGATCTAGAAGAACAGTTTATCCACGTTTAATTGGCTTTTTTGTGAGGTATAACTTCAACAAGCGATAGTGGAGGTCTGTAAACACAGAGTTTTCTAAGACTGGCACCAGAACACTTTAACACCACTAACTTAGAAGCGAGGATGATGCTTGAGAGGCTGAAATAATCGGGATCAAAGACGCTCTTATGAACATTGTGAATGTGTGACGGCTCATCTCTAGTTTGTGAACAGTCCTTGTTTCTCCATGTGTGAACCAGGCATCCTGAGGTTGTTTTGATGTATGTATGTATTTATAAGACATCTGTGTTCATCTCCTTTTATCATAGGAGAATAAATGGAGTTTGTTTTGCAGCCCTTCTGGTGTGATGTGATGTGAACGAGTGGAAGCTGGGGGACAGGACTGGCTGGGGTTTTACTGAAAGGACTCACTGCTCTCTGTGGACAGTGGAAACACTGTGGCCCACTGTTTGCCTCTAACTCTGAAGGCTCTCTGTCATCACATATTTACACTCACACGGGCTTTCTGGCTGTTTCTGGAGACTTCAACTTCTTGACCTTCATATTTCACATTTAACTGGTGAAGCTACAGATCCAGGTCTATGCTGGAGGAAAGAACTGTATCAGCCCAGAGCATGTAAATGTCTGGGTTTCCCTGAGCCTGATGTTTGTCAGCCTTCATCCGGTCTGGGCCATCATCTGCTCAGAGACCAGCTCACAGCCACCTTTCCTCCTCTTCAGCTGCTTTATGTACACAACAGATCAAAACATTACAAACTATTTTTCTGGTTATTATAACCCTGTATGCAGAGATAGTGGTTCTCTGAGAACTGATGGATACTTGTATAACATTGTGCAAAAGTCTTGAGCCTCTCCTTGTTTTTATAATTTGCTTTACGCAGGGGTGGGGAACCCTGGTCCTCGAGGGCCGCATTCCTCTAAGTTTTCCATGCAACCCTGCTTCAACACACCTGACTCAAATCAAATGGATTAAGTTCTGCACAATTACAAGTTAATTTGAATAAGGTGTCTTGACGCAGCGAAAAATGGAAACCTTGCAGGATGAGGGCCAAGGTTCCCTACGCCTGCTTTAACGCTTTGCTCTTATGCTGAGAAGAATTTGGACAGTATTGTGAGAGTTCTCTGCTATGCTGTCCACATCTTTACTTCACCTCAGATTGCTCTTAAGTTTGTGGTGGGGACTTTTATTAGGGTTCCAAGCCCACAGAGTGGGCGGTCAGGCCTGCAAGGCATGGTCTGTTCGCCTGCTCCAGCGGAGCAGAGAATCCTGCTGTACTTATACGGATTTTTCCTTTTTGATTTTTCTCCGCTAAAAGGCATTGGCCAGAAGAAACAGAAAATGCTGGGGAAAAATCTGATCAGGCACTCGGGTAGAAAAAAAACTACTGCTACTCAGGGAAAAAAAGATAATATCTCAGTTAGGTTCAATATGGGGAAGACTGTAGACTTGACAACAGGCCAGAAGACCATCATTGATCCCCTCCATAGGATGGGTAAGCCACAAACGTTCATAGCTAAGGAGGCTGGCTGTTCACAGAGTGCTGTGTCCAAGCATATCAATGGAAAGTTTAGTGGAAGGGCAAAATGTGGCAGGAGAAGATGCACCAGCAGAAGAGCTGACCGTGGACTTCAGCGGATTATCAAACAGAAGATTCATGAATCTGGCAGAGATCCAGAAAGAGTCACAGCTTCAAAAACCACCACATTCAGACGCATCCGGGAGATGAGCTACAACTGTCTGGTTCCTCGGGTCAAACCACTTCTGAGCCTGAGCCAACGTAGGAAGCGTCTCAACTGGGCCAAGGAGAAGAAGGACTGTTGGCCAGTAGTCCAAAGTCCTCTTTTCAAATGAAAGTAAAGTGTCTCTTTCATTCAGGAATCAAGGTCCAAGGCTTTGGAGGAAAACGGGTGAGGAACAGAACCCAAGCTGCTTGAGGTCCAGTGTGAAATATCCACAGTCAGTCATGATTTGGGGTGAAATGTCCGGTGCAGATGTTGGTAAACTCTGCTTTCTGAAATCCAAGGTCACCGCATCAGTCTACCAGAATGTTTTAGAGGACTTCATGATTCCTTCTGCTGATGATCTGTATGGAGATGCAGATTTCATCTTCCAGCAGGACCTGGCCCCTGCTCATACCGCCAGAAGCACCAAAACCTGGTTTGATGCCCATGGTGCCATCACAGTACTTGACTGTTTGGATAACTCACTGGACCTAAACCCCATTGAGAATCTATGAGGTATTATCAAGAGGAAAAGGAGGGGCACCAGAGCCAAAAACAAAGAAGAGCTGACAGCAAGCATCAAGGAAATCTGGGCTTCCATATAAACGTAGACAAACGAGCCTAACAAAGCTTTATTTCTAAGTTTATATAAACCACCAAAACTTACTCTAACTTCTTTAATGATTTCAATGACCTTCTTTCCGTAATATGTATCGACTATGACCAACTAATCATCGTGGGGGATTTTAACATCCATACCCACAACCCCCAAGATAGACAAGCAAAAACATTAGATGATACCCTCCACAACTTCGGCCTGATCCAGCATGTCAAACAACCAACACACAATAAAGAACACACTCTGGACTTAATTATCAGCAAAGGTTTAAATATTTCCAACATCTCGGTAATTAATATTGCATTATCTGACTATTTCTGTATTTTCTTTGAAAGTAGCATCTCTTATCCAGCCACAGTAAGACCACTATAAAAAGCGTTTTCTAGGGGACAGTTCAGTAGAAACCTTTAAACGTATTTATCCTTCCACCACATCCCCCTCATCTCCCAACTCAAACTCAGTAAATAAGTTGGTAGAAAATTTCCTTGCGAAAATCTCAGACATCATGGATTCCATTGCTCCAACTAAAGTGAAAGTAGTCTCAGGTAGAAAGAAGTCTCCGTGGACAAGTAATCCACTGGTACGTAGTGAAAAAAGAGTGTCGACGAGCCGAGAGAAAATGGCGGAAAACTCGACTCCAGGTTCACTGTGAGATCTACAAAGAGAGACTGAATAGATATCAGCTAACTATAAAAGATGCTAGGGAATCGTTCTTTTCTGAAATCATCAACAGAAACATTAATAATGCACAGACTCTTAGTGACAGTAGCCCCTGAACTAAACTCTACCAGGTCCTGCAATGAATTTGCAGCTTTTTCACTGAAAAGATTCTAAGGATTAAAGGACTGATGTCACAAGAGGACCTAGAAAAACTCATCCATGCGTTTATCTTTAGTCGGATTGATTACTGCAACAGCATCTTCACAGGTCTGCCTAAAAAGTCAATCAGACAGCTGCAGCTGATCCAGAACGCTGCTGCTCGTGTTCCTCACTAGAACCAGGAAAGTAGAGCACATCACCCCAGTTCTAAAGTCCTTACACTGGCTCCCTGTAGCTCAGAGAATAGACTTCTAGATACTTACTAGTTTATAAATCATTACATGGCTTAGCACCAAAATATGTTGAAGACCTGTTGTCATGGTGCCAACCACCAAGACCACTCAGGTCCTCCAACTCTAGCCTACTGAACATCCCTAGACTCAGAACTAAACATGGAGAAGCAGCTTTCAGTTTCTATGCTCCCCTTATCTGGAACAAACTTCCTGACGAGTGTAGAGCTGCTGAAACTCTGAACTGCTTTAAATCGAGACTAAAAACCATCTGTTTAGAATTGCCTTCCAGTAAATGATTGATGTCATATGTATGAAATGTGTTCATGCTCTCTTGCCTTATTGATCTTTCTCTTGCTTTATTGTGTGTCATGTGTAATGTGTATTTCTTTTACTTTTAATTTCCATTGTTATATTCCATGTGTTTTTTTTTAAAATCACCAAATCATGTAAAGCACCTTGAATTACCCTGCTGTTGAAAGTGTGCTATACAAATAAAATTGCCTTGCCTTGCCTTCCATAACTCCCAGCCAATGCCACAGGCTGATTGGCTCAATGCCACGAGGCATCGAGGCAGTAATTAAGCCAAAGGGATTCCCTACCAAAAATTTAAAATTGATATATTGTTTTAAAAGTAACATATTTTGATTGATTTGATTTGATCCTTATTTCTTTCTTTTTTTCTGCACAAACTGATTAGTAAATCGTGATATTCTAATTTTTGGACTTTATGGGTCTTATGAGGTGGATGCCCAAATAATGTACGAACCAACAACTAAATACTTGAAATTGTTTAAGTTTTGAATGGAATTATGGTAATAAACTTTTCCATGATATTCTAATTTTTTAGAAAGGGTCTGTGTGTGTGTGTGTGTGTGTTGATGATGATTTTAAAAAATGCTTTACATTGCCACCCATAGGTTAAGTGCATTGTAAAGGCAACACCTTAACTTAAAGAAGTCCCAACTCTTAATCAATGTGAAAGAGACCTGGCAATGTGGAACTGATAGGATGTGGAAAGGAGAGTGGGCAGAGCAGACTTGCTTGTACATTACCACCTGTAGACTGAAAGGCAACCCTTTTAAGAAGTAAGCCCTGTCATGTAAAATCACTAAGTTGAGGTGTGAAGAGACTCTGTGATGCAGCCTGGCAGGATGCAGGGTGGAGCATGCATGGACAGGAGCAGGCCTAGGGCCCACCTGCTTTAACAGGCTTGGAACCAATTGATAACTGCTTGCAGTTCTAGTTTATACATATTGTTGTTGCCTAGTAAGTAATCAAGTAAGTCAAGTTTATTAATAAAGGGTTTTTCGCAGGGAAAAAGTCACAAAACCCTAAACAACATAAATCACAATAAACCTATGCAAAAAATGAAAAACCAGCATAA
This sequence comes from Valencia hispanica, assembly GCA_963556495.2. NCBI lineage: Eukaryota > Metazoa > Chordata > Actinopteri > Cyprinodontiformes > Valenciidae > Valencia > Valencia hispanica. The sequence continues at coordinate 1,591,567 of OY747703.1, read as the reverse complement.
AACCAGTTCCCTATACTCTACAGTGAGAAGTGATTTAATGTGGGGGGACTGAAGAAGATAATGTTTGATTACCATATAATATTAGAAACAAGGAGCCTGTGGGGGAGTTCAAGCATGGCACCATACTGGGTGGGTGCATGGTTTGTCTTATAATCTGGCCAATCTACTTCTAAAACATCTCAAATCCCCTAAGGATTCCAGTTTCATCTTTATTTAATGGAAGAAGCTATGTTTTTCCACATCAGAAGCACAACAAGATCATGATACAAAAGCCTGGGAGAATAAAACAGTTTTCAATAGTTTTTTTTTTTTTAAAACCTCCAAAGAGTGTGTAATGCGAAGCTGCAGAAGCAGGCTGCTCCACAGTTTAGGAGCCACAGACTGAGGGGCCCCGTCTGGCCCCCTTAGTTTTTAGGCGAGCACGAGGAACATCCAGAAGATTCTGAGTTTGGGACTGAAGTGTTTAGTTCAAAGCTGACACAAGCAGTCAGGAGCCTAGCCATTCAAAGGCCTGTATGTGAGAACAAGAACCTTACAGAGGATTCTAAAGTCTACTGGGAGCCATTGAAGAGAATATAAGACCGGGTGATGTAAGCATATTTACCTAGTTGGTGAGAAGTCTGGCTGCCGACTTTTGAATAAATTGCAGATGTGACACTGATGATCTGTCCAGACTGGTAAAAAGAGCGTTACAATAGTCCAAGCGCGATGACACAGAAGTATGAACAATTTCCTCTAGCTTAGTTCTGGAGACCATGTGTCATATTTTGGAGATATTTTTTTTTCAAATGAAAAAAACTGGAATGGGAAATAGCTCTGATGTGTGAGTCAGAACCTAATGAGGAGTCAAATGTAACTCCTAGACTGTTCATTTTGGAGTTGGTTGCTGGGCAAAAGGAGGCAACAGTTTGATGGATTTTAGGATTCAGATGATAGGAGAGATTATCAAGGTCTCTGTCTTATTTGTGTTTAAAACCAGACAATTGGTGGATAGCCAGCCACTGATCTGAGATAAACACTGGATGAGGGGGGAGAGCCTATCCAGCTGATGCAGTTTAAAAGATGAGTTCTGTTAGATGTCATCTGCATAAATATGATAAGAAATACCAGAAAAGGACTGAAAAATGCTAGCAAGTGGTAAATTGTAAAAAGAATAATAATGGGCCCAGAACCGGCCCTTGTGGAACCCCACAGGTTAGAGGAGCAAAGTGAAAGGAGAACATGTCTGTTCTGACCCTTGACTGTATATATAAGAAACAGAGCTCAGTAGGTAACTTGGGGTTAAGTGCCTTGCCCAGAGGCACATTAACATTTGACAGGAGGAAGCTGGAATGGAACCTATGACCTTCCAGTTGCAAGACAACAATTCTATGTATTGAGGTTCAGTCGCTGCTGAACCACGTCCAGGGGTCCCGGGGGTCCAGGGGTCACTCTGGGGGGGAGCAAAAGGCTAAACGGTCACGCGCCGCGGATGAGAGTTTCTCAGCGAGCACGAGCGAAGCTGAGCCCTCCGCGTGCACGTGAGATTAGGCAGCTCCCAGCTCTCCGTCCGGGGAAGGCGAGGACACCGGCGGCAGAGTGAGGAGGATCCCACACACCGCAACTGGTCCACCGGGAAGGATGTCCGTGATGAGTCCGTGGAGCGGAGCCAGAACCTAGGGCCGCCTCCTCCTCACCGACCGCTGGATGTTTCAGGTGCTGCCGGAGGAACAGGTGTCAGCTGCTCTCTCCATCCCGACTGGGTCTCGGGTCTTCTGCCCGCTGTGTTCCTGGTCCCCGAGCCATGCTGTGGACACGGTGGCTCGTCCTGCTGCTGTGGTGGGGGGCCACCAGCGCGGAGCAGCAGGCGGATGATGACAGGGAAGGTCACGGGGCGGAGGTCAGGTCGGACCCCCGCAGGCAGCGCTCCCCTCCGCCGGTGGAGCCGCTGGACTTCGGCTTTGTTCCCGCAGCGGTTTATGATACCCACGCTTACTACGAGCCGGGAACCATCGGAATCCTTTTCCACATGGTCCACGCGTTTCTCTACGTGGTCCAACCAAACTCTTTCCCCAAAGGTGAGATTAAAGTATGGCTATATAGCCCAGTTCTCACTTTTATTATTCCCAGACTTTATCTGGATATCAGGAGTCAACATAGCCTACTGTATCTGAAATATTAGAAATATTCTACTTTATGTATGCGTTAATAAGAAATCTGATTAAAATCGATTTTCCTTTTTATCCTTTGGTCACAAAATAGTTCTTATATGGAAAGTAATAAATTCGGTAAAATACATTAGAAAGTAAAATCTTCAAGTTGGTGGTTTAACCTGAAGGCTCATCACCAAACTGGCTGTTTCTCCTGGTGTACACTGTGATACAGTGAAGGGAAATAAGCATAAACTTCATTTTAAAATGTAACGGTTTATTAAATTATAAACATGACTTGTTGTTTCCAGTAAAGATAGAGATGCCTGTATGAAAGCACGGTGCAAAGCACAGATAATAGTGCAAAAAGTGTCACAATCTAATATATAAATGTCTTAAAAGTGACTTAAATATGCCATTTAATAGGATTTTTTTAAGCTATTATATCCCTAATCATTTATATCTGTCAATAATGTACAGTCAGAGGTGTAGAAAGTGTGCTAGTGCAAAAAGTTCCACAAACTAATGAAATAATTTATGATTTATATGTAATATTAGTGAATGTAGCTGTTCCTGTAGCGTGCTGCACCATGAACGTCATTTAAACCATCACTGTGGCCCTTCATGCATAACAATTAACCATAACAACCATAACCGTAACATAAAATTATAACTCCATAACAACTGACTCCTAGTCTGCACATTCAACCCATAACCACCAAATACCATGCATCAGTCACTCATTTTATCATTGATGTATTTAATTCATTATACATTTAAGTCATTTATATGTATGTGTTCTCAATTTCAGTTAATTGTGTATTTAGTTACTAACTTGGTTATTTATTCACTTACTTATGTAATTGTGGCACTTTTGGACCTCCATTATGAGGCTCATGGTTTGCCAGATATGGGTCAGATGATTTCCCTGGTCTTCCTGTTATGAATCTGGTTTAAAGTTCCAGTCTGAAGCTGGAACCATAGAGGGGGTTCTTGACAGAAAGCAATATAGTAATTAAGGCACAATGAATATTGAAATTGATAAGAAAGGGATTTATGACATGTTGCACATTTGATTGTATACAGTTAGTCATTGTTATTGGGAATTAATGGATAATACAGCATGTAGAGGTTAACTGCTAAAAGCTGATAGATAAAGGATCAACGCTGAGGTTCCTGGTTAAAAATGCTGTTAAGCACATGCCAAACTCAGTATTTAGCATAACCGAATCTCAAAGAGCTTTTTTTGGTTGTCATATATGAAATAGCAAAGTCCAAAAAGCAGCAGAATGACCAAACAAGCTGCTGTGACAGTCAGCTTCTGTTTGCAGACTGTGTAAACAGCTCTCTGTTACTGGCTGATTAGTTTAAACATCCTCACTCACCTCTGGTATAATACCCAAGCAGTTTGTTGTTTTGATCCATATAGCTATGTTGTGCACACTTTACATGATCACTAGTTGTCACAGATCATAAGTGATGTATTTCTGGCCCATCTGTCTGTTTGGTGATCAGCTCTGTCATCTGGTTCCAGTCCTCACAGCCTTCTTCTCTGCTGGGCTCCAGTTCAGATTTCTAACAATTAAACGCACTTATTTTTGTGTGTACAACTACGAGAGGTCACGTTGGCACAGAGCAATTGGATTGAAGGTTTTAGGTTGCTGCCATTTTGGTGTCCAGTGTTGTGGACGCTGGCTTGGTAAGCAATTAGCAAAATCAGTGCTTAGAGGAGGCTTTCTCTGTTACCTGCATCACCACATAATACCTTAATCCACTGGGCCATATGCTGCCACTGCTGTGGAATCTCCAGTGTGACTCACCGTCCCCCACATGCGCAGGTACAGAGACCACCTGGAGGGGGACGTCAACACTCTCATTACATATCAGAGGCATGGAAAGTCATGGTGAATCCACACAGGCGGACTTTAAGGTGTTTGGAGCTTCTTAAGGCCTGCAGCAGATCAGTCTCACCTGGTAGCTACCTGGCCTGCCAGGCCCTCTGAGCCATTAACAGGTCAACAAGCTCATCTGTAGCAGAAGCAGGAGAACATATCAGGAGCTCCAGCCTACAGCTGGGCGATATGGCCTCAAATCTATATGGTGATATAATCTAAAGTGTGTGTGATAACTATATATATATTACTATCTATTCTTTATATATGTCAAAATGACCCTTTATGAACACTCTCACTTTCCAGATACATTGCAGCTGAACAACTTTAAAGAACTATAGAATGCCATTTAAAAATCATTCATTGTGAAAAATACATATAAAAATATATTTAAATATTTTCAAAAAATTGAAAGCTAAATGTTATGGAAACCGTTCAAAATTGTCTGCTTTCCTGGTTATTTGTTGTTTTTAATATCACACAAAAATAAGCCTGCACATATTTGATTTAAAATGCTTCAAGTTCAACAGGTTTCTTTTCTGTTAAATGGAAAACAGCAAACCGCAGCAGGCGGTATACTCAAAATCTCGACCTTCGGCTAAATTTATATCATTTCCACCTTATGCCTTTTATATTGTCCACTACTACAATCCTCTAGAAACAATGTGTGTGTGTGTGTGTTTTAATCTCTGGAGTCTTTGAAATAATAAATCATTCACTGAGGTGCAATCATCTGTATTTTTAGGATTTAAAAATGTTTGACCAGAACAGTTTTCATAATCCTTATTGAAAAACTATATTAAAGCAGGTTTCAGGTATAAAATGGAGCCATCTGACATCTCATAACGGGGATGTTTCCAGAGGAGGTTTCTATAATCTACTCATATTCTACTTTTACATCTAATATGAACTATGCTGATTCAGTTTATTTATATATCGTCCAAAAAAGTCATCTTAAAACACTCTACAACACAAAAAGATCCCATTCATGTACAATGTACAGAATTATATACGATCAAGAGCTGCGCAACATATTGACCTGCTGTTATAATCACAGTCTCATTGCTGACAGTGCTGCAGCTGCAAGCGCTGCTTGGACCCAGTGCAGGGCTGGATATTGTATTTCTAGTACCATGCTTTGGCACTGTGCATGCCTAGATGGATGGTCTCTAACTGCCCTTGATTACTACACAAGATGCATGTTTTTAGTGGCTGAGATGTTACACCAGTCACTAGAGAATTCATATCACAACCACATGTTTTCCTGATATCATGCAGAATTAATATTATTGAATCAATCCAAAAGGTTGTGGTCAAGTTAATCTGCTTGTTGTTATGACTGCACACTGTGTTGTAAATTTATTGTTATCACAATACGGCTGTATGCAGTATCAATATAGCAAAGAATTTCTTGTGGTATATAAAATATCAACTAGTTATACAAGTACCATGCATCCAGTCTATAGCAGTAATATATTTGAAAATGTTCTAGGAGGCATTAAGATGTTCTAATGAAGTCATGAAGAAACTATAACTAAGTTTATCATTGACAGATGGAACTTCTTCCATAAACCATGTAGAGGGTCATTCATATCTGGCCACCCAGTCCATACTGTCTGGGAAGGGACGGACGGACAGACAGACAGACATAAATAGCTAATACAGTAAAGGAGCAGCTGCAGGGTTATTTAGCGCCAGCATTCAATTCAATTCAATTCAATTCAATTCAATTCAATTCAGTTTATTTATATAGCGCCAATTCACCACAGATGTCATCTCAAGGCACTTAACAAGAAGTCATTTCAATACATTTATACAAACATTCCAATCAGTTAAAAAGTTTCCTATTTAAGGAATCCCAGCAGATTGCGTCAGTCATTGGCGTGAGGTTGGGCCCCGTTGATGCAGACTTTCCAACCACAGCAATCCTTCAGCAATCCCTCATACTGAGCAAGCATGTAGCGACGGTGGAGAGGAAAAACTCCCCTTTAACAGGAAGAAACCTCCAACAGAACCAGGCTCAGTAGGAGCGGCCATCTGCCACGACCGTCTGGGGGTTTGAGAAGACAGAGCAGAAACACAGAAGGAACAGAAGATCTGATATAAGAGAACTTTCTATGTTACAGAAAGTAAAAAGTTGATAACAGGACACAGTGGATGTTCAGTTACTGGGAGCATCATCCCAGTCGATGACCCCCGTCCAACAGGGCATTGCAGCCAAGCAGGATACCAGACCAGGTATATCTTCTATGGAGAGAAAAACACTGAGAGAAAACAAAGTTAACAGTCGAAATAACAGAATCTACTGTAATACAACTGGAGAGTAGTAGGAGAAAAGGAAGTAGCAGAGTGAAGAAAATTGGTAAGTCTGTCCTCCAGCAGTCTAAGCCTATAGCAGCATAACTACAGAGATAGCTCAGGATGACCTTAGCCACTCTAACTATAAGCTTTATCAAAAAGGAAAGTTTTAAGCCTGGCCTTAAAAGTAAACAGAGTGTCTGCCTCACGGACTAAAGCTGGGAGCTGGTTCCACAGGAGAGGAGCCTGATAACTAAAAGATCTGCCTCCCATTCTACTTTTAGAAATCCTAGGAACTACAAGTAAACCTGCAGTCTGAGAGCGAAGGGCTCTGTTAGGAACATATGAAACAATTAGATCTCTGATGTATGATGGAGCTTGATTATTAAGGGCTTTATATGTAAGAAGAAGGATCTTAAATTCTATTCTGGATTTAACAGGGAGCCAATGAAGGGGAGCTAAAACAGGAGAAATGTGATCTCTCTTTTTAATATTCATCAGAACTCTTGCTGCCGCATTTTGGATCAACTGAAGGCTTTTAATGGCATTTTGTGGACTTCCTGATAGTAAAGTTTTACAGTAGTCCAGCCTTGAGGTAACAAATGCATGGACTAGTTTCTCAGCATCACTCCTGGACAGGATGTTTCTCATTTTAGCAATATTCCGGAGGTGAAAGAAAGAAATCCTAGAAACCTGTTTAATATGGGATTTAAATGTCAAGTCTTGGTCAAAAATAACGCCGAGGTTCTTTACGTTATTACTGGGGGCCAATTTAATGCCATCCAGATGAAGTGATTGACTAATCAGTTTCTGTTTAAGAACTTCTGGTCCAAAGACAGCAACTTCTGTTTTGTCAGAATTTAAAAGCAAAAGGTTTAGGGTCATCCATGTTTTAATGTCTTCCAGACATGCCTGTAATCTACCTAACTGACTGGGTTCATCAGAATTTATGGATAAATATAGTTGTGTATCATCTGCATAGCTGTGGAAATTTATCCCATGCTGTCTAATGATTCTACCGATTGGAAGCATATATATGGTGAACAGAATTGGTCCAAGCACAGAACCCTGTGGAACTCCACAAGTTACCCTTGAGAGTGAAGAAGATTTATCATTTAGATGAACAAACTGGAATCTATCAGACAAATATGATTTAAACCAGCCTAGTGCTGTTCCTTTGATCCCTGCAACATGTTCAAGCCTTTCTAAGAGAATATTATGATCGACTGTGTCAAAAGCAGCACTGAGATCTAACAAAACCAGAACAGACACCAGTCCATTATCTGAGGCCATGAGAATATCATTAGTAACCTTCACCAGTGCTGTTTCAGTGCTATGATGAGCTCTAAAACCTGACTGAAACTCTTCAAACAGCTCGTTACTGTTTAGATGTTCACAGACTCGATTTGCAACTATTTTCTCAAGGATTTTGGATAAGAAAGGAAGGTTAGATATAGGTCTGTAATTCACTAAGTCATCTTGATCAAGGGAAGGTTTCTTGAGTAAAGGTTTAATTACAGCTATTTTAAATTCCTGTGGTACGTATCCGTTTACTAAGGATAGATTCATCATATCCAAAACGGGGCCAGGAACCAAATGGAACACTTCTTTAAATAATTTGGTTGGAATTGGGTCCAACATACAAGTTAAAGGTTTAGATGAGGCTAATATTTTTGATAATTCCGAAAGCTCCACTGAATCAAAACAGCCTAAGCACATCTGAGGTTCTACAGTTCTTTTTGATGCTGCCTCATTTACTGAGGAATAACTAATCATGTTTGGGAGGATGCCAATGATTTTATTTTTAATAGAATTAATTTTATTTATGAAGAATCCCATAAAATCCTCACTGCTAAGAGCTGGGGGAATAGTTGGCTCAACAGAGCTCTGACTCTGTGTAAGTTTGGCAACTGTACTAAAAAGAAACCTAGGATTGTTTTTATTCGCCTCTATTAATGATGAAAAATATGCTGTTCTAGCTTGTCGAAGGGTCTTTTTATACAGCAGTAGACTGTTATTCCAGGTTAAATAGGAATCCTCTAGGTGTGTAGAGCGCCATTTTCTCTCCAACTTCCTAGTATTCTGCTTTAAAGTACGCAACTCTGCGTTAAACCAAGGAGTCAGCCTCCTATGGCTAGCCACTTTCTTTTTTAAGGGGGCTACACTATCTAATGCCAAACGCAATGAGGACGTAACGCTGTGAACCAGACCATCAATTTCTGAAGAGTTAGAGATAGAATTGCTGCCATCCACTGTGTTACCCTGAGACACTGAGGAAAGTAAGAATGGAACAGATTCTTTAAAAATTGTTACAGCATTGTCTGATAAAGCTCTACTATAATTACATTTTCTTTCAGATTTAAAATGGTCAGTTAATGTAAATTCAAAAGTTATTAAGAAGTGGTCAGACAGATTACAGATAGGATTCAAGATTTAAAAGAAGGATTTGTTTTTGTCAGGGGCATAAGATAGTGTAGTGGGTGTCGCTCCTTCAGTTTCAAACCACGACTCTCTTTGTTCTTTTAGAGCTGAATCACTTCTAATCAGCCAGGCTGTCTTTCCTGTATGTGACAGTAGGTGTGAAAACCTTCTTTCAGCCAGCTGAATGGCAGTTCACAGCAACAGAGGGGGCAAGTGTAACACGTCACTCTATGCTCCGTACAATTCAATTCAATCAAGTTTATTGTCATATGCAACAGAAAGAACAATTCATGTTCCAATGAAATTCTTCCTTTGCTGTTCAGATAATGCTAAAGTAACAATAACAATAAAAAAACAGGATAAAAGAAGTAATAAACATGTTTTCAAAATGAATGTACAAAAGTGTCTCATGTACAATATTCCTTTTAAATGTACAAACATAGTAAATAGTTTAAAAGTCTAGTTTTAAAATCTTGTGGTTCTGCATTTCACACTCCTGTATCTCCGAGCAGAGGGCAGAATTGTGAACAGTTCATGTTGTTGATGTGTGAGATCTCTGAGTATGGAGGCAGCTTTCCTGTGGGCTCTGCGATGGGAAATGTTCTGCAGAGAGGCTGGTGTTGTCCCAGTAATTCTCTGTGCAGTCTTAACCACTCTCTCCAGGTGAATGCCATCTGCCACAGCGGAGCTGCTAAACCACACTGTAATGCAGCTGGGTATGATGCTCTCACTCACATAGTGGTAGAAGCTGCTGAGGATCCTAGGTGACACGCCAACCTTCTTCAGCGTCTGTAGGGAATGCAGCCGTTGTTGGGCTTCCTTAACCAGCTCCGAGGTATTCAATGCCCAGGTAAGGTCTGCACTAATCTGGACACTGAGGTATTTGAAGTGGCTCACTCACTCTTTCCAGATGAACAGTGGTTTGTGATGCCTCCTCTCCTTTCTCATGTCCACCATCATCTCTTGTTTTGCTCATGTTGAGGGAGAAGTTATTATCCTCACACCATGCCACAAGACCTGCCACCTCACTCCTGTAGGCCTCTCCATCATCCCTGGAAATGTGACCTATCACGGCCGTGTCCTCTGCAAACTTCAAGATGATATTATCCATATGGAAACCAAAACAGTCCTGGGTCGGGAGAATAGGACACAAAACACATCCCTGTGGTGCACCGTTGTTTGTAACAATACTGACTGAAGTTCTGTTACCAATATAGTATTCAGATTGTACTTTTCCCCAATTTTATTCTATGTTGGTTTTTTGTTGTTATATTTTATCATCAGTTTTTCCCCCCTCCATTTTCTGTACAGCACCTTGGTCAGCTGTCATGCTGTTTGTTAAAGCTCTTTTATAAATACATTTGACATGTCTGGGAGATTGTGGCCTGTCAGTTTGGAAGTCTAAGAGCCAGTTACAGAGAGTGGAGTTCAGACCCAGTGTGAGAAATTTGTGGATGAGTTTATGAGAGTCAGCCGTATTAAAGGTCAAACTGTAATCTACAAAAAGTATCCTGATGTAGGAGTTTTTATTTTCTAAGTGAGAAAGAGAATAGTGAAGTAGGGCAGAAATGGCATCTGAAGCAGAGCAGTGTAATGGCAAATAAATAGTATCTCAGGATTTCCATAATAAAGAAGACTTGAGTCCAAGAAGGCGTTTAAGTATTTAATTCAAACATGTCTGGCCAAACACAGAGGAGACAGAGTTGCTCGTGCATCACCCTAACCAACCTTTCTGACTAACCCCTTAAATAGTATTCAGCAATCCTTGTTTATCTCTGTAGACGTCTTCTCCATCCTTCACGCCCCGCCTCCAGAGAACTGCTTCATGCGAGTCATATCAACGCATAAAGCAGCTCATCCGAAGGCCAGACTGTTATCTTACTGCCCCGGCGTCTGTCTCTCTGGTGACCTGACACATATAGCTTTCTCATAACATTAAGCTGGAACAATAAGCTTGTCATTTTACACTAGATGTATTCACTAAACAGAGAATATACACTTAATTCCTAATTGCATAACAATTTTCCACCACACCTGTTTGGCTGATATGCATACTGCAGCGATTCTAGTGAATCTGCTTGACTGATTTTGATACAAGTCATCGCCACTCTCTCCAAACATGAGTAAGTGCTATTGGCCTGTAATCATCCAAGGAGGTCGGTGGCAATGGTTGTGGTCTTGTAGGAAGTGGGAATGATTCTCTGGCTGAGGGAAAGGTTGAATATGGAGGTGAAAACATCAGCATGCTCACTGGCACATGCTTTAAGGATGTGCCCTGGATTAAGATCTGGTCCTCCTGCCTTTCCTCAGTTCTCTATATACCTGGTCTGTTAATACTGTGGGGTTGCGGGTCTGCAAAGTCTGAATACATTCTGGCTTCCTCTCTATGTTTTGACTCGTCACATCAAACTGGATGAAAAAAGAATGGAGTTCATCCAATAGGCTATGGCTAATGCTAGTGATGTTAGTCCTATTGTCAGTAATGTGTTGCCAACCTTGCTACATCCGACCTGGATGGCCAGTAGTATAGAAACAGTCTAGCTTCTCTCTATACTGCCTCTTAGCCGCTGTAATGGCTTTCCTCAGTCTGTACTTCACAGCTTTGTACTCCATCTTATTTCCTGATTTGAAATAAGCATGTAGCATGTGTCATGCTTGACTGTTGATCATGGGCTTTTGGTTGTTATCAACACAGTTGTTAATATATCCGGTCCCATATTCAGCATAGTCCTGTGTGCTGACAGTAGAGTCCTCCTGAGTAGCTGCAGCTTTAAATATATCCCAGACAGTCTGTTTGAGCAAAACAGTCCGGCAAGATACTCTCAGACTCCAGAGTTTAACCTGGTTAAAAACAGAATTGAATGGTTTCGGTTTCTGTATTTAAGCTGTGTAAATAAAGAGCGATTGATGGTCTGAGTAGCCAAAGTGAGGGCGGGGTGCAGCCTTATATGCACCATGTATGTTGCTATAAACGTAGTCCAGTGTGTTCTTATGTCTACATGTTGGTAATAGTTGGGAAGTACAGTCCGTAGATTACACAGCGATAATAAAAACAGCATCAGGATGAACAGTGTCTAGTGGACTGATGACATCATGGAGTTCACTAAGCGTTGCCATGACGTTGGCTCGCGGCTGGACATAAACAGCAGCCAAAAACACAGCTGTAAATTCCTATGGTAGATTATAAGGGCAGCATTTCAGCAGTAAAAACTCCACATCTGGAGATGACCAGGGAGAATTGTTTATTAAAACATTGCATTAAACTTTAAAACCATGGGCTCAGTATGATGAACATTTGTTGAAGTTTTGAAGCTGTTTAGATACCTGGAGAACGTTTTTTACAGCACCATTCATACATTAACAAATTAGAGAATGTCATAAAAACAAGAAACCCATTAAACTATAAAAGTAAAATTTTGACTTTAAAAAAAGAAAGCCAATAAAAGCTCAGATCTGATCAAAGTCATGTGATAAATTTACAGAAGCCTACTGTGTTTTTGAAGTTTTCAATTATCCCTGATTTCTTTATGTTTTTACATCCTATAAGAGCCAGAATTTCTTTTGTTGTTTTAAAAGGATCTTGATCAAAAGTTGTCTTTTAAAAGTTTTTTGTTCACCATTTATGCACCAGACCATCACAAAATATTCTACAGTCTGTAGAACATGACAATAGGATAGTTACCAAGTGGAGGACAAAAGAGAACCGATCTGAACTAAAAACTGTCTGCAGCACTTTCTAATAAAGTGTTTTGAAATAGGGCCAGTTTAGATTCTTCAGGAATCGAGTTGTTGGTGTGCAGACACTATTTCTGTCTATCAATCTGTGTTATGTTTGATCGTTTTATGTTCAAGTGAAGAGATGTTCCTTTGTGACAGTCTGCTGGTAACAATGTGCCTGTAACAACAGTCTGTAGTGGGCTGTTGTAAAGCTGCGTGTTAATAGGAGACACAACACTGAGTTCAGAGCTTTTGTTTTATACATATTATTTAGGTAGTTTAAACAACTGTGATGGGACGGTGGAGCAGTGGGTAGCACTGATGCTTTGCAGAAAGAATCCCATTCTGGGGTCTGCATGACTATGTATGTTCTCCCTGTGCATGCGTGGGCTCTCTCTGGGTACTCCAGCTTCCTCCCACAGTTACAAAACATGACTGATAGTAACTGCTCCTCCCTCTGACGGACTGACAATCTGTCCAGGAAGAACCCCGCCAGACGTTGTTCATAAAACAAGAGTAGAAGCAGAAACAAAGAGAAAAACCTGGGAAGACCTCAGAAATATTGCTTAAGGCCATGTTAACAATATCAGTCCAATATGAACCCTTAATGTGTAAGAACAACTTCAAGTTGACTTACTCTAATTGACTAAAACACAAGAGGAAAAGAAGCGAAATATAAGGACTGATCTCTGTTTTTGGGTCAGGACTTTTTATCAGTGAGAGCAAACCCTTGACCATTCTGAACAAAAGGCAGTAATTATACAGTAAATATTACTGAAGTAGAGGGCCGCAGGCTGCAGTGGAAAATAACAGATGGATGAAAGTATGGATTACATTTGATCATAACATTAAAAGAGGTTGAAGGAAAAATAAAAACAGATTATTTAATGCTTATGCTTTAATGCTGTCTAGTTTACTCTGTTTAGCAGAATACATTTCATATGTTTGATAATGTTACCAAATTCAGTTAATATTTCTAACATTTCCTCTTTTAAATGCCCGTTTTTAATGGAATATAAAAATATTCCAATAAAATAATCCTTTCTGACCAGTCCTACCCATTTGCTCAGTCTGAAGCCTAACATAAGCCAGTTGTGCCTCGTTTTCGCTGCCACTTTGGGCTTTTTCTACTTCAAGGCCATTCAAATGTGCACTAAATGAGTGTACATTTTTAATTTCTCACTTCTTAATATTTAAAATCCTAACCTATGATTATGCTGAATTATACAGGGAAAAGGGTAAATCTTGAAATCATGCTTTCATGCATTAAACACCACAATGTTCCCCTTCAATAAAATCCTGACTCTTTTGAAGCACATTTAATGATAAATTCTTTAATCGTGTAAATTATTTCAATGTTATTAAGCTGCTTACTTATAACAGAAGAGCAACATAATGTAGTGTCTCTGCTTTGTGCTGCTGTATTTGTCTCTCTCAGATTGCAATAAAGCTCAGATAAACCTGGATTATTTCAGGGTTTGGACTTAAACCTTGACTTCATATTATAGTGTATAAAGTTATGTTTAATGTGGCTCTGTAAAGCAAGAGGAAATTCTTGGGCCTCCATTTCTAAGAGAGGAAAAACATCCCTCACCTGTGTTGAAGGTGAACTCTGCTGCAGACGCTCAGCAGGCAGCCATCTTGCCTCAAGGGAAAAGGTTGCAGCTCTTTTCTGCATGAAATATCCAACATTTTCCAATAAAAAACACAATGTTCCAGGGGGGCTGGTGCCTATCACCAGCTGTTATGGGGTGAGAGGCGTGGTCCACCCTGGACAGGTCGCCAGTCCATCGCAGGGCAACACAGAGACACACAAGACACACAACCATGCACACACACACTCATACCTAAGGGCAATTTTAGAGAGACCAATTCACCCAACAGTCATGTTTTTGGACTGTGGGAGGAAGCCAGAGTACCCGGAGAGAACCCATTCATGCGCAGGGAGAACATGCAAACTGCATGCAGAAAGACCCCAGGCTGGGATTCGAACCCAGGACCTTCTTGGCTGCAAGGCAAGGCAGCAGTGCTACCAACTGTGCCACTGTATTTTCTTAGCTATCGTTTATCTCTAGAGTTAGTCCTTATTCCTCTTTAGTATAGTTCTCTGTCTAATCATTTCTTATGTTTTGTTCTTGGCCTTCCTCTCTGTTTCTCTAGCCATTTTGCCTCCCTGCCCAGTTACTGATTGTTTGCACTTGCTCTCTCCCTCTCACATGCAACTGCTTCTCTCTCATTAGTCCTCAGCCTTCTCCCCGCCACTTTCACACCTCCTCAGTATATTTAAGCAGTTCTCCGTCAGTCACTACTCGCTGGTTCATTGTCAATGCTTCCTGTTTCCCAGCCTCTGCATTTTCTGGTCCTCCTGAGTTTTTGTACGTTCTTTGTTCTTTATGTACTTAAATCATCTTTCATACCTCACTGCACTTGGGTCCTTAATACAACAAAAACATGACAGAGGTGAAAATATGGATGGAAGCCAGAGCCACAATTAGTAACACTAAGAACCTGAAGTATAAATTAAAGAAAGCTAACACCAAGAAATAAACTAAACCGAATAACGAAATGAAATAACGGAAACTCAAAACATAAACACCTAAGGAGCCTAACAAAGTTGCATTCACTTCAAGTTTGTCATGTAAAAAAACCATCATTCTTTTCATAGTTTTAAAAAACTGAGCTGCACTCATGAACAGGTTCATTTGAATGCTTTCTTGAATAAAACTGCCAATAGGTTGGTTTCCTCTGGATGTTTCTTTCCAGCTAATCCAGTTGCAGATCTACTGGGTTATCAGATTAGGTTGATGAATGTTAATTGCTAGAAGATGATGGGGGTAACATAAAGATCCAACCTCCGTATACAAATAGGTCTTCCTTTTGGGTGTTCCAAATGTGCCAAAAATATGTTCATATTTTGTTCCCTTTGTCATGTTGTTGGACACGTTGGAGCTGTTGGCCGACCTGTTGTTGGAGTTGTTGGAAATGTTGGTTGACCTGTTGTTGCACCTGTTGTTGGACATTGGGCTAGATCTGTGGCTGGACCTGTTGTTTGACCTGCTGTTGGACTTGTTGGAGCTGTTTTGGGACCTATTGGACCTGTTGGTTGACGTGTGGTTGGACCTGTTTGTTGACTTGTGGTTGGACCTGTTGTTGGATCTGTGGTTGTATTTGTGGTTGGACCTGTGGCTAGACCTGTGGTTGGACCTGTGGCTAGACCTGTGGTTGGACCTGTGGTTGGACCTATTGTTGGAGCTGTGGTTGTATTTGTGGTTGGACCTGTGGCTAGACCTGTGGTTGGACCTGTTGTTGCATCTGTTGTTGAACCCTTTGGACCTATGGTTGGACCTGTGGCTGGACCTGTTGGTTGACCTTATGGTTGTGCCTGTGGCAGGAGCTGTTGTTGGACCTGTTGGAGCTGTTGGTTGACCTGTTGGAGCTGTTGGTTGACCTTGGACATGTAGTTGGACCTATTGTCTTCTCGTATGATCACCTGATTCTGTCTGGCTCCAGTTGTGAGTGTCAATAGTTTTTGTCATTATACCATAGTTTCATCCAGGAGGAGTGAGTGCTGCAAGTCAATGCAATCTGCTGGGTTTCCTTAGGTAGAAAAGTTTTTAACTTATTGGAATGTATGTGTGGTGGAATTGGAATGACCTGTAAAGTGCCTTGAGATGACATGTGTTGTAAATAGGTGCTATATAAAAAACTAAATTGAATTGAAAGCTGAATTTTACAGAGCTGTTGACTGTCTCCTCCTTATTTTATGTTTGATGTTAGAACAGTAATAATCGTTCTGACATTTGCTCAGTCTGAGGCCTTGATTAATTGCCTTTCTGGTCACCAACCTGCTGTCAAGATAAGACTATGTACACATTACTTCCTGTTCATGAGACTGCCAGTATTTCAAAATATGAGTCCTTGATAGTTTAACCAGGGCTGCACACTGGCACAGTTGGTAGCACTGTTGCCTTGAAGCAAGAAGGTCCTGGGTTTGAATCCCAACTTGGCGTCTTTCTGCATGGAGTTTTTTTCCAGGTACTTCGGCTTCCTCCCACAGTCCAAAAACTGTCAGGTTAATTGATCTCTCTAAATTGCCCTTAGGTATGATTGTGTGCGTGCATGGTTGTTTGTCCTGTGTGTTTCTGTTTTGCCCTGCAAAAGACTGGCGACCTGTCCAGGGTGTACCCCGCCTCTCACTCGATGATTGTTGGAGATAAGCACCAGCCCCCCGCAACCCTGGATAGGATAAATGGTATAGATAATGGATGGATGGATAGTTAAACCAGTTGTCTTGTTTTTGATGCCACTTTGAGATTTACCTACTTCTAGACCATTCAGATGTTTATTCTAGTACCCCACCATTTTAAATTAAAAAAACAGTGCAAACTTGGGAAACTTGAGAGTTTAAACTTTAAATTTCTTTGTGGAAGTGGGTGTAATGTTTAACATTCATACATTATACATTATACATACAGGGCGGCTGTAGCTCAGTGGTAGAGTTGTCAGCCGGCAGAAATTGTGGGTTCGATTCCAGCTTCCACCTGCTACATGTTGTTGTGTCCTTGGGCAAGACACTTCACCTACCTTGCCTACTGGTGTTGGCCAGAGGGGCCGATGGCGCGATATGGCAGCCTCGCTTCTGTCAGTCTGCCCCAGGGCAGCTGTGGCTATAATCATAGCTTGGTTCCACCAATGTGAGAGTGAATGAATAATGGAGTTGTAAAGCGCTTTGAGAGTCTTGAAAAGCGCTATATAAATGCAAGCCATTATTATGTTGTGGTTTCCTATTATGGATTATTCAAATTCCCTTTTTTTCTGAGGCAAAAAATATTGGGAGGGGTTCGGTGAGGCCATGGAGAACAAATTCCGTACGGCTTCGAGGCGATTCTGGTCCACCATCCGGCGTCTCAGGAGGATGAAGCAATGCACCACCAACACTGTTTATAGTGGAGGTGGTGTACTGCTGACCTCGACTTGGGATGTCGTGGGTCGGTGGGCGGAGTACTTCGAAGACCTCCTTAATCCCACCAGCAAGCCTTCCAATCTGGAAGCAGGGTCTGGGGACTTTGGCTCGGACTGTCCAATCTCTCTGTACGGTCCCTGTACGACCTGCGTGAGAGCTTGCTTTGCATTGCTCGTTGGACTCCGCCAAGGTTACTTTTTGTCACCGATCCTGTTCATAACTTTTATGGACAGGTTTTCTAGGCGCAGCCAAGATGTTGAGGGGATCCGTTTTGGTGGCCTCAGGATCGGGTCTTTGCTTTGTGCAGATGATGTTGGCTTTTGGCTTCATCAGAACGTGATCTACAGCTTTCGCTGGAACGGTTCACAGCAGAGTTTGAAGCAGCTGGGATGAGGACTAGCACCTCCAAATCCGAGACCATGGTCTTGAGTCGAAAAACGGTGGGGTACGTTCTCCGGGTCAGGGATGGGTCCTGCCTCAAGTGGAGGAGTTTAAGTATTTGGGAATCTTGTTCAGGAATGAGGGAGAAATAGAGCGGGCGATTGATAGGCGGATTGGTGCTGTGTCTGGAGTTATGCAGTTGCTGTACTGGTCTGTCGTGGTGAAGAAAGAGCTGAGCCAAAAGGCGAAGCTCTCGATTTACTGGTCCATCTACGTTCCTACCCTCATCTATGGTTGTGAGCTTTGGGTAGTGACCGAAAGAACAAGATCACAGATACAGGCGGCTGAAATGAGTTTTCTCCGCAGGGTGTCTGGGCTCTCCCTTAGAGATAGGGTGAGAAGCTCAGTCATCTGGGAGGGGCTCAGAGTAGAGCCGCTTCTTGAGGTGGCTCAGGCATCTGGTCAGGATTCCTCCTGGACGCCTCTCTGGTGAGGTGTCTCAGGCACGTCCCACCGGGAGGAGGCCCAGAGGAAGGCCCAGGACACGCTGGAGGGACTATGTTTCTCGACTGGCCTGGGAACGCTATGGTATTCCCCCTGAGAAGGTGGCGCAAGTGGCTGGGGAGAGGGAAGGGTCTCTCTGCTTAAACTGCTACCCCTGTGACCCCACCCCGGATAAGTGGAAGAAAATGGATGGGTAAATGCATGAAAGCATGATTCCAAGATTAAACATTTTCCCTGTGTGATTTAGCAATGTCACAGGTTAGGATTTTAAATATTAAAAGGTGAGAAATTAAAAATGTACACTCATTTGGTGCACATTTGAATGGTCTTGAAGTAGAAAAGGTTTAAACTGGCAGCAAAAACAAGGCACATTTGGCTTACGCAAGGCTTCAGACTGAGCTAATGGGTAGGACCAGTCAGAAAGAGTTGAGTTATTATTGTTCTAACATCAAACACAAAGTAAGGAGGAGACAGTCAACAATTTTCCACATTTTGTCACATTACAGCCACAAACATGAATCAATTTTATTGGAATTCCACGTGAAAGACCAATACAAAGTGGTGTACACGTGAGAAGTGGAACGAAAATCATACATGATTCCAAACATTTTTACAAATAAATAACTGAAAAGTGGGGTGTGCGTAATTATTCAGCCCCCTGAGTCAATACTTTGTAGAACCACCTTTTGCTGCAATTCCAGCTGCCAGTCTTTTAGGGTATGTCTCTACCAGCTTTGCACATCTAGAGACTGAAATTCTTGCCCATTCTTCTTCAAAACAGCTCCAGCTCAGTCAGATTAGATGGACAGTGTTTGTGAACAGTAGTTTTCAGATCTTGCCACAGATTCTCGATTGGATTTAGATCTGGACTTTGACTGGGCCATTCTAACACATGGATATGTTTTGTTTTAAACCATTCCATTGTTGCCCTGGCTTTATGTTTAGGGTCGTTGTCCTGCTGGAAGGTGAACCTCCGCCCCAGTCTCAAGTCTTTTGCAGACTCCAAGAGGTTTTCTTCCAAGATTGCCCTGTATTTGGCTCCATCCATCTTCCCATCAACTCTGACCAGCTTCCCTGTCCCTGCTGAAGAGAAGCACCCCCAGAGCATGATGCTGCCACCACCATATTTGGCAGTGGGGATGGTGTGTTCAGAGTGATGTGCAGTGTTAGTTTTCCATTTTGGTCTCATCTGACCAGAGCACCTTCTTCCACATGTTTGCTGTGTCCCCCACATGGCTAGTGGCAAACTGCAAACAGGACTTCTTATGGTTTTCCTTTAACAATGGCTTTCTTCTTGCCACTCTTCCATAAAGGCCAAATTTGTGCAGTGCACCACTAATAGTTGTCCTATGGACAGATTCCCCCACCTGAGCCGTAGATCTCTGCAGCTCGTCCAGAGTCACCATGGGCCTCTTGGCTGCATTTCTGATCAGCGCTCTCCTTGTTCGGCCTGTGAGTTTAGGTGGACGGCCTTGTCTTGGTAGGTTTACAGTTGTGCCATACTCCTTCCATTTCTGAATGATGGCTTGAACAGCGCTCCGTGGGATGTTCAAGGCTTGGGAAATCTTCTTGTAGCCTAAGCCTGCTTTAAATTTCTCAATAACTTTATCCCTGACCTGTCTGGTGTGTTCTTTGGACTTCATGGTGTTGTTGCTCCCAACATTCTCTTAGACAACCTCTGAGGCCGTCACAGGGCAGCTGTATTTGTACTGACATCAGATTACACACAGGTGCACTCTATTTAGTCATTAGCACTCATCAGACAATGTCTATGGGCAACTGACTGCACTCAGACCAAAGGGGGCTGAATAATTACGCACACCCCACTTTTCACTTATTTATTTGTAAAAAATGTTTGGAATCATGTATGATTTTCGTTCCACTTCTCACGTGTACACCACTTTGTTTTGGTCTTTCACGTGGAAAATGTGGAAAAGTTCAAGGGGGCCGAATACTTTTGCAGGCCACTGTATAATGGTAAAAAGTTATGATCCTGGGAAATGGACCCAGATGACATTAGTTGACAACATGAGAAGACGACAGGTCCAACAATATTACATGAGGACAAAGTCCTCATCAACAATGTTTAATAAGGAAAGAATGCAATAAATAATTACTGAAGTAGCTTGGGGAAACTAGGCTTATTGGATGTGGCTAGTCCTGGACCTTGTTGCTTTTAAATGTATAACTTTTTATCATACAATAAAATTTAGTATGAAGGTGAAAGCCGTCCAATGATGTCATCAGTTGATGGCTAAGTGTGGTTGAAAAGTTGTTAAAGTTGATCAACTGAGCCCATCCATCCAGCCATCCATCCATCCATCCCTCCATCCATCCATCCATCCATCCCTCCATCCCTCCATCCCTCCATCCATCCATCCATCCATGCCTCCATCCCTCCATCCATCCATCCATCCATGCCTCTGTAAAAAAAATTTCTGCCATGAATTCATTGTAAAATTTTGTACTTAGACAACAACCAAAAACTGTGGAAATTGGTGTTTATGAAGTTTTGGTAAGAAAACAGGAAGAGTGAAAACCTCTATAAGCTGGACAGGAAGTAAATGATTTTTGGTATGTTGGTTTTGTCATACCGTAGGATGTAGAAAAAGTTCAAAACTGACAAATAGGCATTAAGAAGAATGGAAGTCATGATCAATTCAGTTTATTTCTATAGCGCCGATTCACAATAGATGTCATCTCAAGGCACTTTACAAAAAAATTAATTTCAATACAATCATACAAATTTTCCAATCAAAGTTTTCTATGTAAGGAATCCCAGCAGACTGCATCGAGTCATTGACATGCAGTTGTGCCCTGTTGATGCAGACGCCAACCACAGCAATCCCTCATACTGAGCAAGCATGTAGCGACAGTGGAAGAAAAAGGAAGAAACCTCCAACAGAACCAGGCTCAGTAGGAGCGGCCATCTGCCACGACCGTCTGGGGGTTTAAAGCTGCAGTAGGTAACTCAGAGAGGAGAGTAGACTTTGCTTGAAAATTTTAACCCAAACAAGCTTCACATCACTCCCCCTCCCTCTCCGATGCACTCAAGCCCCGCCTCCAATGCCCTCCTCCCTCCTTCGGCTGCGCTACTGGCATAAAAACTGCCAAAGATAATCAGCTGACGCGACTTAGAAAATAATTTTTCGTGAATATTTCCTAACAGTAAACCACATATGACAACATTAGCTGTGAGTGCACAGATGATCGCACGCGCTAGGTTTAGTTTACGCTGCAGCTTCACACAGCATGAGGGATCTTTACTTTCTCCCTGGCGAGACGTCACATAAAAAAAAAACCGCTTACACCGCAGGGACAGTATGATGGAAAATTTTTGTGGTTTTGAAACCTTGACTTTTTCATACCGCAATATACCTTGAAACCGGTAACCAGCCCATGCCTACTTTCAGAACATATGGACAGTTTTAGGAAATATCACAAAAAGTTACTTTTATTCAAGTTACCTACTGCAGCTTTGAGAAGACAGAGCAGAGACACAGAAAGAACAAAAGGACTGATATAAGAGAACTTTCTATGTTACAGAAAGTAAAACGTTGATAACATGACACAGTGGATGTTCAGTTACTGGGAGGATCATCCCAGTCGATGCCCCCCGTCCAACAGGGCATTGCAGCCAAGCAGGATACCAGACCAGGTATATCTTCTATGGAGAGAAAAACACTGAGAGAAAACAAAGTTAACAGTCGAAATAACAGAATGTACTGTAATACAACTGGAGAGTAGTAGTAGAAAAGGAAGTAGCAGAGTGAAGAAAAGTGGTAAGTCTGTCCTCCAGCAGTCTAAGCCTATAGCAGCATAACTACAGAGATAGCTCAGGATGACCTTAGCCACTCTAACTATAAGCTTTATCACAAAGGAAAGTTTTAAGCCTGGCCTTAAAAGTAAACAGAGTGTCTGCCTCACGGACTAAAGCTGGGAGCTGGTTCCACAGGAGAGGAGCCTTATAACTAAAAGATCTGCCTCCCATTCTACTTTAAGAAATCCTAGGAACTACAAGTAAACCTGCAGTCTGAGAGCAAAGTGCTCTGTTAGGAACATAAGGAACAATTAGATCTCTGATGTATGATGGAGCTTGATTATTAAGGGCTTTGTATGTAAGAAGAAGGATCTTAAATTCTATTCTGGATTTAACAAGGAGCCAATGAAGGGAAGCTAAAACAGGAGAAATGTGATCTCTCTTTTTAATATTCATCAGAACTCTTGCTGCCGCATTTTGGATCAACTGAAGGCTTTTAATGGCAAGCCTGTAGTTGTCAAGCACTGCAAAACAACTAAACATACAAAAATATGCTCATTGTTCTTGTTTGATTCCTACAATTAAATCTTTGTGAAGGTTGATTTTATCATGAGGTGGAATTTCATCTCCTTTCTCGAATCGGTTTCTTATCTCTTAGATACACACAGGCTGGATTAGGGGATTAGCATCCACTGGGCTAATGCTAGCAGTGGGCTGATACACCAGTATTACAGATGGCACAATGACACACACACACACACACACACACACACGAGGAAACACATGCCTGGGCACACAGAAAGTGGGTCATATGCTGGTGTTTGCCTGTTTTACTTAATTACTGTGATTGGTTGCAGATGTCTTGTTTATTGGAAAGGAAATTAGTCAAAAAGATCTGAGCTAAAACTTTATAAACAAAGTGGAGGAGTTCTTATATAATCTGCTTGTTTGCATGTTTGCTGCTGACAGATTTAAGTTGTCCAATTATGAAATTTTTCAAACTTCCCTGTTTCTTGTTCTGTGCATCCCATTAGTGTTGTACCTTTGGCAGAAATTGCACAGCATGTCTAGGTTATAGAGCCACAACATCATTTCCACATCCATTCCAACCAATTGCATTAAGTTGTTTACTTTGTAAGTCCTCATCAGTAGCAAGCATCGAGTGACGTACCCTTCATGCACCCTTCAGACGTACCTGGCTCAGGATGAGTCAGAACTGCCTGGAGATGCAGAGTGTAGAGAAAAACCACAGAAGCACTAGTCCAGGAGTACTTTCTATAGGAAGAACGTAATGGCAGCAGTTCCTCTGTCAAAGAGAAAGGGCCCTGTACAAGAGCTCTGGATCAGTGACACCTATTAGAAAGAAAAGGAGGACCGGGGGCTACCTTGGCGGAGGTCTGCGCTCTCTGAGTGCTTTTCTACGGGCTCCTAATCACCCAATGCACCTTCAATTGCCTTGTTGCTGAAAGTGTGCTATATAAATAAATTTGTCTTGACAGGACTAGGTCTAAAATTAAGAAAAAGCTAATTACAGAAATATTGAGCTAGTGGTACTTTCTATTTGAAAGAACAAAAAAGTTAATGGCTTTAAAAACTAGAAAAGCATTCATAGAGCGCAGACCTCTGCCAAGGCAGCTCAGCCCCCCCAGAAGATGATCCGGATCACCCCCAAAATCGAATCACTGTTCTGGTCCCACAGCGGACATCTCCTGAAAATGTCATCATAATTCGTCTACAGCTTTTTGTTGCTAACTAACAGACAAACAAACTCTGGCAAAAACACAACCTCCTTGGCCGAGGTAACTTATGGCTCTGTCCAGAGAAGGGTCACATCTAAGAACAAACCCTAAAAAACAAGGGGCACACACTGTTAACTGCACCAATAGCACAACCAGTATTTTTGTTCAGGAAAGAGAAAGCTAAGGATAGAATTACACGGGGCGGGGGTAGTTTCAATTAGAAAGATTGGTAGCCATAGTTCCTTTAATTGCTTCATCTAGGAATGAGACAGTTAAATACAGAAGCATTGGGACAGGAGTACTTTCAATAAGAACTATAAAGTAAAGGTAGCAAAAGCTCCATCAGTAGTTACCTTCATAGAAAGAATCTGATACTGAGGTTAGGTTCAGGATGAAGATCTGATGGATCGGAATCTTATTATGAAGCAGAATAACAAAGATAAAGTTTATATTGATTTCAGGGCTAAGTTGTTAAGTTACTGCTGGCCTTTAACGTCTCTGTTGTAGATGCAAAACAAAACAAGTTGGATCATTTACTAGTAGACTACTTAATGCTGCTATGAAATATGTTTATTTGTTCATTTATTGAATCGTCTTTTCAGAATGAAGCAGCATGATGTTAGGCTGTTTGGAGATGGATGCTGAGGTTTCATAAGGCTTCATCCACACCTTCCAGTAATCTCTCCAAGCGGGTCAGAGTGAAGGATTGTGTTAGCCTATATTTACACTTTGCTGTAAGAAGGTTTTAGGTTCTGATTTACATATTAAAGCTGACAGACCTTTAACTAAAAGATAACACAATATATTATAAAATACTGGAAGGGGCAGATTTTCTGTGCAGAAAAATGTTGCTGTGCCGTGAGTTCTTGTCAAGCTGGGGTCTGTTCCTCCTTTCAGGTCTAATTCTGATGCTCGTCTGTCCCCTTCCTCTCCCTTCCTCTACAGTAGTTACCTCTTCTAGGGGGTCACTGAACTAAGCTGTCTAAGCTTTACTGCCCTCAGTGGCTTACCATAACTAAGTAGCTGAGCAACAACAGGTGGCACCGACACAACTCAGATGTGCTCATATGTGCAGCGTAAGCTGCAGCGATGGACGCGTTTACCCTGTCAGTTTCTGCCATCTTCCTTACATCAGCCAGATTTCTAATGCAGGTACACACAAATAAAGCAAATAAAGAAGAGCAACATTTCTGTTTCCACCTCGGAGAGAGGATGGGGTTGAGAGGATTAACCACATGGTCCTGAAAGACCCAGAATCACTGTTGCTTTTCCTTTATACTCACAAGAACGGCTTATTAGGACTAGATTAACTGTATCTAGGAGAGTTTATAGCCCCTATGAAGCTGATCTAAGGTGTTAAAACGTATTATTTAGAGATGCCCCAGTCAGGCGGGTCCTGCCAATACAGGCTGCAGGTTCTTTAATAGAGGTTGTAGTTTTTATTCCAAGAGAAAATGAAGGAATTACAAGATTATCCCTGTTTATGTATCATAGCATATGTTCCTGACATTTATCTGATATTTCCTGAATGTAAAAAAGTCCATCAAAGTACATGTTGACATGTTTATAGGCTGAAAATAGAGGGAGTTCTGATGAATTTAAAGAATAGAAAAAAATCTATTTTTTAGTGTTTGACCCGCCAATCACAGCCAATCACAGATCAGTGCTAAAGAATGGATAACTGCCAGATTCTGATCTACATGTTCAGCTGTAGGCAGTTTTACATCAGCCATCAACTCAGTGAATTTATTAGAACAGTAGGTTTAAGACAACATTACCAACATCTGAAAAGTTCAAATCAAATATCTATGAATATGAACACTGGCTTTTTCACACGGCATGAATAAATGTGCAACAGTTGTGGGACTTTATGGTAAAAGGTGCAAAGACTTGACAGATATAGACGTGTTAGCTGAGTTTCCAGTTATGGGCTAAGAAAGGGTCATTGTTTGGGTCAGGTAAGAAGAGGTTGTTGTTAAGCATCCTTGGGGTTAATCTAAGCCACTTTCTGTCCTCTGCACTGACGGTACTGATGGTGAGTCTTTGTGTGTGACAGCTGTGTCAGCGTTCACATGCTCAACTGGCCTCCATCTGCTTGTTCTGCTTGTTTACACCTGGGTTTTTCTTTGTGGTGTAAAATAATTTGTTTACTCTAAGAAATAACAAAATACTTTCTTACATTTCTGTTCAGGACTATAATTTCAGGTTTTATTTAGCAGATCTAATAATTAAAACGTTAGACTGGTTTTTGTACACATTCAAGTTTAAACATTTTCTTGAGTGCGTGGATGTGAACATATACTGCTGTATAAAAGTATTGGCCTCTTTACAGATTTTTTTCTGTGTTTGCTTTCTTGTTTCATGTATACAAATAATATCAGACAAAAACAACCTTAGTAAACAAGAAAAAAAAAGTTTACAAATGAATATTTAATAAATTAAGTGAGTCTGGCTCTATATGAACAAATAAGTACAACCTCGTCAAACCAAGAGGTAACTGTGGTCGATCACATTTTTTGGTTCAGTTTCATTATCCACACACAGAGCTGATCACTGCCTGACCTGTAAAATAAAAAAAAATAAATCCCTTTAACAGAACCTGTCTGGCAACATCAAATCTGCTACAAGACCTCAAAGACGACACATGATGTCCTGATCCAAAGAACAGATGAGTCTAGGCCTTCAGGCCTCCAGCAGCGCCGAGTGAGAGCCAATAACCACATGGATGAAACATGGAACAGTGGTGAACCTCCCAGCTCACCAGAATTTCTCCAGAAGCTCATAAAGGTCACCAGAGGTTATATTTACTTGAGTAATGTTTTGAGTCAAAATTACTTTTATGAAAAAAGTTACCTCACCATATTTGTTACTTGTAATTGAGTGATATTATTTTTGAATTTGTGTCTGATCCTTTATGATTCTAATTTCTGGCTACTCTACCCACCTCTGAAGGTGACAAAGAAGCCAAGAACAACACCTAAAGCCCTACTAACCTCTCCTGCTTCAGTTAAGGTCAGAGTTCATGATCAGACTGTTTGATGAACAGTAAGGAGAGGCGGGGCTAAAATAAGCTCTAAGAAGAAAACAACCACTGACCAAAAAGAACATTAAGGTCGGTCTTACATACAGACCCTCTCCAAAAAATATCATGGAAAAGTTTATTTATTTCCATAATTCCATTCAAAACGTTAAACTTTAATGGATTATAGATTCAGGGCCCACAACTTAAACGAGTTCAAGTATTTAGTTTGTCATTTATTTATTTAGTTATTTATTTGTACATAATTTGGGCTTCCAGCTCATAAAACCCACGAAAAACAGAAATTCAAAAAATTAGAATACTGTGAAGAAATCAGCCCAAATTTTACAGGGCAGGAATGTTTTAAACTGAGTGTCACATGCTACTCATCTACTAAACTCAAACCAGCTGCATAGGTTTTCCAGGTGTCATTAAATTCCTTAACTTTGGTTCAGTTGTCTCAGTTAGGTTCTTGACAGACTTGACAACAGGCCAGAAGACCATCATTGATACCCTCCATAGGATGGGTAAGCCACAAACGTTCATAGCTAAGGAGGCTGGCTGTTCACAGAGTGCTGTGGAAAGAATGGAAAGTTTAGTGGAAGGGCAAAATGTGGCAGAAGAAGATGCGCCAGCAGAAAAGCTGACCGTGGACTTCAGCGGATTATCAAACAGAAGATTCATGAATCTGGCAGAGATCCAGAAAGAGTCACAGCTTCAAAAACCACCAAATTCAGACGCGTCTCTACTGGACCAAGGGGAAGAAGGACTGGACTGTTGGCCAGTAGTCCAAAGTCCTCTTTTCAGATGAAAGTAAAGTGTCTCTTTCATTCGGGAATTAAGGTCCAAGGGTTTGGAGGAAGACGGGTGAGGAACAGAACCCAAGCTGCTTGAGGTCCAGTGTGAAATATCCACAGTCAGTCATGATTTGGGGTGAAATGTCCGGTGCAGGTGTTGGTAATCTCTGCTTTCTTAAATCCAAGGTCACTGCATCAGTCTACCAGAATGTTTTAGAGGACTTCATGATTCCTTCTGCTGATGATCTGTATGGAGATGCAGATTTCAACTTCCAGCAGGACCTGGCCCCTGCTCATACCGCCAGAAGCACCAAAACCTGGTTTGATGCCCATGGTGCCATCACAGTACTTGACTGTATGGATAACTCACTGGACCTAAACCCCATTGAGAATCTATGAGGTATTATCAAGAGGAAAATGAGGGGCACCTGAGCCAAAAACAAAGAAGAGCTGACAGCAAGCATCAAGGAAATCTGGGCTTCCATAGCTCCCAGGCAATGCCACAGGCTGATTGCCTCAGTGCCACAGGCTGATGGCCTCAATGCCACAGGCTGATGGCCTCAATGCCACAGGCTGATAGCCTCAATGCCACAGGCTGATGGCCTCAATGCCACAGGCTGATTGCCTCAATGCCACAGGCTGATGGATTCAATGCCACAGGCTGATTGCCTCAATGCCACAGGCTGATTGCCTCAGTGCCACAGGCTGATGGCCTCAATGCCACAGGCTGATGGCCTCAATGCCACAGGCTGATGGTCTCAATGCCACAGGCTGATTGCCTCAGTGCCACAGGCTGATTGCCTCAATGCCACAGGCTGATAGCCTCAATCCCACAGGCTGATGGCCTCAATGACACAGGCTGATTGCCTCAATGCCACAGGCTGATGGATTCAATGCCACAGGCTGATTGCCTCAATGCCACAGGCTGGTAGCCTCAATGCCACAGGCTGATGGCCTCAATGCCACAGGCTGATTGCCTCAATGCCACAGGCTGATGGCCTCAATGCCACAGGCTGATTGCCTCAATGCCACAGGCTGATGGCCTCAATGCCACAGGCTGATGGCCTCAATGCCACAGGCTGGTAGCCTCAATGCCACAGGCTGGGCTAGTGCCACCCTGTGGCCTCACTGCTGAGGGGCATTAATAACCACTAAAATGTCTGCTATAATTTCACCTCATGCAGGATGTGGTAACACAGTGTGGTTCTGTTTTGAAATATTCTGAAACTTTTGAGTTGAAACACCATTGTATCTAAAGCAACGGTAACTGAATTGCTGTAATAAATATACACTAATATTTTAAATACCTAAAAGCAATGTTTGCAGTGTTTTCTTATGAATCAACCTCTCTAGCAGAGCACATGGGGCCCCTAAATTGTTGGTCTAGATTCTCCCTTGGTTCTGGGGCTTCTTTCCTTCTTCAGGACCTGGACGACTAGCTGGAGTTGATGGAAACCATGAATTATGCTCTCTAGTGAGAAATGTTGTAGGGCAATTTCCGAACATCAGTTTGTGACATAAAGCACCTCTACCGTTTCCTACAGCTTTATTTATAGAGCACCTTAAACAGCTACAGGACCAGAATAAATGAAACAGTAGTTGTATGATACAAACATAACCTACAGTTATGTTGCAGGACATTGATCCAAAGCACAGCAGCAGGTCCACCTGGGTTGAGATGAGTTGATCTGGTCAAGCTGCTCATGCTGAAAAATCGTCCAACGTTGCAGAACTAAAAATTTTCTGCAAAGAAGTTCCTTCAGAGTGATGAAAGAGACTCATTGGCAGTTATCACACACACCTGAAGGCAGCTGTTGCTCCTACTGGGTTTAGAGGACAGTTAGTGTTTCACACAGAGCTAGGGTGGTTTGGATTGCTGAAAACAGCAGAAATCTGCCACCGGATTGTAAACAGCATGGTGCATGTAATGTGAGCAGATGTCCAGGTCCTAATTGGAGCGTACGTGTGAAGGAATCAGTTTACCTGCTGAGTAACAGAGTGGGTGAGTCAACATCCAGCAGGTGGGCTTAGCGTTGGCTGACCTATATACAGTAAACACACAGACAGCTGGACCTAAGTGAAGTCCTGGCTGGCTCAGGTCAGACGCAGTAAACACACAGCTGGTTGATGTCAGAGGAAACACCGCCACAATACTGTCCTCGGATATTAAAAAAACTGATTCCATGTAATCCGTCCTGTCTGTTTGTGAGCACATAAATGGATTTTCCCCCACTTCAGCTTCATTTATAGTCCCAAACCTTTAGCTGAACTGCATCTGAATCACTGTTGATTCTTTTCATAACCCTGTTTGTTTTTTTCTTTCAGATCTTATTGTTAGAATCATTCAGCAGAACATGGGAGGAATTAAAATAGAAGAATGGAGGAAGGTACGTTGGTTTCAAACATTAAGAGGAACTTACGTACTGTTTCAATAATTATTAAAGCTTAGTGCATACGCTTGATTTCTTTTTATTTTGTTTCTTTGAACCGTTTAAGCTTGTTAAACTGAGCTTGGTCCAATCTCATGAAATCTTACTAAAATAGAACATTTGTGTTTGGAACAAAACAAGTTGATGAATATGTCCGTGGGTAGAAATACTTTGTGTTATGATCTGTAGGTCAGAGCGTCTGCAAATCTGTAGAAAGCCTGGGTAGCTTTTCATCAGGACCACTCCAGAAAAAAACAGCAGATACATGAGAGATAATAACCTAAAGCTAGTTATTGCAAACATATTGGCAGAAAATAGAATCTATAGGGGTTGCAATGTCTGTACCTCTAAGATCTTCACATGAATCTGGTTCAGTAACGGTGTGATGATTCTAGCAGCCCCTTGTGATCCTCAGCCTGCTTCATGTTTCTGTTTTTCTGTCCTTGGTGTTTCTCTCACAGCCAGAAAACGTCGTCCTGCTGCTACAGGTAAACCGTTATTCCTGAAGTTTCCTACAGAGCTGTAGTCTGACTGTGGACTGATTGACGATCTTCTCCTGCTGCAGTGGATCCACTACGAGTCTGGATTCCTGATATGTGCGGTCTTTGGAGTCATGTTCGTGGTCCTCACCCCGATCGTCGCCACCTGTTTCTGCATGTGTCGATGCTGCGACAACTGTGGAGGTGAGATGCATCAGAGGCAGAGGAAAAACGCCGACTGTCACCGAGGGTTCTTTACCGCCTCGCTCATCGCCACCACCATCTTCATCATGTGAGTGCTCCTCCTCTCCCTCCCTGTCATCAGTCGGGGAATTCTCCCTGTGATGAGGGTCAGTTAGGAGGAAGAGACACAACATCCACGACTTCTCACATTCTGACTACCAACTTCATTTCATGTTATTGAGACTGTATCTGACAGATCAACACAAAGTACAGTAGTTCTTTATTGTAAAGTGGAAGAGAAATGATTCATGGTCTTAACATGTTTTTTTTTGTTACAAATACAAGCCAGTAGGGTGTACAGGCACCTTAAGTCGAGACATTGTAGAACAACCTTCGACTACAGCTGCTAGACTTCAGGAATGTGTCTCTTCTAGTTTTGTACATCTAGAAAATGACGTTTTTGACTATTTTTCTTTAAAGATATGCTCCAGCTCAGTCCAGTCGTACGAAGAATGTCTGTGAACGTCAGCTTACATGTCTTCCTACTTTGATTGGGCCATTCTAACACATAAATATGCTTTGATGTAAATCTTTTTATTGCAGCTCCTAACTGTTAAATGTTTGTTTAGAGTCACTGTCCTGTTGAAAAGCAAATCTCAGCTTAAGTGTTTCGCAGCTTCTAATAGCATGATGCTGCCACCATGTTTTAGTTGGGCAGATTAAGACAATGTTCCATTAGAATATTTCCCTTGTTGATACAAGCACCACATTCGGCACAAATTATGTTCAGGATGTACTTTATAAGAAAAGGATGTTATCCAGCAGGTTTTTATAGTAGAAGCTGAATAAACAGAAATGTGTTAATCATACAAACATCAAAATGAATGCAATCTGACTGGGGAAACTCAATGGTGTCAATCGAATTCCAATAAGGTGGTGCCTACGACGTGACTCAAACGGAGTGTTTTCAGAAGCTGTCTGATTACAGATCAGAGTAACATCCCTAATCCTTCATTGAAATGTTGCAGTCAGGCTCTATTGGTTTGTATTATTTTAGAAGAGTAATGTCAAAGTACAACCAGGGTTCACTGGAATCATCACTGCTGTGATGGAGTTCAGTGTCAGCCTGTAGTGTACTAGCTGTTGTCGTACTTATTAACTGTTGATTAACTGTTGAAGTGGTGTTCTTCCTGTAGTTTATATTATACTTTAGTGTCCCAATCACTATCTAATAAGCCCCAGTATATATCCTAACTAGACGTTTAGTTAGTTCTGGTATTACAGTTAGATAGTCAGTCTTTGGGCGAGGGCCCACCCAAATAAATGGCTTTCTCAACAGAAATTAGATTAAATTATATATCTAATTACGTGTTATCTTTTAGGGATGTCACTTAAAATCATAAAATAAAAGAATCAAATTGGAGGTGACATTTGCATCTTAGCAAGACTTGCTGTCATTGGCTGTTTTAAATAGCATGCCTTGCAAACTCTCCAGACAAACTAGGACTAGCTGTGACATTTCTTTGTGTAACCAAGTCTAAGATTGTAGTTTTGAAACAAAAACCTTTATTGACAATAATAAGATCCCTAGCTAAACATTCCAGACTAATCAAAGTACCGTTCCATTCAAGAAAAACAATTAAATGTGACAATACATTGATGTACATTGACTAAATAAACTTAGTTTATGGAGTTTTCTCTGAAACACTTTGCTACTACATTTGCCATAGTGCCTTGGGAAAAGCTGACCAATCACTGAGCTCACAGAGCCTAGATGATCCCGCCCCCATTTAACTTCTGGTTCTACCTCTGGTTAGCAAAGATGGCGCGATGAGGGAACATGATTAACATCTTCTAAAATGTTTTCTGTCTACTGGATAAGCTGCCTTAATATGAACCCTTCAGGGAATCAAGTATTTAAAGCATTGGGGATCTGACAGCGGCCATATTGTTCTGTTTATACTTTGTTCTAAGCTGTTTTTTTGAAACCTGCTGTCGCTTTGAGATATATACAGACATTTCTATTGAAGCAACAGTGGAACTTACAAATTAACTTAATTTCAATAATATTTACATGGTCCACCTACTTATTGTTAGGCCCACTTGAAAAGCAGTTTCTGGCTACGCCACTGTAGATCGCCACACCCTGTCTTCCAACAGCTCAGTCAATAATAGATGATGCAGACCTCACCATCCTTGAGAGGTTTCTCATCACCATGTCTAACAAGAACAGTACTACAGGCAAAGTTGATGAGGCAAGACTGGGCTTGTTTACTCAGAAACAAAAGCCTTATGATTCCTTCCCACTGAGAAGTCCGTCCCTAATTCATCAGGTGGAACAGTTTACCTTCCAACCTCCTGCATATGGGGCCAGCCCAACAGTATGCAAAATACACACCGAATGACCTGCCAACTGGGGCTGCTAAGTTCTCTGGACTAGCCTTCCACCCATTGCTCAAACTTGTGAGCAGTTTATAAGACTGAATGTCGAGGACGATGCAACTGCTGACCCTTCAGCTGACGTGTTCACAGTTGTATGCCTGCAAAAGAAGAACCAATCATAGCTGTACATTAATAACAAGTTGTTTCCCAACCCAGACAACACACATTGTACACTATATGTACTATACTATATCATGGTGGCTATCGGTCCTCCAGATCGCTCTACCTCATATGGGGAAGCTGCAAGTTGGCATTTTCAGAATCAGAATCAGAAAGGGTTTTATTGCCATATGTTGGGCAGGTTTACAACATTAGGAAATTGCAGCAGTACTTTGTGCAAACATACAAGAACAGACAGACAAACACTTAAATAAAAATATAATATGCTAAACAGATTGATATATACATGAGTGCAGGTAACGATTGGTGCAAATCAGACAGGTGCAAAAAACCACAATATGGGTCATGTAACTGAGCGGGTGGTGGGAACAGTCTTAGGGTTATTGTTCATGAGTCCAACAGCAGAGGGGAAGAAACTGTTCTTTTGGCGAGAGGTTCTGGTCCGAATGGGAGCAGGTCAACCAGTCTGTGTCCAGGGTGAGAAGGGTCGGCTGTGATCCGACCTGCACGCCCAAGTGCCCTGGAGGTGTACAGGTCCTGCAGAGATGGGAGTCTGCAGCCAATCACCTTCTCAGCAGAGCGCACAACACGCTGCAGTCTCTGTTTGTCCCTGATGGTAGCTGCAGCATACCACACGGTGATGAAGGAGGTGAGGATGGACTCAATGATTGCTGTGTAGAACTGCATCATCATCCGTGTTGGTAGGTTGAGTTTCTTGAGCTGCCTCAGGAAGTACATCCTCTGCTGGGTCTTCTTTATGACCGAGGTGATGGTAGGCTCCCACTTGAGGTCCTGGGTGATGGTGGTACCCAGGAAGCGGAATGAGTCCCCAGTGGTGATGGGGGTGTCAGACAGGACGATGGGGGGGAGTGAGGCTGTGTGCTTCCTAAAGTCCACAATAATCTCCACTGTCTTCTGGGCGTTCAGCACCAGGTTGTTGCGGCTGCACCAGGACACCAGACGTTCAGCCTCCATCCTGTAAGCAGACTCGTCCCTGTCCGAGATGAGTCCAATAACGGTGGTGTCATCTGCAAACTTAATTAGTTTGACAGACTGGTGGTTGGAGGTGCAGCAGTTGGTGTACAGGAAGAAGAGCAGAGGAGAAAGAACACAGCCCTGAGGGGAGCCGGTGCTGATGGTCCAGGAGTCCGAGACATTCTTCCCCAGCCTCACATGCTGCTTCCTGTCCATCAGGAAGTCAGTGATCCACCTGCAGATGGGATCAGGCACGTTCATCTGGGATAGCTTGCCTCGGAGAAGGTCTGGGAGGATGGTGTTGAAGGCAGAGCTGAAGTCCACAAACAGGATCCTGGCGTAGGTTCCCGGGAAGTCCAGATGCTGCAGGATGAAGTGAAGAGCTATGTTGATGGTATCATCTACAGACCTGTTGGCTCTGTAGGCAAACTGCAGAGGGTCCAGGATGGGGGCCGTGAGGGTCTTGAGATAGGACAGAACCAGGCGCTCAAATGACTTCATGACCACAGATGTCAGAGCCACAGGTCTGTAGTCATTAAGTCCAGTGATCCTTGGCTTCTTGGGGACAGGGACTATGGTGGAGGTCTTGAAGCAGGCAGGCACGTGACATGCCTGCAGTGAGGAGTTGAAAATGCCAGAGAACACTGGGGCCAGCTCATTTGCACAGTGTCTGAGAGTGGCAGGAGACACACCGTCTGGGCCGGGAGCTTTTCTAGCATTTAGGCTCTTAAACTGTTTCCTCACATCTACTTCATGAATATGAATATGGATTTCTATCTATTCATCCATTTTTTCTCTCTCAATAATGTATTCATTATTATTATTATTACTACAATAATCATCTTTATTATTAGTATTACATAATTATGTTTTCCTGGTTTTTGTGCATTGTTCTTTTATTAGTTTGTTTGTTTTACATATTTATGTGTTTGCAGTTGTTTCGTTGGGTTTTCATTTTCACTAAGAAGGTCTGTGTTTCTTATAGTTTTCCAGTTATTGGTTTATAGTATTTCATAATCAATTTCTTTGTCATTTCAATTCAATTCAGTTTATTTATATAGCGCCGATTCACAACAGATGTCATCTCAAGGCACTTAACAAGAAGTCATTTCAATACATTTATACAAACATTCCAATCAGTTAAAAAGTTTCCTATTTAAGGAATCCCAGCAGATTGCGTCAGTCATTGGCGTGAGGTTGGGCCCCGTTGATGCAGACTTTCCAACCACAGCAATCCTTCAGCAATCCCTCATACTGAGCAAGCATGTAGCGACGGTGGAGAGGAAAAACTCCCCTTTAACAGGAAGAAACCTCCAACAGAACCAGGCTCAGTAGGAGCGGCCATCTGCCACGACCAGTTAGTTGTTTACTATTTGGTTTTTTACTTTCCAGAATAATTGTGTTTTTGCTCCTCTCTCCTTGTTTAACAGATTTTTCATTTCTTTTTCTTCAGGTTGATTCTTTGTTTGTTATGTAGTTCTATATATTCTTCCCCATTTCTTTTTCTCTTCAGTTTCCTCATCTGGTTACCTGGGTGAATTCTCTACTTGCCATGTTCTTTTCTTTTCTTGTTTTCTTAATTAGGTCCATTTATTTTTTCTTTTTTTTTTACGTGTCCTGTTTGGCAGTGTGGAGCTCAGAATTGGTGTCTGAGTACCAAGTAGAAGCCCAACAGATTTACTTTCACAAGCGGAGCAGTACAGCTTTTGCTATAGTCCTCCACTTGATATATGTGTGAAAAATCTTTATTATGAATTGTTGGGGTTTTTATTTCCTGATGTTATGGACACGGAGACGGAAAATTAAGGAGAAGAAAGAAGGAAGATGAAGAAGAGAGGTAGGAAACAAAAAGTCAAGAGAGGGTGAGTTGAAAATACAAGAGAGGAAGGGGAACAAAGAAAACACAGGAAGACATTGAAGTCTGCCTCCATACCCACAGGACGGCAGAGAGAGGTTGAAAAACAAAACAAAACACGAAAAAGGAACATCGACAAAACCAACCAAACATTGTGAACTAAGAATTACACAACCCCATCACACAAAAATAGATATAAAAATACAACAACAATGTCACAGAAAAACTCATGGTACCGATTAATCAAGCTCTAGTAATGATAACCTCAGCCCAAGAATATATCCTTAAACACCAGAGACCCCACATCAATCAATGTGTGTGTGTTAGCATGCTGGTGCATATAAGGTTTCTCCATAAGAGTGTTTGATAGTTGGTGTGAGAAGACATCAATCCGTCTCCCAGGAATCGATGCAGACATGAATTTGGTCCATTTCTTTATTCTTTACAGTATCTGTTCTTCATTTGCCAAATGTCTTTATTAGAGTATTTTTTAGAATGCAATAAAAGTGTAGATTGTAAAACAGAATCAAATTTAACATTACCCGATATATCAGCAAAGTGTGTTCCCATATCTATCATCATAATATTGTCTTTTTGATTTTTCTAAATGCAGAATTAGATTTCTGACACTCAAAAATATATATTTTGATGTATAGACTATCCATATAAATTATTTAATGAAAATATAGTTCAAACATTGCTTAAAACCACTTCGAATGGTGACTAACTTGAAAAATGGCAGCCATTTCATATTTTTAAGTGGAATACATAGTTTTCTAAGAGAGTTGATTCTGAAGCATTTGGATGCCAAATATGGTGGGTATACACCCACCAAGTAAAAGATCGTTCCATCAGTTTGCCCTCTATTTCACCATGAGGATGGAGGGCTCAGGCAGACGTGTGATCTTAGTTTTCTAGTCATAAAATGTCTGTGAAAACATTTAAAAAGGTGGGCAGTCGTGTCTTTGCATGTTTGCAGCTGTGAAATACTTTTTGCATTTTGAAATGATTTAATGAACACACTGGTGCAGATTCTCAGTCATCCAGGCATAATGATCCTAAGTGCTTCAGCAGAAGGCAACTGGACTTCTTTGCTTGTTTTTTGAAGACATTTCACCTCTCATAAAGAAGGTCTCTTCAGTTCTGAACATGGCTGGAAAGAACCAGCTTATAAGTTGTGGTCAGAACAATGACAGTATGAGTTCATGCACATTTAGATTGAGCTACAGCAATAATCAAGCTAACACCTCAACCAGAATGGGAGCCTATATCGAAGTTTACATGTTCTGTTTGAAAATCGTATTATTGAATGAAGTGTGTTTGACTCCACAACACTAGGTGGCGACATCCGCCCCTTTCACACTGTCATTCTTCCGGCTGGCATATAGCGTCACACAGATGGTAAACAGATGCTGACAGAGTGAAGCAGACGGAGTAAAAGCAGGATAAGAACAATGAGTGACGAAATGGACAAAAACGACGCTGCAGCACAGAACATTTCGAAAGTTGCTGAACTGTTTGATTGTGTTACACTCGTTGTTGCTGTGTTGTTGTCGTACCGGTGTTGTTATTCCCGCTTTTGTGATCCCGTCACTTCCAGAAGGGGAGTGCCCAGGCTGGGAATAGCTCAGCTAACCTGGGATGTTGTTTTCATCCAAAGAGATTCTGTTCTCTAGCCCATTATCTGGATGTGTTAGCTCGGTTAAGAGTAGGCCAGTTCTGTTCAACTAAAGCGTATAGATGCATTGCAAAAGTCTGAATTCAGTCAGACTAATGTAATAATTCAGTTTTCTCTTACTGTATGTAAATCCACTGAGTGATAGGATCACCCACTATTCAGCTCATTGTTTGATGATCCATTCATGTCCCTAAAGATGGGACGTGAGCTGTTTTGGTCACATGTTTCAAGGTGCGAATAATAATGATCCAAAAATGCATCCAAATCCACACAGAAATGGTTATTCAGACACAAAAATCCTCCTTTTTCCATCTCCATCTCAGACTACAGCTCTTGATGCTACAGAAAAGCTGTAGGCTGAGCTGAACGTAGTTGAGTAGGGAGACTTACTCCAGGATTCAGGAGCTGCTGTTCCTCATGTCTTCTATGTGACTCAATCACTTCCTCCTCAGATTTCAGCTGTGCTGTCTGCATTAAGTTCTGAAGATGCCTCATTATTGTCCAGTCATTTGGTTCAGGTGATGTTAAACTATGGAGACATCCATTAAAATCGCTTTTAGTTTTCTGAAGAACATGAAACCAATAGAAAAAAGATGGAGAGCAGGAAGTTAAAGTGAGGAAAGGGAAGGTTTTAAATCATATCTAACAACCTCAACTGTTCAAACACACAACAATGGCATAATGTTTGTCACTCAGCTGGACTTCAAATTGTTTCTTTAGCTGAAAGTTTTCTCATTTATTTATATCAGAAATGAATAAAATAGAAAAATGAATGTTTCTAAAATTCAAAACCCTAAAAAGAAAAGTTCATGCAAGTACTGAGGTTCTTGAAAGAACTTAAGCTCAGTTTTAAAAACAGAATGAGAGCACATGTACAGTACCACCATGTTGGTACAGTACAGTCTCTCCAGGGTCAGAAGTGATGCAGAGCAGAGGGCCAACCTGTAACTGTAAAACTGGCATTTGCAGCAGTTCACCTGACCTGTACACAGAAACAGGATCTGCAGGATAGTTAGGTGTTACTGATATGACTGGGCTGACTGGGAAAGGCCTCTGTGTCTGCATCTGAATGAAGCCTTTCATATTATGCTATCATTCTCATACAAATGCACACAAAAACCTTGAGAGGCTTTTTGTTCTCCCAGGACTTTTTCCCTCCGTTTATTTCTTGGTGAGGGCTCTATCACAGCATGTAAAAATGGGGAGTTTAACTAAAGCATCTTCCAGGCTTGGAAGCATGTAGGAGAAATAATTTAGGAAAAATGAAAAATGTTTGCATTTCTGGACTAAAATTGAGTGTGAAACAAAAACTGTATCTTTATATAAGTTCCTACCAACATAGTGTTTTTTTTATAATTTTCTATAAAAGTTGTATACAGATGGCACATTGTTGGCTTTTCAGGTATATACAGTATAGTGACAATACAGCACCAGATGGATGCAGAATTCTAAGATTTTTGTTGTTTATACTTTACTCAAATGAAACTGAAAAATCTGAATCTGGAAAAAGCAGACAGGCTTTAAAATAAAAAGTTGCAGATGAAGTCAATTCTTTAAGGGGTTTTTTAAGCTTATTTTATTTATCATAACATCATAAGACCCTAATAACAAGTTCTAATTCCCGTAGGTTTAGTTATGGTGTCAAATCACTGTTGTAACAATTAATAAATAAAAAAAAGGTGTCTGGTTTTCTGAGCATCAATAATTATAATAAATAAATTAATATTAATTTATTAATATATAATATAATATTAAGCTGTTTATTAAAGATCATCGGGGCACCAATCTCATATATGAGATACTTTTAATTAAACCAGACCGTCAGTCTCTTCTGAAAGGGCGGAGTCCATCCGCAGGGATTTAACAGACTTCACAGCACACACTGACATAGCACAGGAAACTTCTCGTTAATTAAGGGAGTTTATCAATGAAATAGGTCAACCTTACAGATTACATTTCATTTATAATTTCCATCTATTCTAATGCATGCAAAAATATAGAACAAAGTTAACATCGAGGGAAGGGGGCGTGTGTGTGTGTGTGTGTGTGTGTGTGTGTGTGTGTGTGTGTGTGGGAGACAGCGAGCGAATGAGGGGGGGTTTAGCTCACCCCCTC
This sequence comes from Valencia hispanica, assembly GCA_963556495.2. NCBI lineage: Eukaryota > Metazoa > Chordata > Actinopteri > Cyprinodontiformes > Valenciidae > Valencia > Valencia hispanica. The sequence goes on along the minus strand of OY747703.1, from coordinate 1,551,671 downwards.
AATGCGATCAATAACCCAAGCCTTATCAATTGGCGTGATCGGTTCATAAAGGGAGACAAAGGAAGACCGCGTGGCGATTAAACAAAGACTAGTTTCATTAGCAATGGTGGCTTGGACAAAGGGAGGGATGACAGAAAAAGGGAATCGACGGAAGGCCAGGCGACCTGTCTAAACAGACAAGTGCCGACCGCAGCAGACAATACAACAAGCCGGGAAATAATACAATATAATATACTGCTTCTGGTTGCAACCAAAGTCAAATAATAAAACACAAAGCATGCAACATTCAGGGTCGGTGTACAGCGACAGACAACCAAGAATAACAGTGGTTTACAAGTTGACAAACTTATTTTAACCAACAGAAAACGGATAGCCTATTAATCCGTTAGACCTAATTCTCCTCTACCCAGACCAAACAGAAATAAACCAGGTTTATCCTACTTGGTGATGGCTCTCTCCACAGTCCACGACAAAGAACGTAGAACGACTTGAAAGTGTCCAGTTTAAAGGAGCGGTTTTGCGCAGAACGAGGTCGGAAGCGGAACGTCCACTTTTAGGTGCTGAGGGACTCAGGCCTGTTTTCAGTAGAGCTCAGAGGCCAGCGGACTCCCTGGTTACACGGACGGGGAGTCAGTTTGCTTGGCCGGTTCACTTCGAAGTTTAAAAGGGAAGTTCTTCCTGGTCCAGCAGGTATGAACGAAAAAAAGAAAAATGCTAGCAATGGATTAAGCGTCTCCTTGCGGCTCCGAGGGTAGGAACCAAAAGACGAGGATTTCAATTTTCGTGCTCCCTTTTATCAACTCTGGGATGTCATCACTGGCCACAGACCAATGAGAATGGGTTGAGGGCGGCGGAACGGATGCTGGGAGATGGAGTTTGTTCAGTAAAAGGCAATAGCCTCAACATCCCCCTTTTAGTTCCAAAGAATGCGCACTGTTCAGTCTTTGGAGCTAGAACCATGTTCATTGTCAATTACGTCCAAGAATGTCGCTGTCCTTCAGCGGGAAGGTGTAACAGTTCAGTCCATTACGTCCGAATCTGGTCCCAGCATCACAATTTATTGACGAAAAGGAAATTATTTTTTTTACAAGTAAAAGAAATAAAAATGTCAATCTCATATTTGTTTTCCTATTACAATCAGAATATGGAAAAGCAACTTGCAAATCTGTAGGATATTTGTCACAGCTCCATTTTTTGTTTATAAGGTGCCAGCAGAGAAGCCATGTCAGCTGTGTTTGTTTTTGTCATGGTGCCAAAAGGGTAGGGAAATATATATAATATACACATTGGTAAATATTGGTTATCCGCTTCACAGCAGAAAAAAATGTGTAAAAAAGATTTTCAATTATATTGAGCTGATTTTTTTTTTGACACCTACAAAGTATTCAGATTTTACATGAAACATACTTAGTATTAACTTACTGTAGTTTTTTGTCTGTGTCTAAGACCAAATTTATGGTGTTTAAGTCCTGTACTTTCAAAGATATATGTAAGGAGTTTTATGGTGCACTCTGTTTACTTTTAAGGCCAGGCTTAAAACTTTCCTTTTTGATAAAGCTTATAGTTAGAGTGGCTAAGGTCATCCTGAGCTATCTCTGTAGTTATGCTGCTATAGGCTTAGACTGCTGGAGGACAGACTTACCAATTTTCTTCACTCTGCTACTTCCTTTTCTCCTACTACTCTCCAGTTGTATTACAGTACATTCTGTTATTTCGACTGTTAACTTTGTTTTCTCTCAGTGTTTTTCTCTCCATAGAAGATATACCTGGTCTGGTATCCTGCTTGGCTGCAATGCCCTGTTGGACGGGGGGCATCGACTGGGATGATCCTCCCAGTAACTGAACATCCACTGTGTCATGTTATCAACGTTTTACTTTCTGTAACATAGAAAGTTCTCTTATATCAGATCTTCTGTTCCTTCTGTGTTTCTGCTCTGTCTTCTCAAACCCCCAGACGGTCGTGGCAGATGGCCGCTCCTACTGAGCCTGGTTCTGTTGGAGGTTTCTTCCTGTTAAAGGGGAGTTTTTCCTCTCCACCGTCGCTACATGCTTGCTCAGTATGAGGGATTGCTGAAGGATTGCTGTGGTTGGAAAGTCTGCATCAACGGGGCCCAACCTCACGCCAATGACTGACGCAATCTGCTGGGATTCCTTAAATAGGAAACTTTTTAACTGATTGGAATGTTTGTATAAATGTATTGAAATGACTTCTTGTTAAGTGCCTTGAGATGACATCTGTGGTGAATCGGCGCTACACTACCGTTCAAAAGTTTGGGGTCACATTGAAATGTCCTTATTTTTGAAGGAAAAGCACTGTACTTTTCAATGAAGATAACTTTAAACTAGTCTTAACTTTAAAGAAATACACTCTATACATTGCTAATGTGGTAAATGACTATTCTAGCTGCAAATGTCTGGTTTTTGGTGCAATATCTACATAGGTGTATAGAGGCCCATTTCCAGCAACTATCACTCCAGTGTTCTAATGGTACAATGTGTTTGCTCATTGGCTCAGAAGACTAATTGATGATTAGAAAACCCTTGTGCAATCATGTTCACACATCTGAAAACAATTTAGCTCGGTACAGAAGCTACAAAACTGACCTTCCTTTGAGCAGATTGAGTTTCTGGAGCATCACATTTGTGGGGTCAATTAAACGCTCAAAATGGCCAGAAAAAGAGAACTTTCATCTGAAACTCGACAGTCTATTCTTGTTCTTAGAAATGAAGGCTATTCCATGTGAGAAATTGCTAAGAAATTGAAGATTTCCTACAACGGTGTGTACTACTCCCTTCAGAGGACAGCACAAACAGGCTCTAACCAGAGTAGAAAAAGAAGTGGGAGGCCGCGTTGCACAACTGAGCAAGAAGATAAGTACATTAGAGTCTCTAGTTTGAGAAACAGACGCCTCACAGGTCCCCAACTGGCATCTTCATTAAATAGTACCCGCAAAACACCAGTGTCAACATCTACAGTGAAGAGGCGGCTGCGGGATTCTGGGCTTCAGGGCAGAGTGGCAAAGAAAAAGCCATATCTGAGACTGGCCAATAAAAGAAAAAGATTAAGATGGGCAAAAGAAAACAGACATTGGACAGAGGAAGACTGGAAAAAAGTGTTGTGGACGGATGAATCCAAGTTTGAGGTGTTTGGATCACAAAGAAGAACGTTTGTGAGACGCAGAACAACTGAAAAGATGCTGGAAGAATGCCTGACGCCATCTGTTAAGCATGGTGGAGGTAATGTGATGGTCTGGGGTTGCTTTGGTGCTGGTAAGGTGGGAGATTTGTACAGGGTAAAAGGGATTCTGAATAAGGAAGGCTATCACTCCATTTTGTAACGCCATGCCATACCCAGTGGACAGCGCTTGATTGGAGCCAATTTCATCCTACAACAGGACAATGACCCAAAACACACCTCCAAATTGTGCAAGAACTATTTAGAGAAGAATCAGGCAGCTGGTATTCTATCGGTAATGGAGTGGCCAGCGCAGTCACCAGATTTGAACCCCATTGAGCTGTTGTGGGAGCAGCTTGACCGTATGGTACGCAAGAAGTGCCCATCCAACCAATCCAAATTGTGGGAGCTGCTTCTAGAAGCGTGGGGTGCAATTTCTCCAGATTACCTCAACAAATTAACAGCTAGAATGCCAAAGGTCTGCAATGCTGTAATTGCTGCAAATGGAGGATTCTTTGACGAAAGCAAAGTTTGATGTAAAAAAAAATCTTCTTTCAAATACAAATCATTATTTCTAACCTTGTCAATGTCTTGACTCTATTTTCTATTCATTTCACAACGTATGGTGGTGAATAAGTGTGACTTTTCATGGAAAACACAAAATTGTTTGGGTGACCCCAAACTTTTGAACGGTAGTGTACATAAATAAACTGAATTGAATTGAATTGATTTGAATTTTATGGATGCAGGATTTCAGCTGGATTGTAGCAATGCTGCCGCCTGCTGGCAGATCTTGGTAACTGCATCATCTCTGACCCTGTCCCTTTTGGTATGTTTCAGTCTGGGAGTACTGGTCGCCTATGCAGCTAACCACAACATCAGCACTCAGATTAAAAGCACTCGAAGGCTCATAAACACCAACATGAGAGACTTGAAGACCTTCGCTAACAACACCCCAGCGGTATTCTCTCTCACACACACACACACACTCACACATACACACACATGGTTACATATAAAACAATGATATTTAATGTGAGTGTGTTTCCTGCTGCAGCAAATCGACTACCTGACTGCCCAGTACACCACGGCCAAGAACAAAGTCCTGTCGGACCTGGACAGTAAGATTCTGAATGTTAGTCTGATATCTCTGCCTGTGACTGTTGTCGTAAATCTGATTGGTCTGTGACGCCCGGCAGACATCGGACCTCTACTGGGAGCCAGAATCCACAGTCATCTGGAGAAGGAGGTCGTTCCTACGCTGAATGCTGCCCTGCAGATGACAAAAGGTATTTTTGACCATTTTGATTATTGCAGAGAAACACGAGCGCATCATATTAATTAAAACCCTCATATCATTTATACCTTCCTGTTTCTATGATCCTCTTTTCATCTCTTTGAACCTAAAGCTAAAGTTGAGAGTGCTATAAAAGGTAAAGAAGGTTGATCTGGATCCAATGGTACCGTGTTTGTGTTGTATTTGTGGCAGTGTTAGAAACAGACCATAATACTGTCTTTATGTTTGTGTTGCAGGTGTATCTAAAAAAAATGAAGTCTGTTTATTTTAGTAATGCAATTTATAAAGTGAAACCCATATATTATATAGATTTATTACAGACATTTTATTAATTTGGATGATTATAAGTGACAGCTAATCAAAACAGAAATGTATATTAAATAAGAATAATAAAAAGATTAGAGGCTCCTTTTGCCTGAATTATGGACTAAGCTTCACAATCCTCTCAAGACTGTGGTTGTGCAGCCTTTTAAACAGTTTTCCTTCCACTAAATAGTTCTGCAAAGTTTCTGTAATGATGTCAGTTCTCAGTGACTATTATAGTCTTCATTTCTTACTCTTAGATAATAAGATTAATGAGAAGCTGAATTTGGGTTTTTATTGAATACATTCAGAATGAATTGATATAAACATTGTTTGTAATTGATATTATATGAGTTTCATTTTTTGAATTGTTTTTAATGGAATCAATTCATTTCTCAATGATATTCTGGTTTATGTAGAATAACCTGTTTAAGTTTTCTGTTCGACTGTGGATTTGTGGTCAGTGTGCTGTGTATAGCTGGACTTTTTAAAGCTCCACATTATTGTCTCTAAATGTCATTTCTGACTCAGTCACACCTGTCTGATGATGTTTTTAGCCATGCGGGAGACCAAAGAGGCCCTGGAGAATGTCAGCTCTGCCCTGGAAATCCTTCAGGAAGGAATGGGAAAGCTTGAGGCCAGTCTGGCAGGGGAGCGCTCCTCTCTGTCCAACACCCTGTCCGACCCGGCCTGCACCAACGGAGCCGTGTCCTCCACCTGCAGCACCATCCGGGCCACGCTGCCGCAGCTCGGAACAAACGCTGATTTCTCCAAGGCAACCAGAAACAATCATTTATTACAGCATTTTATACTAGTTTGGTATAAGACAACATCCATCCATCATCCAGTCAGATTTTGGGATATTTATTAGGGGTGTAACGGTACGCCAAAACTCCCGGTCCGGTACGTACCTTGGTTACAATCTCACGGTTCGGTTCATCTTCCGTCCACTAAGGGAACAAAGTGGGACGACATTTAAAATTAAACTGTACTTGCAGAACATTTTCCACCAAATTGTTCTCGGATATATAAAAATGTATATAATATCAAATATATAGCATAACAATGTGAATGTTATCTGTTCAGGAAACTACAACATGAATACTTTGGCTTTCTGCTGTAGTGAGATAATCTGGGATATGAAATGAATATTTCAGACGGCCCTACTGTCCGTTTCTACAGTGGTAACAAGTTAATCTGGGGTTAAGCTGTTACCTGAGCCATCTGACAGGATGTTACATCAGTTATACAGGTGAGGTGGGCGGGGCTACAGCACACTGCTAGTCTAATGGTTCAATCTCTGCTGCAGAGTTCCTTTTTTGACTGAAGATCTGCAGTTTCTTTCCCCAGAGTTTCTCTTGATTTCAGTTGTTCTATTTTTATTTGGCTTTTATAATCTTTTGTATGCGTAAAAACAAAATATGATATTAGATAAATAACATTATTTTAGTATTTATGTGAGACACTGTGGAGGTGGCGGTGTTTCTTCTGTTCAGCTTCCAGCTGCAGCAGCTGCAGAACCACGCAGACGTCACTGACTAAATCCTGGAAGAAACATTATTATTATTACAGTCAGATGTCCAGGCTGCTTATACTTTATTGCTATGTTAAGAGAAGGGCACTAATGAGGGCAGCTAAGCGGGGTCCTTTGGCTCAGTAACAGAAGTTGGTAACCAGTTAACATGAAAACGTGTTGTTCTGTAACACCAGGAAGCCGACCTGTTCCCAAACAGGACGATTTAACAGAAGCTGACAGTCCAGTTTCTACTCTTAATTAAGAGTCACTGGTCAGAACTTCTGCTAGCAGGATGCTGGGATGGATTTGTTTACAGCGTCTCATGTGTTGCTGGCTAAAGTGCTACGCAGTTATGCTGCCGTGAGAAACCTTGCTACGCCTAGGTACTGTAACGACAAATCTGAATACAAATACATGTACCGGTACATCTCTAGTATTTAGACAGTGAAACTGAATTAAAGTTGGTAGAAGTGTCATTTTTCATGGAAAACATGTGCAGACCTATTCATGTCATTCTAACATTAACAATAGGATGAAAATCTTTTTTATTTCCTTCTTCTGTGTACTCATATTTCTTTTTTCTGTGTTCCTTTTCAGCTCCCGAATATTAATCCTGCCTTGGCCAACATAAATACTGTACTGAAAATAGATCTCAGCAACATCGTCCAAAAGGTAACCGTCTGTTTCTGGGTGACCTCTGACCTGCAGCTCAGTACATGGCTTTATGCTCCACTCACCATCTGTCTGCCTTTCCTGTCTTTGTTTACCACTGCAGGGTTATGCCTCCTTTAATGACACGCCAGCGCTGGTTAAAGAGCAAACCAGGAACATTGTTACAGGTGTGTGTGTGAGAGTACACTGCTTTATGAGATCAAAATGAGCTTTGACTAAATGTTTCATCTTCTTTCTTCTCCCGTCGTTCACATGCATGCGTTGAAATGATGACACAGCTCTGCCTCGTAAGTCCTGCTTTGATGTTCCTCTGGATGTTCTTTCTGATGCTGTTCACATTAATTTTTATATCCAGAAACTATTCTAAATGGACTGGATTTTCTGATCTCAATGTGAGAAATAAATAGCATCAAGGCTGAAAGAAAGAGCTTCTAAGCTTGATGGAACCAGTTCTCTAACATATTCACATTCATTACTCAAGTAGAAGTATCGATACGGGTTTTAAAAAGACTTCTGTAAAAGTTGAAGTATCAAGTCAATTTTTTACTCAAGTAAAAGTAAAAAAGTACTGGTTATCTAAACTACATAAAGTATAAAAGTAAAAGTAATGCAAGGGGGAAAAAATGCCATTAAGGACTAAAGCTTAAGCTGCATCACAGCACACCTCCCCCAACGTTTTTTTACTAAACGTGATATTGTTTAAAAAAAAAAATTTATTGAAAATTTGGGGTACACTACGCTACCTGTTTCAGCCGCATGCATGCCCATTGGAAATTATTGCATTTTTGTGCAATGCAAATACAGTAAAGAACATGGGCATTAAAACGTGTTTTATGGAGAGAAATAAATGATGACTAGTTGGCTAATGTAGAAGTAATGTAATGGTGCATATGCTAGAGTCTCTGCCATGGTCATCAACATATATCTGGGTGGACTATGAAGTGGTTTGTGTCATGCACAGTCAGAGGTCAGCTACACTAAAAAAAATCTTATTTTTAAGTAATCAAGTGTATCTTACACACACACAGTTTAATTTTATTTATTATTTTACTTCATTACAACAGAAAGGTGATAACTCAAGATAGATCAATATCCATAGTTTTCTTCACTTCTGTGTGTCACCAGGTGTATAAAATATGTAGTATTTATATTTAATATATTTCTATAATATAATATCTAATTATTTGAAATGGTATCCAAAGACCTAAAACCTCACAACCTAAGCACATAAAATATTATTGTGCTGACCCCCTGCAATCTCTAGTGGTCCCCTTAGTGGGTCGCAGACCTCAGGTTGGGAACCATTGTTCTGGAGGCTGAAGCTGTACTCCGCTGCCACACTGGAGACTGGAATTAAGCACCACTTTAGCCAAAGTTTGGAAATCGGGAAGCATTTCTCCAATTGAAGTGATAGACGTTGAGGAGATGCTCTATTGCTTTAGCAACAGGAAATGCTATAGCATGCACTCCTTCTGGACGGATGGTTGCTATGACACCAGCTGGAACCAGCTGCCCCGGTCACGGTCCCATTAGTGAGATCTATTGAGTGCAGGGTTTGAGTCTGAGATGATGCTCAAATGCCTTCATGCTAATCTTTTTATTATTCATTTATTGATTTAGTTTCCTTTACTCCATTCATAAAGTACAAAATGTCAGCACATCTGAATAAAGTGTTCAGAGGTGTGACTTGTAATCTGTCAAAATGACAGGCGGCCTTCAGATTTTTTTGTCAGCATTCTAGAAAAACGTGCAAATCCCCAAAAACATATTTAGTTAAAGTGACCACTGTGCACAGGGTGCAATAGATCGCATAAAAATGGGGTGTCAGAATGGTAGATATTTAAAATTACTCACCTTTTAGTCAAATTCTATCCAGCTGGAGCAATTTATCTGGGTAGATTTCTTGTCTTTGTGTCGTTTTAACACAATCCTAACACAGCAGTATACTTCGATCTAAGGTTAACCAGCACCCAGTCTATACTTTCTTCTTAGCTCCATCCATATTTGGATCAACTTTGACCAGATTTCCTGACCCTGATGATGAAAAGCATCCCCACAGCATGATGCTGCCACTATTATGTATTAAGGGTGACTTGAAGTTTTAATTTATCCCCACACTAAGTACTGTACATGTTCTCTGTACATTCTTCTTCTTGCAGGAGTGAAAAGCATGCTAGATAAGATTGGGAATGAGATCACTGCCTTCTCCAAGATGTTCCCGGTGGAATCCTCTCTTGCCAACTTTACCATATTTCTCAACGACAGACACAAGTTCATCGAGTCGTTTTACCCCCAGATTGACCAGATGGATTTCTACAGGTAAATTGATTTGCTCTTTGTATTAATCAGCTAAAACTACTTTTGATTTGCTCAGACGGCATTTTGATAGCACTGTGCAAAAGTAATAAGCATTACATTTAACATCTCAGGGTTTTTCTGCTAACTTGAGTGATTTTCAGTAAAAGAGCATTGTGAACTTTTGATCGAGACCCTTCAAAAGAATTGGATATAACACTGGCTCCCTGGTTAAAGCCTATTAAATGTTTGTTTCTGTGCTGCAGGTGGATCGCCTGCGTGGCTGTTCTCTGCACCGTTGTCCTGATTTTGGCCTTCAACATGCTGGGCCTGCTCTGTGGCACCTGTGGCTACGACAAGCAGGCTTCCCCAACGACACGCGGCTGCCTGTCGAACACCGGTGGAAACCTTCTGATGGCGTACGCTGCTCACAACACAGCTTTAGGCTTTATAACCGTTATCACAACTTACCAATCAATGCTCAATCAAGTGCTAGTCTTTTTGTTGTTGCTGTTGAATCGACAAAACATGACTTAGTTAACAGTTGTTTTATGGATAAACCTGTTTTTCAAAATGCAATATTACCACTGAGATACTCACATTTACAGTGTTATGGTGCCTTGCAACCAGATTCATAACCCTTGAACTTTTTGTCTTGTGCTCGTTCAGTGGCGTGGGCTTCTCGTTTATCTTCGCCTGGGGGTTGATGGGCATCGTTACCACCCTGTTTGTTGTTGGAGGCAACGTGGAGAAACTGATGTGTGAACCTCTGGCTAACCGACAGCTCTTCAAGGTACTAAGGACATGAATCATGAGTCTCCTCCATGACTGTTTTCTTACCGTATCTGAACATAATGGTGATGCACGCTGGACTAAACTGTTGCTCTGTTGGTGCACATCTGTGTTTGTGCAGATCATAGATACACCATTCCTGGTTCATCCTGAAAAAAAGAATTTTCTTCCTGGGATGCTCTTCCAGAATCCAAACATAGACCTGACCCTGGGCAGCATGTACAGGTGCATAAAACTCCTTTTGTTCATCTGAAAACAGTCTTGACAATTTTTTTACTATTGTTTTCTATAACAGATCTACATTTTTAAAACCTTGTTGGTTTTTGAAAAATCAGTCAAATGTATTTTAATGTAGCATTTGCCTGGTCTGGGTGAGTATATGAAAAGCCCTTTGAACTGGGTTAAAACGATATATTTAGCCAGCCAGGTTAGAGTGCTAGGTAAATATTAAGCTTTAAGCCAAATTATTTTTGCTTGATAATTATTTTGTTTGAAACTAATTATTAAGTTTGCAAACTAAATGTTTATCTTGGAGCTAAATATTTAATTTGTAAACTAAATATTTAGCTTGTTATCCATATATATAGTTTGGACCTAAATATTTAATTTGTGATCTAAATATTTAGCTTGCTAACTAAATATTTAGTTTGTAAGATTTATAAATGGCATTGACATGTATCCAGTTATCTAGAAGATGTATATCACATTTTTAATTCCTATAAATTCCTGAAACAAAAAGAGAGCTTTATCTGGCTGATACACTTTCCCTATCAGTTGCAAATTTGGATCATACTGATTTTCTTTCTATGGGCTATGACACATGCATGATCAATGTTGATTTAAAAATCAAATGGAACAAACATTAACCATAAAATAATGGGATGCAGGCTCCTTGGTAGAGATGGAGGTTTAGAGTCTGACAGATAATGAAAGAATTACACGATTTCCCCCCATATATGCATCAAAACAGAATTTTATGTAAATGTGCATTAGAAATATGCTGTTATTGATCCTTTTACAGAACAAAAACGTAGGAGTTTTCAGTCTTGATGCATTTAATGAACAGATATTGACAGTAATTAATCTGCTGATCACCAAGAGGAGCCAACCAGAAGAAGACCAGCAGACCACTTGGTGCATCAACAACTTCTGCATTATTTTTTATAAAACTGAAATTTCTGTCTAATATCAGCTTTTATTTCAAAGACTAGCAGATAAAACAGGTGATCCAATAAATTTGTTTTCATGTCTTAACAATGGGCCAGAAATTGGTCAGGAAATCTTTCAAATTGCTTCTGTCTCTGAATGTCTGAAAAATGGAACCTGAGTTTTAGTGTGTAATGACAAGATTTGTCCAACAGGGAGTGCTATGAGAACAGTGGCCTGTATCACGCTCTGCAGCTGGAGAACATCTTCAACATTAACTCATTCCTAAACAGGACTGTGGTGAGTGTCCTTGTTTTACCATGATTGGCTGATGAGGCTGGATGGTCCTGATCGTAGCTGTCTGCTCTCTGTTTCACAACAGTACAACAAAGATCTGGCTAAAGTGTTGGAAGGCGTCCAGGTGGACCTGAGGGACATCATGCTGCTGGACCAGGTGGGCAGAGATAACCTCATGAACTTTGCAAACTCAGGAGTTGGAGAGATCGACTATCCGGCTTACCTGGCTGAGGTAATCTGTGTGTTAAAGACTTTTTAGTTACCTTGGAGTCTCTTTAGGTTTCTGTCTGTCTGTCATTTAAAAAACATTTCTGTAACGTTTACTGTATTTCTGGCAAGACCTAAGTTCATCCTTACTGCTTACAGATAAAATAAGGAGTGTAAAAATGAACCTTAGTGCTGCTAATAATAAATGCGTTGTACACAGCAACTATCAGCCAAATAAAGACACATTTGCTCCTCCTGTTATTCACAAAGAGTTGGCTTGTTGTTGATGTCACTAATAAAAGGAGGACCATGTTTTCAGGTGAATAAGGGAGTCACTGTTGTCGACCTGCTGTCTTTCTGCTCTGACCTGGAGGATCAAGCCGACCAGTTGGTGAGTCCTGCTTTCAACACTTTACACCAGCATTAACACAGATTTTCTCATAAATCTCTGTAGATCTGTGGACATACAGAGGGAGAAATAATAGTTTGAAACAGAAGCTGATTTGTTTCATTTGTAATGGAGCTAACATCTGAAACAGCTAAAAGTCAAACATGTATTTACTGAGTGAAATAAGTACATGACCTGGAACATGGTGATGAGCGCTTGCCCAGCAGGTTTGCACAGATCTCAGCTAGGTTCTTAGTCTGCTGCTCTTTACTGAAACTCCCTGAATGCTTTCAGCTTCTTTGCTTCTGGTTAGCAGCTCTCAGCTTCTTCCAGATGTTTCTGTGGGACTGAGGTTTGAAAATGTTCTTGGCCAGTCCATGACCTCAATGTATTACTCATTTAACTCCTTCTTTGATGCTGTCATTCAAATGTTTGAAACACTTCTACAAGGAACAAATAGTTGGCTGAAATCCACCTCCTTTATTTTACGTTTGTAAGTGCGGTCACCTTTTACCCACTTATTACATCAAGTCAGCACAGACTGGATATTTTTTCCTCCCTTTAATCACCTGCTGCACAGTCAAAAACCCACAGTAATGCTGAAAAACTGCCAAACACAGAGAGTTGAAGTTGTCTTGGACAAAAGCAGCCACTCATTGCTCATTTTGGGATATAATTAATAATAGATTTAGTCTGTTTAAAAAAAATAATTTTGGCAATAAGGGAGCCGATCCTTTTTTGATAAAATCTAGATTATTGACAAAGTTGTCAGTCATGTAAATGAAATGCATCTCTGCTTTACTTTACTTATAGGTGAAACTCAAAAATGTGAATATTGAGCAAAATTTAATCTATTTCAGTAATTCAATCTAAAAGGTGAAACTAATATATAATATAGACTGATTACATGCAAAGCGAGATATTTCAAGTCTTTATTTGTTATAATTCTGATGATTATGGCTTACAGTTTATGAAAACCCCAAATTCAAAATGTAATAAAATTTAAATATTGTGAAAAGGTTCGATATTTTAGCCTGAAAGTATCTCACTCTAATCAGCTAATGAATCTAAAACACCAAAGTGTTCCTGAGCCTTTAAATGGTCTCTGTCAGGTTCAGTAGGAATCACAATCATGGAGAAGACTGCTGACCTGGCAGTTGTGTAGAAAACCATCATTCACACCTCCATAAGGAGGGAAAGCCTCAAAAATTCCCAAATTGCTGTATCAAAGCACATTAATAGAAAGTTATGTGGAAGGTAAAAAGGTGGAAGAAAAAGGTGCAGAAGCAGCAGGGATAAGTGCAGCCTGGATAGGATTGTCAGGAAAAGGCCACTGAAAAGTGTTGGGGAGCTTCACAAGGAGCGGACTGAGGCTGGAGTTAGAGCATCAAGAGCCTCCACACACAGACAGATCCTGGACATGAGCTTCACATGTCCTATTCCTCTTGTCAAGCTGAACAACAAACAATGTCAGGAGTGTCTTACCTGGGCTAAAGAAATTAGAACTGCAAATGTTGCATCTGATTTAGAAACCAAGGTCTGGAGGAAGAATGGAGAGGAACACAATCCAAGATGGTGGAAGTTTCCACAGTCTGTGTTGATGTGGGGAGCCATGTCATCTGCTGCTGTTGGTCCACTGAGCTTTATTAAGTCCAGACTCAACGGCGCCATCTGCCAGGACATTTTGGAGAACTGCATGCTTCCTTCTGCAGACCAGCTTTATGGAGATGCTGACTTCATTTTTCAGCACAACTTGGTACCTGCCCACACTGCCAAAAGTACCAAAACCTGCTTCAATGACCGTGGGATTACTGGGCTGGATTGGCCAGCAAACTGGCCTGACCTTTGACCCCCATAGAGAATCTATGGAGCATTGCTAAGAGAAAGAGGAGAGACATGAGACGGAAGAATGCAGAAGAGCTGAAGGTCTTCCATTACACCTCAGCAGAGCTACAGGCTATTAGCATCCATGGTACGCTGCATTGAGGCAGTCATTGATGCAAAAGGAGCCCAGACCAACTACTGAGTACATATGCAGGATTAGACTTTACACAGGTCCCACATTTCTCTATTTAAAGCCCTTTTATTTTATTGTTTTCATGTGATATTCTAATTTTCTGAGATTTTGAATTTGAGGGTTTTCATAAGCTGTAATACATAATCATCAAAATTATAACAAATAAAGGCTTGAAATATCTCGCTTTGCATGTAATCAGTCTATAATATATATTAGTTTCACCTTTTAGGTTGAATTACTGAAATAAATGAAGTTTTGCACGATATTCCCATTTTTGGAGTCTGCCTTGTTCCTGCTGGATGGTTGGAGAGACGAGTTGAAAGTTGTCTCTACCATCCATAAAGAAACAAACAGAAAATGTTTGGAACTTGAGCCACAGTTAGGTTTCTTCTGTAGAAAACCAAGTTTAAGGTGGGAGGTCCTCACAATGCTGAACTGCACGCAGACAGTCAGCATGCAGCTTATGATGGACTGCTGTGACTTTTTCTGAGTAAACAGTCCAAAGGTTCCCATAAACAACACAGTGTAAATCTGTAGTTCCCCTCTAACATTACCTCCTCATTCTCCACTCTTAAAAATCACCATAGTTCAGTTCAAAGTTCATTCACTCATTGACGTCTTCATCAAATGAACCATGAACAGACCCAAGTCATAGTGTTTCCACCTCCGTGCTTTACCACTGGTATGCTGATCTTCAAGCCATACTCTGTATTACTCCTCATTAAAACACAGCAGGTTGGATTTTGGTCTCATCTAATCACAACACTTCCTCCAAACCTCCTCTTAATCAACAGTGTGCTGCTTCTGCAGTCTTATTCATCTTAAGTTATTTGTGCATGTTTTTAAAGCCACGCGGAGCTTTGGAGAACGCTCTAAAGGGACATGCCAGCAGCATCAGAAGCATCCACAGAGAGCAGGTGGTGCCTTTGGAGCAAGCCATGGTAAGCAACCAAACCCTGGACTTCAGGAATCCCTACTTAGGGCTCATCTCAAATATCAATTTCAAATACTCAGCTAAATAAAAACAAAAACAGTTTAATGATGGAGAAGAATAAAGATCTGACATTATTTGGATTTGCAGTCACTTTCCAACACAAACTCTTCTACGTCTTCTAAGTTTCTTCTAACTTCTCTTCCCTCCGCTCTTTTGTCCTCTGGTAACAGAAATATGTCAGAGCGCGGGTAAGCTGCTGTTTTCTGTCTGTGCTTGCTGTAAACCCGTGGGTCATGTGTTCCTGTGACAGTGGCAACAGAGTAGCCCTGGATCACACTCTGGGTTTTAGTTGTGCATTTATGTAATAACAGAAATGTGGAAGCGGTTTGTTTTTGTGTCTTGTGCAGAGCACCCTGAGCCAGAGCATCAAGCTGCTGCAGAGGACGTCCAACGACCTGCCTGTGAGTAAAACTGTAAAAATCAAACCACTTTTAGCTGGAATCAGCTGATCGTGTTCACATAAACTGATTTTCTGTTTGTGTCTCAGGTGAAAGTCACTAATATCCTGAGCGCCATCGATGCAGCAGAATATCTCATCACTCACAATGCCTCACATGTAGTGAAACAGGTACACAAATAAAAACATGCTTAGTCAGGGTTATTGGAAGCGTACACCTTCATCTATCACGTGTGCCATTAGTTTTCTTTCATTTTTTTATACTTGAAAATTTATATATGAGTTGCTAATATTCTTACTTTTTGCAACAAGTTTACCTTCTCAAAAGTACCTTCGATAATGGTATGATCAATGTTGTTAAAATATTTCTTTATTCTTTTGCTTCCCAAAATATGGACTTTCTTTCAACCGCAATCAATTGTTCGCCATGCTTTCTGAGGGTCTTTAAAGCTTTTTTTTAATAACTAGGAGTCAATCCTTTTCTGTCCAGTTCTTGGACCTAATGTAGACTAGACATGTGGACAACAACAACAACATTACATGTGCCAGACCTCTCTACAGTGGGGCTAAAAAAGTATTTGGCAGCCACTGATTGTGCAAGTTGTCCTACTTAAAAAGATGAGAGAAATCTATAATTTTCATCATAGCTACACTTTAACTGTGAGAGACGGAATGTAAAATAAATCCAGGAAATCACATTGTATGATTTCTAAAGAATGTATGTGTATAATGGTGCAAAAAATAAATATTTGGCCAATGACAAAAGTTCATCTCAACCCTTTGTAATGTAACCTTGGTTGTCAATTACAGAGGTCATAGTTTACCCGGAGGTCTTCACCAGGTTTTCACACACTGTAGCTGATATTTTGGCCCATTCCTCCATGCAGATCTTCTATAGAGCTGGGATGTTTTGGGACAGGGGGGCGATGTGTTTGGGATCATTGTCATGCTGAAAGATCCAGCCACGTTTCATCTTCAATGCTCTCAATGATGGAAGGAGGTTCTCATGAAACATGGCCCCATTCATCCTTTCCTTAATACGGATCAGTCATCCTGTCCCCTTTGCAGAAAAGCAGCCCCACATCATAATGCTTCCACCCTCATGCTTCACAGTGGGTATGGTGTTCTTGGGATGTAACTCAGCATTGATTTCTATTCTGGTCTCATCTGACCACATGACTTTCTCCCAATCCTCTTCTGGATCATCCAGATGGTCTCTGGTAAACTTTAGACAAGCCTGGACATGTGATGGCTTAAGCAGGGGGACCTTTGGAGTGCTGCAGGGTTTTATTCCATGATGACGTAGTGTGTTACTATAGCAACCTTTGTTACTGTGGTCCCAGCTCTCTTCAGGTCATTGACCAGTTCCCCCCGTGTAGTTCTGGGATGTTTCCTCACCGTTCTCTAGATCATGTGTTCCCCACCAAGTGAGATCTAGCATGGAGCCCCAGGTAGAGGGAGATCATCAGTGATCTTGTATTTACTGCATTTTCTAATAATTGCTCCAACAGTTGATCTCTTCTCACCAAGCTGCTTGCCTATTGTAGATTGGCTCATCCCAGTCTTATACAGGTGGACAATCTTGTCCCTGGTGTCCTTGGACAGGTCTCTGGTCTTGGTCATGGTGGAGGTTGGAGTGTGACTGTTTGAAGGTGTGGACAGGTGTCTTTTATACAGATAACGAGCTCAAACCATTAATACAGGTAATGAGTGGGAGATAAAGTAACAGGTCTGTGAGGGACAGAATTCTAGCTTGGTTGTAGGAGCTAAATACTTATTTTCTGCACCATTATACAAATAAATACTTTTAAATTCTTACAATGTTCTGGATTTTTTTTATTTCTGTCTCTCACACTTGAAGTGTACCCATGATGGAAGTATATGTCAGAAGTTCACTTGTTGTACAAGATACGCTGCTTTATGTGAACCATCCTGTGCTTAATGCTTTGAGGGACTGTGATGGAAGTGGGGTCGGTCCTATCTGGTGAAGAATTCTGTAAATAATTATTTGACCACTTGGGGGCGCTCATAGACTGTATATATAGCACTGAACTTTGAGCCCAAAATGGTCAGATCCTCATTAAATATGGAAAAAACACAGCAAGATAGTTATACCATGGCAACAAGTTACCTACTCCTTTACTCAGCAGCAGGCTCTAAGTTTTACACCCTTCATCCCGTCATACAGAGTATATGTAACAGTGGCACCTCATAAGCCACACATGCTTCATATATGTGACAGGACTTTATGGTTTCTGAAACTCATTTCATTTTCATTCAGTTATTCACTTTTAGACTGCATTGAACACATTTTTAGATATGCCAACCTATGTGGCAAAATAATGAACAGAAACAGACTGTAGCTTCATTTCTGGGTTTTTTGTCGTATGCAGGAGGAGCAGTTTCTCATCTTCTAAGTTTAGGTGTCTTTTTAAGCCTGAAGGATTTCTAGGTGAGAGTTAAGCAGCTTATAAACGAAACCAACATTTCTTTAAATACTCTGCTGAAAAAAAGTTGCAAAAATTCCTAAAATGTGCAAAATATGAATTCAGAAGGATGACTCAGAGCTTTTGCACCATGTTGTACACATAAAGAAGTAAGCTATGTTGACCACGTTTTAATGTACATTTAATAAAAATCTCTTACTTTAAACAACAGTTTATTTCTGAATATTTCTTAAATGATATTTCTATTTTGCATTGAGCTATTATTAAAAGTCCTTTTTAATAAATACTAACTTTCTGAATAATTTTCTGAAACCTTCCCTCTGATCATGAGGCGGCCTCATTTTCTAACACATTCCTCCGCTGGTCTGCAGGAGACCAAGGCCTTCGTGCAGAGCCTGGTGGGATACTTCAAACAGTACACTGAATGGGTTAAAAACTCCGTGAGTACTATTCAAATCCTTCACTGGTTTATTTTCACTTTTCAGCTGATTGAGTCAGGACAGGGAAAAGGCACAAAGTGCCACTGTTAACACTAAGCTGGCCTCATTATATAGACAGTGTGCCAATTCTAATGGACTTCCTGGAGCTGATTCAGCCGAGGTTAACAAGAAGTTTAGGGTTTAGCAAATAACAACGAGTCCATTGATTTCCTGGGACATTTCATCTGTTGATTTAAGTTGCTTTCAGCAGGAACAGAAACTCCCACAAATGCTCTGGGACTAAACTGTGCATATATTGTGTGTCCTTGTTGCCTGCAGCTATCTGCAGAGGTAGCCCAGTGCAAACCCATCAGCAACATGGTAGACAGCATGGAGATCGTGGCGTGCAGCTTCATCCTCGACTCAGTGGTAAGATCCTTGTGGATGGTTCTGTGTGTGTTCACAGTAAGTCAGGCTGCCAGCTGAATACATGTCAATGACTGTTTGACGTTTTAGAGCAGCCGTGGATGTTGGGAGCAGACTCCGTCAGGAACAGGATGCTCACACACTGAGATGGGAGTCACATGGGTGTAGATTGTCCAAAGTTTTCACTCTTTATTATCACAGTACTTTTTAACTTTAAATCATGCATCTCCAAACATTTTATTGAGATTGTGCAAAATGATGAAAGGTTCATTTTTCCAGTACAAGAATGTTTATATTTGCTGTAAATAGACAAACACGTCTCCAACAATCTGCTTACATTACTCATTGTCTAACTCCAAAAGACCTTACCCACTAACCCCTGCACATAACTGCAGTCAGAGCAGGAACAGAAACGTTTCGAACGACTGGGACTGTGGCAAACAATCTGGACCAGGACCTCAGTTCAGCTTCCCACCTCACATAGAAAGCTAGTTACAGTATAAACCATCACCAAAGCTTAGAGTCACCAGGTCTCCAGAACAACCATTGGATTCCATCCCAATGTCAATCAGCTGCTTGGAAATCCGTTCAGGAGAAACGTCTTCTGTATCTCGACCAGAGCCGGCCCAAGGCGAAACAACATTAAGGCAAGGCAAGTTTATTAGTATAGGACATTTTCAGGATCAAGGCAATTCAAAATTCTTAGTTTAGATTAGAAATAAAACAAGATAACGATGAAAAGACAGTTTAATTAAGGAAAAAACAATGATGGACTGAAAAACAGATGAGAATTTATGTTGTTCCAGTTGTTATTAATCAAAGGCAGCTCTAAACAGATGGGTTTTCGCCTCGATTTAAAGAAACTCAGTGGGAGCTTTACATTTTTCTAGATGTTTTTTTCCCAATTAGAGGAGGCTAGAATTTGGTTCTGTTTTGTTCTGATTCTGTGGATGCTAAGTAGACTAATACCAGAAGACATAAGTGGCCTGGAAGGTTGATACAACAACAACAACAACAGATCTTTAATGTTTCGGTGCTAAGCCATGTAGTGATTTATAAACTAGTAAAAGTATTTAGAAGTCTGTTCTCTGAGCTACATGGAGCCAGTGTAAGGACTTTAGAACTGGGGTGATGTGCTCTACTTTCCTGGTTCTAGACATTCCCCAGTGTCATTAACTTCATAGATCTCATCAACTTAGAGATAACACTTAAACCTAGAAGTAAATGATGGTTATGTTAGAGCAGCTGCGTGCCGCAATAAAATACCATTTAAACGTGACTCGATTAGTTGAATAATCGGTAAAATAATCTGCGATTAGTCGATAATCAAAATAATCGTTTGTGGCAGCCCTGGTAAGCAATAAGAAAATGTGTAACAAGACATCAAGAGTAAAAACAATACAGTAAACAACAAAAGCAGCAGCACAAGCAACAAAACAAACAACAAAAAATTCAAGTTTGAATTTCATGATTAGCAATAATAAGATTGGAATAAAAGCAAATAAAAACAAAGAACTAAATTACAGCAGAACATAATAAGGTATATAAAGTCTGACAAAAAGGTGTGTTTTAAGTCTCATCCGTGCAAAATATTAATTGGGGGTGACAAATAAAGGGAAGAGCTGCGAGTGACACAGCGTTGATGCAGCAATGAGCCTGACATGAAAAAGAAGGTGGAGGCAAAGAGAGAGACAGGGATGCACGGTTCTGTTGGGTCAGTAGATCTAACACTGGGCCCAGTTCAGCACATAGATCTAATGGGACTGTTTCAGAGAATCTTCATCAGCTCCCCCATCCTGATGCTGCCACTGGCTGATTTTCAATTAGCGCATCCATTGTGCAGCATTATGCAGAAATATAACTGTAGTATTTATATTTGTACTTAACACAATTAATGCACCAATAAGTGTAATTGCTGTATAATCTGAAGACATACATATGAACATACTGTGATATAATTCCTAAATGCAACATATTTTTGTTCAGATTCAAATTGTAAGTTCAGAGGGGTGGGGCTCAGTGGTCGTTGTGTGTTCCTGTGTGTGCCAAGCTCTACAAGTCTGAAATCTCACCAGCTGCACCACCTGTGTCCTCCGTGTCCAAAAAAAGCTTAAAGATGCGCACATTTTTCTTACGCAGTTTTCAGACACCGTTTTGTGTTTAAGCAAGCTTTATAAATGAGAATCCTGGTCATTATTTTTGGTATTTTAGTACATTTTAGTAAAATTATACATTTTTTTCTTCAAAACCGTCAGTGTGGCGCCCTCTTCAGGTTAAGACTCTACACTGCATTTCACTTTGAATCAGACATTGCTATTCGCTCAGTGGTGATGGCTGTCGTCAGCCTTCCTTGTGGCCCTGGGGCACCCCGATGTGATTTCTGTTCGTTCTGATGAAAAGTTTCCTATTGAAACACAGAAGTCCCTGTTCTTTAGGTAAGACTCGAACCAGCCAAGTCCTGCACCAGAGTCCGACCCAGTTCTCCAGTCGTTCTAATAATATATCATGATCAACACTGAGGTCCAACAGAACCAGCACTGTGGTTCTACCACAGTCTGTATTTATGCGGATGTCATTGAAAACTTTGACGAGGGCAGTCTCGGTGCTGTGGTTACCACGGAAACCAGACTGAAAAACATCAAAACGGTCGGTCATTGTTAGGAAGATATTTAACTGCTGAAACTGATTTTTCAATCATTTTACTGATGAACGGAAGATTAGAGATCGGCCTGTAGTTCTGCATTAACATGTTGGCCAGATTATTCCTCTTAAGCAGACAATCAGATGGTTTCAGCTCATATAAATGAAAAGACTTTATATTGTTCAAATTTTAAATTTCAGATTTCAAGGAATTGCCTAGTTTCCTTTGAACATGCAAACAATAATCTTCATTCTCTGATACTTGTGTTAAAATAGTTGCAATCTGATACTACCACCTTAATCATTCTGTGTTTGAGCTCAGTTTGTCCACATCTCAGCAAATAAAACCAATTATCTGATTCTGTTACTGGTGATGGTCTTAACAGGAAGAGGGGCCCAAAATCAAGTTCTGCTCAAGGCCCACGGACGACTTTGGTGCAGCCCTGGTCTTATCACAACATTTTGCTGTGTTATCTCTGTTTGTGGATAACACAGTGAGATCTAAGCTTTGTAAACTTACCACTACTTTTTCTGTATCTGTCCGGTTTTATTTAATCAAGTAACTCCATTTATTTTCCTGATTTGTTTTCCAGAACACCTTTTGGATGGGTTTAGGAGCCTGCTGCATCCTTCTGATTCCCAGCATCGTCTTTTCCGTCAAACTGGCCAAATACTACAGACGGATGGACACAGAGGACGTCTTCGAAGAGTGAGTCCAAGAAAACATTTTGCACCTTCAGCTACAGAGGAAAATATTTTCACTCCTGCTATCAGAGATTCTGGGAATTTTCTGGCTTAGCTCAAATCAAAACTAATCCGTCATATTCTCTGTCTCTTTCCATTCTTCTTCTTCTTGGATTCTCCTAACGTTCATCCCTGCTGTTTTCTCCAGCTATTCTTTCCCGTGGCTTGTTGCACTTTAATGTCTCTCAGCTTTTCTTTTTCTTTTTTACCTTTTATCCCCACCGTTTTGTGGCGGGATATCTTGGAGCACATCACACCTTTCTGACCTGTTTCCTACCGCTTCTCAGCATTAGCTCAGTCCTTTTAGCTTCAGGAAGGTGTTCCTGTTGTCCTTCTCATCTCCCCCCTATTTTGTATTGCAGTAAAGCTAAAACAGGTAATCGTGATGAACAGGTGTGTGATATCAGTGGAAACGTTGCTCCGCTCAGGTATGAGCGGGTCTAAATAAAGCTTTGCTCATCTGCATGCAGCAGGGTTCATTGGTGGAGGGAAAATCATCTGTAGACCTTTTAAAAAAATATATAAATATTGATAAGGGCTTCCTCATGTATGTGTGTGTGTGTGTGTTTAGCTCTCCCTATAATGACACCCTGACTTGGTTCCCTCGGGCCTCAGCTCCACCGAGTGAATGGTGACCTGCAGGATCGCTCTTCCTTGTTAGAGGTATTTATAGCCGATGATAAACCCTCGCCTAACCGTCACCGAAACCACACTAACTGTCCATGAACCCCTGAGCATCAAAGCATCCTCGGTTTGGCTTCATCCTGCTGCTGAGACGCATCTTTCATCATCATTTCCTCTTTTTGTTCATATTTCTTCTCACCTTCCTGATCTTTTATCTTTTCTGAAGGATTCAAATGAAAAGCCAAAGAAAAACAAAGTTTCCATCTGATCCTATCATACATCTTCCATCCACCATGATGCAAGAGTCAGTTTCACAGACAGCATTGTGCAAAAGTTTAAAACGGCCTCATTTCTTTGCAATTTGCTTCCAAGCAGCCAGAGGCTCGTGTAATTGTTTAAATGCTGGGCTGGTGCAGGTTTCACTTTTGGATGAAAAAACCATCTTCAGCAGATTAACAGCATCTTAAAGTCACTTCTTTAATATACAGGACCTGAGATGCATCATTATCATTATTTATCCTAACCAGGTCTAACAGCAATTAGGTCATGAGAATCAGTGTTGGTGTTAAAACTGTTTTACATCCATAAACTGCTTTTCTAGTTTTAAGGCTTTTCTGCATATTTGTACCAGGGGTGTAAACTTTTACCTACAGTATATGTTAATAAGCACCTGAGTAAGCTCTGTGCTGCTGGTAAACTGCTGTAACACACTTGAGTTGCTTTTCATATCAAATAAATCATCTGATGATGGTTGGTTCTCTGGATGACAGATTTCTGAGAAAGAAATTGTTAGACTTTCTGAAGAACTGCTCATTGAGGCCACTTTAAAACGTTGCTAGGAAGTCTGGATCCTCTGAAGCAAAGATAAAGAAATTAGTCATGAGTCACAGCTGTTGCTGAGCAACGTTATAAAGTATTTGTTTTAGAAGGTGAATATCTAAAGTTTCTTTCATTTCTCACGTTCAGTGTTATTGTGACACTTCCTAACACCTTACGTTGACCGCTTTGATCAGACTCTTACTTTTTTTGTCACAAGGCTGCAGCAGTCAGAGCAAACACTTTCTGTATGTGCTTCTCTTTATTGTTTAAAAAAGTATGCAGAAAAATTTACCTGGAATAAATGATAGAATAGGTCATGAACCAGTCAGACTTCTAACCTGACTAAATCAGTCCTCATCTTCCCAGTCAACCATCATTATTTAAAAAACAAACACAAGAAGGAAATGTTTCTTTTTTTTCTCAGGATTATACATTTTCCTCACTGAGAGTTTTGTTATAAATTAAATCAAGAATTATGTTAAGTGTTAATTAAACTAAAATCTACTCAATGAATATTCCAGCGACAAGCAACAAATAAAAAATAAAGATGAAAACTGGCAAACAGAGAACTAAGTTAGTTAATCCACACAGAAATAGGGACAGGGAAGTATTATTTAATCTGATTAGAAAATGTATTAGAGAGCATGCAAGTTTTTCAAAGCCCTAAAGAAACTGATTTTATGGCACAGTTCTGGGTCGTCCATCCGTCCCTTCTCTGCAGGGTTACAGGGGGCTGGTGCCTATCTCCAGCAATCATCGGGCGAGGGGCGGGTACTCCCTGGACAGGGTACCACTCCATCATAGGCACAAACAGTTCTGGGTACCAGCTAATAAATGGGAGTTGATACCAACATTTGGATAGGGAAAAATCGGTTCGATCTGCAGACTTAGTACTTCACCTTGTTTGATTTCATTTCTTTCTTTCTCTCCTCCACAGTGGACAGGAGAACTGGAACTGACCTGTCCTATAAAGGTGAGCATTCATGTTTTAAACTCAAATGTTTTCTAAATGTTGATGACAGTATAACAAATCCCTCCCCTCCTGTCCTCTTCCCAGGATCTCTGGGATTTTTCCAGCTTTTAGATCATCTAAAGCTTCAGTGGAACAATAAAGGGAATAAAAACCAAGAATCAGGAAGAGTGTGGTGAGGGCGTCAAACCTCCAGTACTCCTTCAGCTCCTTGTAACCGATCTCTGAAGGCAGCCGTCTATAAACCTGTACAGTCCTGTCTTGGTCGCTCCAGCATCCTTTTAGCTTTTCATGCTGTAGAAATCGCTCAGTTCCTGCATAATGACATTGACGTGTAAGGAATTAAACTACAGTTTTACCTCGACTGAAGGGTTCATTTTTATACACTTTCAAAAAACCATTGAAAGTTTTATATATTTTTTGTTAATCTTTGTTTTATATAATGTTAGTCCTGTTTTTTGTAGACTGATTGTTTGGTTTTTTTCTCTGTGGATATATTTGTATCATAGATTAAATTATTCTGGATGACTGACTGACAGTAGATTTTTAGGGGAAAGAGTAAAACAGCAGTCAGGGCTAAATAATTAGACATGAGTGGTTAGCTAGCACAAAATGAGAGAATATTGTAAACATACCCCTCAGAATATTAGAAGTTTAAAGTAGTAATGGCTTTATGAGAAGTCTGTTTTATCACCACTGTTTCTTTTAATCACCATGAATGTCTGCAGAAAAAAATCTGGTCCAGTCTGAAATTACTACCCCCTGCTTTTCACGTAAAGCTACATTTTTATTGTATAACATTTCAATTGAGACAACATTATTATATTTGAAATTATAACAAATATATTTTTGGATGGATCAATGATTTTAGAGGTTTTATTTTTTTTTGTTCTGAACACTTTGATGTTCAAATTTTTTACTAACGTTTATACATATTTTCTGCCGGGAAAGACAAAGGGGATCCCCAAAATGTTGAACTATGCCTTTAAATCATAAACGAGTTAATTGGCAGCTCCAGAGTTTATCACACATCAAGTAAGGAAACTGGTGTTGACATACTCCGCTTTTTAGCATAATGTCATGAGAACAACTATTTTTGGACAGCTAACACACAAAGGTAGCATACCAGACCATTACCGCAAACCCCGTCGCCATGACAACAGAGGTCTAAGGGCCAAAAGAGAAATTTCGGAGTTTGTTCAGAAGCTCCAGATTTGTGAATAAAAACGTCAATCCAACAAGTCTTTGTTTTGTGTTTCTTCTCTTTTACTGTGTGGATCATAACTGATCAAAGCTGTAAAGATAAATTATGTAAGTCTAAAACAAGTAAAGATGAGAGCAGCACATAATTATTAGCATCTGGGTAAAGATGTGCTCAAAGAGTTATGTCACTTACAATAATCTCAAATGCATGGTGTGGGGCAGGGGTTTACAACTTCATTTATTACAGTAATTCAACCTAAAAGATGAAATTAATATTACATGCAAAGCAAGATATATGTCAAGCCTTTCATTGTTAGAATTTTCATGATTATGGTTTACAGTTTATGAAAACCCCAAATTAAAAATCTCAGTAAATTAGAATATTACATGAAATCAAATAAACAAGGATTTCTAAATAGAGAAATCTGAGACCTCTGGGGTCGGGTCACGGGGGCAGCAGCTTAAGCAAAGAGACCCAGACTTCCCTCTCCCCAGCCACTTGTTCCAGCTCCTCGGGAGGAATCCCAAGGCGCTCCCAGGCCAGCCGAGAAACATAGTCCCTCCAGCGTGTCCTGGGTCTTTCCCTAGGCCTCCTCCTGGTAGGACGTGCCCGAAACACCTCACCAGGGAGGCATCTAGGAGGCATCCTAACCAGATGCCCGAGCCACCTCAACTGACTCCTCTCGATGTGGAGAAGCAGCGGCTCTTCTCTGAGCCCCCTCCGGATGACTGAGCTTCTCACCCTATCTCTAAGGGAGAGCCCAGACACTCTACGGAAGAAACTCATTTCAGCCGCTTGTATCCGTGATCTCGATCTTTTGGTCACCACCCAGAGTTCCTGACCATAGATGAGGGTAGGAATGTAGATCGACCGGTAAATCGAGAGCTTCGCCTTTCGGCTCAGCTCTCTCTTCACCACGACAGACCGGTAGAGCGCCCGCATAACTGCAGATGCCCTTCCAATCCGTCTATCAATCTCCCACTCCATTTTTCCATCATTTGTGAACAAGACCCCCAGATACTTAAACTCGTCCACTTGGGGAAGGACCTCATCCCCAACCTGGAGAAGGCACCCCACCCTTTTCCGGCTCAAGACCATGGTCTCGGATTTGGAGGTGTTGATTCTCATCCCAGCCGCTTCACACTCTGCTGTGAACCGCTCCAGCGAAAGCTGTAGATCACGTTCCGATGAAGCCATTAGGACCAATTCATCTGCAAAAAGCAGATACCCGATCCTGAGGCCACCAAAACGTATCCCCTCAACACCTTGGCTGTGCCTAGAAATCCCGTCCATAAAAGTTATGAACAGGATCGGTGACAAAGGGCAACCTTGGCGGACTCCAACTCTCACCGGAAACAAGCCCGACTTACTGCCGTCAATACGAACCAAACTCTGGCACCGGTCGTACAGGGACCTAACAGCCCGTATCAAGGGGCCCGGTACCCCATACTCCCGGAGTACCCCCCACAGGGCTCCCCGAGGGATATGGTCGAACGCCTTCTCCAAGTCCACAAAACACATGTAGACTGGTTGGGCGAACTCCCACGCACCCTCCAGGACCCTGCTGAGGGTGTAGAGCTGGTCCAGTGTTCCACGGCCAGGACGAAAATCGCATGGTTCCTCCTGTATCCGAGGTTCGTTTATCTTACCAGGGAGGCTCAGAAGTGTGATCCCCCTGTAGTTGGAACACACTGTGGTCCCCCTTTTTATACAGGGGGACTACAACCCTGGTCTGCCAATGCAAGGGAACTGCCCCCAATGTCCACGCAATATTGCAGAGCCGTGTTAACCAACACAGCCCCACAACATCCAGAGCCTTGAGGAACTCCGGCTGAATCTCATTCACCCCCGGAGCCTTGCCATCGAGGAGGTTTTTAACGACGTCGGTGACCTCAGCACCAGAGATTGGAGAGCCCGACCCAAAGTCCCCAGGCTCTGCTTCCAGATTGGAAGGCGTGCTGGTGGGATTGAGGAGGTCTTCGAAGGATTCTTCCTCTGGCCCGCCGGTACCTATCAGCTGCTTCAGGGGTCCCACAAGCCAAAAAGACCCGATAGAACTCCTCCTTCAACCTGACAGCATTCCTTACCGTTGGTGTCCACCAGCGGGTTCGGGGGTTGCCGCCGCGACAGGCACCGACCACCTTGCGGCCTCAAAAATGGAGGCGCGAAACATGGTCCACTTGGACTCAATGTCCCCCACCTCCCCCGGGACGTGTTCGAAGTTCTGCCGGAGGTGTGAGTTGAAGCTCTTTCTGACAGGAGATGGGTGGGTAATCTGATCTGCCGTTTGGCGTGTAAGCACAAACAACAGTCAGGACCCGTCCCCCTACCCGTAGACGGAGGGAGGCTACCTTCTCGTTCACTGGGGTAAACCCCAACGTACAGGCGCTGAGATGGGGGGCAACAAGTATGCCCACCCCAGCTCGGCGCCTCTCAGCGGGGGCAACTCCAGAGTGGAAGAGAGTCCATCCCCTCTCGAGGAGATGGGTTCCAGAGACAGAGCAGTGCATCGAGGCGAGTCTGGCTCCTTCCCCACCAGAGAGGTGACGTTTTACATCCCAAGAGCCAGCTTCTGCAGCCGAGGATCTGACCGCCAAGGGCCCCGCCTTCGGCCGCCGCCCATTCAGCATTGCACCCGACCCTTCGATGGATGGAAATGTGGGACCTCTGTAAAGTCTAATCATGCATATGTACTCAGTACTTGGTCTGGGCTCCTTTTGCATCAATGACTGCCTCAATGCAGCATAGCATGGATGCAATCTGCCTGTAGCTCTGCTGAGGTGTAATGGAAGACCTTCAGCTCTTCTGCATTCTTCCGTCTCATGTCTCTCATCTTTCTCTTGGCAATGCTCCATTGATTCTGTATGGGGGTCAAAGGTCAGGCCAGTTTGCTGGCCAATCAAGCCCAGTAATCCCACGGTCATTGAAGCAGGTTTTGATACTTTTGGCAGTGTGGGGAGGTACCAAGTCCTGCTGGAAAATGAAGTCATTATCTCCATAAAGCTGGTCTGCACAAGGAAGCAGGAAGTTCTCCAAAATGTCCTGGTAGATGGCTGCGTTGACTCTGAACTTAATAAAGCTCAGTGGAACAACAGCAGCAGGGGAAACTCATAAACTGTAAGCCATAATCATCAAAATATAACAAAGGCTTGAGATATCTCACTTAGCAGTTAATATGTCTATACCATATATTAATTTCACCTTTTAGGTTGAATTACTGAAATAAATAAACTTTTGCACGATATTCTAATTTTTAGTTTCACCTATAGTTGCAGGACCTGTAAATCCCTGCCCTACAGTATTAGTATTAGCTTCATCCCTTCTCCAACACAGCTGAATTCCCTCATCATCAAGCATCCAGCTCTGCTGAAGCCTGGTTAGCAGCCATTCATTTAATCCAGGTGTTTTGGGAAGGAACAGCACTTATTCTTCTCCTGTAACATTTGACAAACTTAATTTCAGTTTGTAGATTTAAAACGTCTCCAGTTTAACCGCTGTACTGTAGAGGCAAGACGAAAATAAATCCACCACAAAGAGAACATTAACATAATTTGAAGGAGCTCATTAAAGAAAACAGTGGAGAAAATGAATAAACAAGTAAAAAAAGGTAGGCAGGTTATCAGCTGGTTGAAAGCCAGCGTATCGTATTCAACCAGAGCTGAAAGTCTGTTTCAAAGCAGTGCTTTTAAGGTGCTTTTTTTTAATCAGAATCAGAATCAGAAAGGGTTTTATTGCCAAATGTTGGGTAGGTTTACAACATTAGGAAATTGCTGCGGTACTTTGTGCAAACATACAAGAACAAACAGATGTTGGGGACACACAGCCATTGGGTGGCGCTAACCCACATTCTAGCTCTGACAGGAGAAGAAGACCAGATGTTATATAAGGCACCACCACAGATTTTCACGCCCTCTCCAGTTCTGGCGTTCAGCCAAACAGCGCCAGGAGAGATCCATGATCCATCAGACTACAGCCGTTACATCCACTGCCGATGGAGCTTATGTGAGATGAACGCTGTGCTGGAGGCTGCGAACTAAGGTACTTTCAGTGAAAGAGGGTAGAGCTGATTGCTGTTTAAGCAAGCGGGAGAGGACAACGACGTTCCAGCTCCATGGCTGCTACGCTACAGCAGCCATACGGCCTACCGCTGCTAACCGACCGCAGCTATTGCTAGCCTGCCGGCTAACGTTGTGTTAGCTTCGCCCATCATCCACGGAGCAACTTGGAGAACTTTAACCGTTCAATAAGGTCTGTCTGGGCAGAGGCGAAATTTGGTTAGTTTAAACAAGATTTAAGGGTTGTTTATTTTCACTGTGATTTGTTACTTTGTGTAAGATTTCATTTATTGTTTGGGTACAAACAGGCCAGTCGGCCTGGAGGTTTAAACAGTTATTCTAGAGGTTTCTGATGGAAAGTCCTTTTATATCCTGCAACCTGAGTTACTGAATCCGACAGTTTTCCTTTGTTTGATGTTTAATAAATGAACCAGAGCGACTTTAAGCAGCGCCACGTGAGTTAGCTGTAAGCTACATGCTCTAGTGAACCACATGGGCCCGCCATTGACGGCATTTTGTTCATGAACAATAAAGACTGCCGTTAATGCTTTTCAAAATAGAGATCGACTATAAAACGGATAGTTTAAACACTAAAACTAATCCGTTAAGTCATTTTTGAGACCCCCTTCTTGGTAAGTCAAAATACAAAATTTGATCGACATAATTGGTACAGCCGTTAACGTCAGTATAAAGTCTAAATATTAAATTAGATCAATCACTGCGATGACCGATCCATTAAATAGAATCAATTATCTAAAGGTTATTGATTTCTAATTCAGCAAATGGTTTAATGTTACATTGCTTCTTCCAAACAATGTTTTTCTTCACTTCTGCTTTGCATTGTGAATTGGTGGTTTGAAAACAAACCAGAATGTGCTGATTAGTCTTAAACTAATCACAATTAGTTTAAAACTAACTTAGCCTTGATCCACTGTTCAATACAAGCCTTGGTTTGTGAGCAAACATTCATTCTGAACTGTGACATCATTATCAATTTATTGTTGTTTCTATTTCTGTGCATATTTATCACTTTTACTGTTTTACTTCTGAGTGTTAGTTTTATTATCGTTATTTTTTCTTAGTAGTTTAGTTGTGTGTTACTAGTTTGGTGAGTTTGTTGATTAAAGTATGTTAACTGAGAGTGAATTATTTTTGTAATAAACTCTTGTATTTTGAAAAACCAATGTTGTTATTTCACCTACATGTGTAGTAATGCTGTTCAGGTACGCCAAGAACTTATTCCTTCATCTATTGTTTAATTACCCCAGCCTTATCAGGCAGGTAATCATAAACATAAACGGAGACTGAACAATTTGGCTATTGATATTCCTGGAATCCAGGTGGTGCCCTAAACGTGGTAATTTTTACATAAAATTATTAATCTGATTAATAATTGCCCTAAACAATTATTTATAATTATTCATAGCCAAAACCTACCTATCTGTGGCACAACACAGACAAACACTTAAATAAAAATATAATATGCTGAACAGATTGTTATATACATGAGTGCAGGTAACGATCGGTGTAAATCAGACAGGTGCAAAAACCCACAATATGGGTCATGTAACTGAGCGGGTGGTGGGAACAGTCTTAGGGTTATTGTTCATGAGTCCAACAGCAGAGGGGAAGAAACTGTTCTTATGGCGAGAGGTTCTGGTCCGAATGGACCGAAGCCTCCTGCCTGAGGGGAGCAGGTCAAACAGTCTGTGTCCAGGGTGAGAAGGGTCGGCTGTGATCCGACCTGCACGCCCAAGTGCCCTGGAGGTGTACAGGTCCTGCAGAGATGGGAGTCTGCAGCCAATCACCTTCTCAGCAGAGCGCACAAGACGCTGCAGTCTCTGTTTGTCCCTGATGGTAGCTCCAGCATACCACACGGTGATGGAGGAGGTGAGGATGGACTCGATGATTGCTGTGTAGGACTGCATCATCATCCGTGTTGGCAGGTTGAGTTTCTTCAGCTGCCTCAGGAAGTACATCCTGTGCTGGGCCTTCTTTATGACCGAGGTGATGGTGGGCTCCCACTTGAGGTCCTGGGTGATGGTGGTACCCAGGAAGCGGAATGAGTCTAAAGTGGTGATGGGGGTGTCAGTCAGGACGATGGGGGGGGAGTGAGGCTGTGTGCTTCCTAAAGTCCACAATAATCTCCACTGTCTTCTGGGCGTTCAGCACCAGGTTGTTGCGGCTGCACCAGGACACCAGACGTTCAGCCTCCATCCTGTAGGCAGACTCATCCCCGTCCGAGATGAGTCCAATAACGGTGGTGTCATCTGCAAACTTAATTAGTTTGACAGACTGGTGGTTGGAGGTGCAGCAGTTGGTGTACAGGAAGAAGAGCAGAGGAGAAAGAACACAGCCCTGAGGGGAGCCGGTGCTGATGGTCCGAGAGTCCGAGACATTCTTCCCCAGCCTCACATTCTGCTTCCTGTCCGTCAGGAAGTCAGTGATCCACCTGCAGATGGGATCAGGCACGTTCATCTGGGATAGCTTGCCTCGGAGAAGGTCTGGGAGGATGGTGTTGAAGGCAGAGCTGAAGTCCACAAACAGGATCCTGGCGTAGGTTCCCGGGAAGTCCAGATGCTGCAGGATGAAGTGAAGAGCTATGTTGATGGTATCATCTACAGACCTATTGGCTCTGTAGGCAAACTGCAGAGGGTCCAGGATGGGGGCCGTGAGGGTCTTGAGATAGGACAGAACCAGGCGCTCAAATGACTTCATGACCACAGATGAAACAGGTGAGTGCTTCAGTATTTCAGGGGTGGTACGTACAAAGGGAGGGATCTTTCACCGTTTGTCTTTGTACAATCTATTGTCCTGGCAGTGAACTCCTTTGTAAGACTCCCCAGGTAACAGAGAAGTCTGACAGTGTAACCTCTCTGTTGATACGTGTGTGTGTCACTGGAACCTTACTGACTCAGAAATATAAACTAGGCTTTAGACATGAGACACCTTTCCACAGCTGCAGTTGTTTCTTGCTAAAATACTTAATCTTAGGTTACGGTTAAAGTCCCAGCTGAGTAAACTTCTCACATTTACGTTTGTGATGGTAGAACATAAAGGGTTTTTTTCCTCAGTATGCCAACTAATTAACCATCTGGCATGTTGATAGCTTCTAATGATTGTTATTGTTAAGAATCCTGGAGCCAAGGCACAGACAGCCACTCTAGAGAGGCGTTTAAAAAGATTTAGTGAAGAAGATCTTGAATGCACAAAATGACATCATGGAGTGTGGATGATGAAACAGGAATTGGAACGGATGAATCCAGCACTGACTAATGAACAAACAGGAGATAAATACTGAGGACTGTGATTGCTGAACAAGAAACATGGTTGATCAGTAACAGAGGGCAGCTATCAGAGAAGGCAAAACAGGCAGACCGAGGGAAGGAGACTAACTAACATAAGAGAGACTGATGAGGACATAAACAATAAACCAAGAGATGGAGACTAAGCTCATACTAAGGAAACTAAAATCAAATACACTAAGTTCAGTAGACAGGAATAAAACTAGGAAACAAACCCAAAGAATGAACTAATATGGTAACACTTTCTGGACGTTGCTGAACACAGAAAAATGAACAGAATATGACCAGACTAATTAACCTAAATAACCCACAAGAAGAGTGATCATTAAATATAAAAATCAAACTCGAATACCCATGGTTGACGGTTGTTAGGTAATTTAACTCATAGGTAACCTAGAAAGGAAAGCACGCACAGAGGAGATGTGAAATGTGTTTGCTCAATTGAGGGAGACCGTGCAGTAACAGAAATGACACACCAGTCTGAGTTCCATTCCAGCAGAGTCTCAAAGATGTTGAGAATCACAGCTTCTATTTATTCACACATTTGAACTGTTTCACCACACCCCCATTGTCTTATTTTATCACCATACAACACACAGCAGAACTGTTTCTAACGGTTTGTAGGTGCATCCTGTTTGCACAGCATATTTTTGCAAAGTCAGTTCCTTATAAGCACATTTCCTTAAAGTTCTTACCCCCACACTAAAAGTTACTTCCCTTAGTCTTGACACACAAAGTTAAACAAAAGAACAGACTGCATTTATCAGATACTCTCCAACATTTCCCCCTTGAAATGCAGTCTTAACAACTCTAGTAAAAGAAACAATAAAAACATCCGTCTGTAAAAAATATGAAGCAGATCTATGTATAAGATAAAAATGACAAACAACAAAGAGTCACAAAAATAGTAGTAACCCAAATAAAGGATAATTTTAAAAGTAATTGTTAAAACTAGATACTTGTAAAATTAACTCTTAAACATCCTTCATACAACGGCTACCTTGAAAGTAGTTTACATTGTAGAATTCATTAAAATTAACTTAACAAGCATACTCCTATTTCACCACAGGTGTTTCTTCCTCACGTAGCTGCAATAGGGAATATTGGACCACAGTATTGGTAAGCATTTTGGCCATCATGTGTTTAATACATGGTAAAATACAGGACACAAATAAGCAAAATAAAATCAGAATGACAATAAAAGGCATTGCAACTTTCAACAGAACCCGATACCAACGTCCAGTGGTCAACCATGAAATAAAGTCCCAGGGAACAGTTTGTGATTCTTGTGACTTCAGGAAATCAGCAAGTCCTCGCACTTTGTCATGGATGAGAGTCCAATTGTCATGTGTAGATGGGATGGAAGTACAACAATGTTCTCCAATCACTGTACACAGTCCCCCTTCTGACGCGAATAGAGTGTCCAAGGCAATTTGGTGTTGCATCAGCATAGTTCTCATGGCTGACTTTTCAGGATCGTTTGTCAGCAGATCAGACATTTCCGTAAGGATGTCAGTGATGTTTTCCAAGGACCACCAGACTTCGGTCACGGCTTTCATGAGGCTTGACACTCCTATCATGGGAAAAATTGAATAGAAGATTCCTTTAGCATCGTTGTAGAGTGGTTTATGTCCATCATTATCAGTGAATGGAACGAACTTCCGGACCGGTGAGAAATCACGTTTCTTCAGCTCTGATGATGATAATCTGCCAAAACCATTCTCTGAGATGATATATGAGGATGGTTGCAGTCGAGCCAAACTGCAGGTACCACACCAGTCTTTAGGCAGGTAAAGGTAGAAAGTATGTCCACACTTCCAAATGTAGCCATCAGATGTTCCTAGGCCCCTTTGTGAAGGTACTTCCAGTAGGTATGTGCCATCAGGACTGTTGTCACGGAAACCAGAAATCCTCTGCTTCAGAGCTGTTTCCTGGTTCAGTCCAGATTCTGTTATGGTTAGGATCACAACAATGAGCTAGGGCCAAACAATTTCTATTGTAGTGGTCAATCGTTAACTTGTACAACAAGCAAATAGTGTTGTTTAGAGTGGTAGGTACAGCTGTCATCGTGGGGACTTCCTCCGAGTGATGGGGAATCCAGGAACAAACATAACAACTAGTGTTAAAACCTAAACGTTTAGCAGTCAAATTAGCTACTTGGTACCAGGTGTTCTTAAAAACGTGGTGGGTGTTAATTACAAAAATTTTATCTCGTGATGGGGTAGCGTATGAATTCATCAGAAGCCATAACACTGCAAAGCTTAGCAATGTCAGACCAGATAATGTAATAATGTTCATGGTGTTGGCAGAGAAAAACAACTGGATGAATAGCCCCTCTTTTCAGAGAGTTTGACCACTAGGTGACAGGACTGCATTTCTGCTGGGGTTTGAGACCAAAGGCCCTAGTGGTACCAATGCCCTTTGTAGCCCAGACTTCCTCCTGTCACACGTCTATTAATCCAATTGTCTCTGCAGTTTGCAATGTGAAAGGTGAATCCAGGAAGGTCTCTCGGCAATCTTCACAGCTGTGGGAGTTGCTAACAGAACTTGGAAAGGTCCTTCCCACTTTGGGCTTGTCCAGTTCTTTCTCTTGATGACTCTGATGAATACCCAATCTCCAGGCTTTATGGGGTTCTCAGGATCCTGTAACACAGAAGAAGATACAGGCAAACTATGTGCTCTTTGTACTTCTCTAGTCTGAATAATTTTCCTCATGTAATCAGCTAGGGTTAATTCTTCATCTGCTTTCTGTAGGTCTGGTGCAGTAATGGGCAATTTATATGGTCTACCATAAATTATTTCAAAAGGAGTTAATCCCTGATTTGTTGGGGTTATTCTCATATAGAGTTTAACTAAATCTAAGCATTCTGTCCATGGCCTTTTTGTTTCTTCCATACATTTTCTTAGCCTGCTTTTTATTGTCCCATTATTTCTTTCAACCAGACCTGCACTTTGAGGATGATAAGCACAATGATTTTTTAACACTATTCCTAAATGTTTTGCCATGTTTTGAACAACTTCATTAACAAAATGTGTTCCATTATCTGAGTAGATAGACTCTGGTATGCCATGATTGGCAATAATTGTTTTGCATAACGCTTTTGCCACTGTTAGTGCATCATTTTTGGCTGTTGGAATAATCTCAACCCACTTAGAAAATGCGTCAATTATGACCAGGCAGTATTTATAGGAACCACTCTGTGTTAGTTCAATGAAGTCCATGTGTATCGTTTGGAAAGGCTGGTTTGGTTGGGGAAACTGGCCACGTTTTGGTCTCATGTTTCCCTGAGGATTGTGCTTTACACAAATAAAAATTTTTTAAGTAAGTTTCTAGATTGTATGTTGTAAAGTGTTGTTGTATTATACTAACCATCCCCCCTGTTGACACATGGCAAGGGCCATGGGTCAATATTGCTGCTGCCTTGAAAAGGGATTTAGGTAAAACAGGTTTATTATGTACAACATACAGTCCATCATCATTGAGGGTGGCTCCTTTTGTTTTCCAAAGTTGCCTTTCAGCACTAGGTGCATGAGTTTGCATGTCTTTTAACACTGTGTAGCTGATTAAGTTGTTATCACAATCAACACTGAAAATGTCTGAAATCAGGCATTAATTCCAATTTATTTTTTGTTTTTGTTTTAATTGTTTTAAGGATCGTATAGTTTTATGTTCCGGTTTCATGTACCCTTATTTTGAGTCAATAGACTTTTCTAATCTAAGAACAGTACAATTTTTAGATCCGCACAGGACGTCCCTTGAGGTGGTTTTAGATTTCACCGATCTAATCCGTTACAACCTTCCCATATAATCAACTGTTTTATACCTATTTTATTCCTATTTTGTCCCGGGAAGGCTCAATACCTGACTCCCTAGTCAGAGGTTTAAAACGTCTTTTAAACCTGAACAGCAGAACTATACCCTCTCTGTCTTAGTTAGATATTTTTTAAAATAAGGGTGCAAAAAACCAAACTGGTACTCACAATCTCCCCCCTGTGCGAGCGATTCAAACCGAGTCGATAGCAAGGGACCAGGGGTGAAGGTGTCCGGCGGAGCTAAGACAGCTGGCCAGTGAAGCAAAAACGCAGCCTGGACTTTGGTGAAGGCGGGATCCCTTTCAGCCCTCCGGCGAAGACCTTCCCCCGAGGACCAAGCGTCGAGTCACGGCACCAGAAATGTTAACTCACAGGTAACCTAGAAAGGAAAGCACGCACAGAGGAGATGTGAAATGTGTTTGCTCAATTGAGGGAGACCGTGCAGTAACAGAAATGACACACCAGTCTGAGTTCCATTCCAGCAGAGTCTCAAAGATGTTGAGAATCACAGCTTCTATTTATTCACACATTTGAACCGTTTCACCACACCCCCATTGTCTTATCTTATCACCATACAACACACAGCAGAACTGTTTCTAATGGTTTATAGGTGCATCCTGTTTGCACAGCATATTTTTGCAAAGTCAACTCCTTATAAGCACATTTCCTTAAGAAAGTTCTTACCCCCACACTAAAAGTTACTTCCCTTAGTCTTGACACACAAAGTTAAACAAAAGAACAGACTGCATTTATCACATTCTCCAACAACAGTTATGGAGACTTGGCAGCTGTGATGGGAATATTTCAAAGTAATGTGAATTAATTGACTGGAGTGAGGCACACAGCCAGCGCTGTTGAGTGTGTGTCCCAGATCATCAAAGCCACAGGCAGTTTTTCTGCTGAGACACGGAACCATGTTTTCTCATAGTCATCATCTGAACCTGTA
The DNA here is from genome assembly GCA_963556495.2 of Valencia hispanica. Taxonomy (NCBI): domain Eukaryota; kingdom Metazoa; phylum Chordata; class Actinopteri; order Cyprinodontiformes; family Valenciidae; genus Valencia; species Valencia hispanica. The sequence continues at coordinate 1,513,763 of OY747703.1, read as the reverse complement.
GAGATGTGTGATGTGCAATGCAAATTCTCCTCTTTCATAAAAACAGATGCATTACTCACCAAATCCTTTGCAGATTTGACAAGGGATTTTGAGAAGGTACCTGTTGGCAATTTCCATTGATATGCATACTTGAGGTTGTGAGGGCTGTACTTAACTGCCGTCAGGACGGGGGTCTCTCGAACAGGTACAATTTGGATGCCTTCTAGTGAGGAGATGAGAGAAATATTAAGTTTGCACATCAGATATCTTCCTAACAAGTTCACTGGACATTGTTGAGAAACCTATAAACAGCGTTTGAACACAGGCCCTTCTTCCAAGTGGCAGCGAAGAGGACTGGAAAACAGCTCTTTCATCACCTGGCCAGATGCAGACAGAAAAAACATGGTTACCGCTCATTTTTGGCATGGGTTTTAATGCATTGTGTTTTACAATCCTATGAGTGGCACCTGAGTTGACCATAAAGTCAACAGCTGTCCCTGAGACATTCAGGGTTAGCATTGGCATAACTTTGTAAGCATCAGATGTGAATCGGGCGTACGTACTGTCGGCTTTTCCCACAATGTGCTCTGCAACTCACTTCCTGCTCAGAGAGGTGGGGGCGCCGAACTCCAAAAACCCCAACGGGAACTGTTTCAAAATAAGACCCAGAGCTGAGAGACAAAGAATTACAAAAACACACAAAATCAGATCTGTTTTGGAAAAGACGCACCTGCAGATGGGAATCAGACAAGACCTGACTGTCTGACTCGTTCTCTTACAGGGCCGCACCATTTTTATTTCAAGAAGAACAAAGAACATATCACGTGACTCCTCTCTCCTCCTTCTACATCTTGACAGGTCATTTATTTTCTCCAGGTCTCCTGACCGTACCAGGAACTAGAGTTATAGCTGATCCTCCCTGCTTTCAGTTCATATCTTTACTCAAGAGTTTGTTTACTTAAAACCTTCAACCCTATAAAATACTGGTAACAGAGTCATGTTTTACTACCCTGAATAATATAAACAGGCCTATTACTTCTAAAGCTTAAAAAAGATATAATTAACACATATGTACTGCATAATAAAAATAGCCTTAAAAAAGTAGAATACAACAAATCCCTCTTTCAATCTATTTTTCAAATAGATTGATCACTCCTCTGTACTTCTCCTTCAGGCTCCATGTGAGCTATTAACAGATATTGACCTTGCACATTATCACCAACAGCTTTTTCAATACACTTTGTGAGCAAAGAACGTATACAAGGAATACAACAACATCCACATAACACCATAGTTGACACAAATACTGCTAAAGAAACCATTATAGACATTGCCAGAGTCTTCCATTTACCAAACATAGTATTTAACAAATTGTCCCTCTTTCTAACATGATTATTTAAAATGAGAAGAGTCTGTTTTTTTTTTTATCCTTACCTTTAAGCAATATTTTTAATTTATTATTATTGTTTTTTATGTTTTAACCTAATTCTCAATATTCTTTTAGTAAAAGCAAACTCTAGCAATTGTCACCAACCCTAAAAACATCCTACAAAAACCACATCATAATGAAAAAAGAATAAGTAAAACAACAAATTAGTAGTCAGTCAACCTGATTATACTTTAAACACTCCTTAAAATGTTTTATCTTATTACTAAAAAAGTTTTATAAAACCGTAAATACTGAATATAAAGAAGAAAATCTTACAAATAGACTACTTAAAAATTATTTTGACACCCTCTTAGGCAGTGTCTAGCAATCTGCACCTGTAAATAAAAATCGGTTAGACAACCTGTAAAATACAAGAAAAATGATTAGTAAGTGTTCAGTCTTTATTATTTTGTTCTCTAGTCTTCGCTCTTGTTTATTTCTCTGGCAGCAGGTGGCTACCAGAGTGATGAAATGATTCAGTACAGTGGAGTCTTTATTTTCCCAAAGTTACTGTCTTTTCTGCAGATCGCCCTCACTGAAATGACAGTTACTTCATTAACTGAACATTTCCCCCAGTAAACACAAATGCACAGACAGGCCCCGCCTCCAATAGCTTCCCCCACCGATTGTGAGGTGGTCAAAACCTGCTGTGAAATGTGTTTGATTTCTTGCGATCTCTTCTCTTCGGTACAATCCCTCTTCGAGAAAAGCAAGTCCAAATTGCTTATCTCGCCCAATTTTGTTGCACATATAGATTACACTGGATGATCACAGCAACTTCAACCAATCTTCTGGGTGGGTCAGGCCCCGCCTCCTGGCTTCGGCAGTCGACACCGCCTAGTCAGAACCGACACCACCCGCTGCAAAGAGATTTTCCCAGGTCAGCAGAGAGCTGCTGCAGCGTGAGGGACAGGAGAGGGGTCGGAAGGAAGAAGGAGACCAGGCCCTTCAGATGCTGATGATCACTGCGAGGGTCCGGGTCAGGATGCGATGACACCTGAGGTTCTCTGCCAGCTGTAAATTTAAAGTTGAATTAGACCGCTCGATGACGCCCTATTTCCCCACGCGTCAACAGTGTCAGCCTTGCTGTGACCCCAATAGCAGTAACAAAACTGCTCTCCTCCACTGTGGTAATTCATAATGTATAACAGAAAACCCGTAGTTCGAATCAGTGTAAATCATGACGTCTTTATCACTTCTCCATTTGCATGCTCCAATAAGAGCCCTTATCTCAGCACGCTGTGCGCTCTGCTTGCCGTCCAGCTTCCCTGACACGACAGTATGTAGTGAATCTCCATTCTGCTCAACAACTGCAAAACCTGATTTTAACTGGCCCTGTCCATCTCTAAAAACAACACCCATCTGCATAAAGCACAAAACCTGTAGATAAGGTATCAGACCGTAAATCAGAAGGTATTTGTTGAGCAACAGAATTCAGCCTGACACAGTCATGCTGCTCCCCAGAGGCGGTGATTTGGTCAGCCATGTTTATTCCTTCATGCGTAAAAATAATGTTTGGTGCCTCCAAAACTCTGCTAATCCGCTGCAGACGCAAAGTGGAAAGAGTAAATGTTTCAGAATTAACCAATGCCATGACTCCATGAGATGTCAAAACGTTAAGTGGATAACCCCTAACAATGTGTGAAGTTTTCTCCACTAGGTGTGCAATTCCTGCTGCATGTCTCGTGCAAGGTGGCTGTCTCATTTCAATAGCTTGCAGCTTTATGCTAAGATACATAAGAATGTATCTCTGACCACCTTTTTTCTGAAACAAAATCCCATTAACCACCCCATCTGTTTCTGATGTGTTAAGAAAAAATGGACATGTATAGTCAGGAGTGGCTAAATCAGCTGCTTGTGCTAGAGCCTGTTTCAACTTAATAAATGCCTCCTCAGCTGGTATGTCCCATTCTAATTTAGCATGCAGATTTTTCATACCATGAGCATTTACAAGAGCCCTGAGTGGTGTGGTAAGGTTTGTGTAATTAGGCACATAATGTCTGGAAAAATTTATCAGTCCCAGAAATGACAGCATTGATTTAACAGTGAGAGGTTTAGAATGGGCCAAAATAGCATTCTTGTGGGTGTCCGTCAGCCCAGCGCCTTGAGCGGTCACCCTTCGCCCCAGGAACTGGACTTCCTGCCTGACCAACTGAAGCTTATCGCGGGAGAGTTTAAATCCCTCTTTTCCCAAATGTTGCAACACAACTAGAGTCGCTGCTATGCACTTTTCAACGGTGGGGGATGCTAAAAGTAAATCGTCCACATATTGGGTCAGTACACAGTCTGGAGGGAGCTGTACAGTGCTTAATGACTGCTTTAACACCTGATTAAAAATACCTGGGGATAAAGCAAAACCCTGCGGAAGCCTACTATAACGTAGCTTCCTGCCCCTGAATGTAAATGAAAAAATATCCCTGACAGAAGGATGGAGCGGTAAACAGAAAAATGCATTAGCCAAATCTATGCAGGTAAACCATTTTAAATCAGGAGTCAGTGATGCCAGAGCTGTATACGGATTCGGTGTAGAAATGGGAGGGGTTCTAAGGGCCTCATTAATAGCACGCAAGTCATGTGCCATTCTGTATTTACCAGTACCTTGTTTTTCCACAGGAAGAATAGGGGTGTTATATGAAGAGTTTGATGGTTCTAAAACTCCAGCTTCAAGTAAGCCTGCAATAGTGTCTGCAATACCTTCCTCAGCCTGAGGTTTATGTGGGTACTGAGAACGCCAGATTGGATCAGAATGTTTCATGTCAAATGTGATGGGTGTGGTTTGCACTAGGCCAACATCAGTGGGACCATCTGACCACAAAGAGTCAGGCACGACCTTTAAGGCCTCCACTGCATCAGGATGATCTGTTTTTTCTCTGCCATGATTTCTAGACAGCTGCAAATGTTCCAGAATGGTAGTATCAGAGAGCTGCGTGTCTATTTTGTACATCTGAGTAGAAGGAGAAAAAGAGACTGAAGATATCTGGGTGGGAACCCAATCCTTTAATTCAACTCCCCTTTTAACCATTCCCCCCAAATCTTTAGCTTGATGTTTCGGGATGCAACAAAAGCGATATGTGTGGAAGCGCTTTAGCTTCCATCATATACCATTTATGCTGCTCCGAAGTGAGACGAGCAAACAGTGCAATACCCTTCCTCCCCACAAAGCATGGACCCGAAGCCACAGACCAACTTTGGCCTTCAAGTTCTGTTTCAAATTGTTCCTGACATAAAGTAGGATCGCCCCTCTCATAAAGGAAGGTCACATGGAAAGGATCAGGCGGTAGAACAAAAGGCTGGAGTTCAAGCAGCCAAGGCTTCCAGCATCTCAGAAAGTCAGCCGCAGAAGATTCATGTGCAGACATCGTAGTCAATCTGGCCCAGAAAATATCAGCCACTTGTGAAGTGTCATCCTTCAGCAAAAATTGACCACTCATGGTGTCACAGCAATGCGTATGTCCATTCGGAAAAGTCACCATAAGTCCATCAGGGGTACATAGAATAGTATCACCAAGTTTGATAAGCAGATCTCTGCCTAACAAGTTGACAGGCGTCTTTTGAGCAATGACAAAAGGATGTGATAGTCTTTGATCACCCACTGAAACAGGCAATGGTTGAGTTATAGGGAAAGTCATTGGAGCCATATGTAGAGGTGGCTGACCGGGAGGTATAGCGCCCCCTTGTGGGTGTGGGCACTCCCTCACCCAGTGTTCATTGGAGCCACACCTGTGACAACCGTTAGCACCCGGCTGCCCTCTCCCCATGCCTCTAAAATCCCCAAACCTGGCCCTGCCACGTGACCTGCCACGGGGCTGCCATCTCCTATAAGGAGCAGTAAATGGCTTATTCGGCGCAGCTCCAGCATACATCACAGGAAAAGAAGGCAGCACTGTCGCTGATCCAACAGTAGGTGCTGTTTCAGCCACCATCTGTATCACTTTTTTAGACTGATACAAGTCAGTCAATTTATTCTGAGCCTCTTTTAACTGTAGTTTTAACAAAGCAGTCTCCATTTTCTTATTCTCCTCAGCGTCCTTTAACGCAGATGCTCTTACTAAAAGAAGCATTAAATCAGGGCCTCCACTCGCCCACAGTGACACCTGAGATCTGGTATTCTTAAATGGTCCTTCACTCCCCTTGTCTCCCAACGTCTGCATATTTTTGACCTGTAAAACTGTCGTACATTCATCACGTTGACTGGGGCTGGGACCTCTTGAAAGGTCTGTAGCTTGATCCCTTACCACAGATGCCAAAAAAAAATAAAAAATTTATCTGTGCCTTCTAATTTGTTGCTAACTAAATTTAGTAGGTGTCACTTTTCCTCCCCAGAACACATTCTGTGAGAGACTTCTCTTATAATCCCCTCGGGCACCATGACGAGCCCCCCTGGCCGTCATAAGGCCCTGGAACTGGTTTTTATCTTCTTTTTATTTTTTACCGGGCTTATCAACTAAAACAGAATATAATTTAGAAATGTATATTAACAATTGGGCATCTAAAGTACGTCAGTTTCGTCCCTGTGGAGCAGGAAGTAATTTATATTCGGCTGCCATTGAATATTCGTAACAAAAATCCCAAATGGATTAAAATTAAAAAAAAAATAGGTTATTTGTATTAACTCTATAAATCATTTATTTTAATTGATAAACTATCAATTTTTAGGCCCAAATTTATCCCAATATTAATGCAATTAACAGTAAAGGCAGGCACCGTTTTTATTTAATCTATATATTTCTTTTTATAGTGAAGGAGTTTATATATTATTTATTCATGCAACATTAACCTTAATAATGTTTTAGGCAAAGCCGAAACGAAGGAAAGCTAAAAAGGTTTATAACGCACTGTTTATCTTATCATTAATTTATTTATATACGGAGATTATTGCCGTTTCATCTAAAAATCAAAGAATTCCTAATTGAGTCCGGCCTACGCCAAAACTCGGGATGCATTTTTTGGTGAAACACACGAAAAAATAGAATTCTCCCAATATAAGGCAATTTGTATTTATCATTAAAACATATACTGAAAGAAATACGTTTAAAACTCGCTTTGCAACACAAAATCGTCAACAGTTTGCTCCAAAAAAAAAAACTCCGCCGGACTGACAGATCAAAGTCCGGCCCAATAAAACTTCCCTGTCACACCGCGGAATGAATACGCCGGTGCACAGATGGCTAATTCTGCACTACTACTAAACCGTACTCATAAGTAAACCAACCAAAGACAAGAACAAAATGCCTCCAACAAAACCACACTTCGCCATCAATACTCGAATGACTGTTAAACCGAGCCAAATAAATACAGTTCGGAAGCTAAGCTACCAAAGATTAGCTGTCATCATGAGCAACCTAGCTCAACCGGAAGCCAAACGTGACCGCTCCGTTATCATAAAGTTATTTTATATATATTCTATAGAGTTTACTACCAGTTATCCATAATAACAGTCCTATATATATGTGTTAGACAATGCTTTAGACGTGTTTACGTAGTTGCACAAGGTTGAACGCCTTTATTTCCAGGCGAAAAACTCATCCAAACTGTGCGTTAGCCGTAAGCTAACTTATGGTGGTACTATAGCTGACTGAAAATGATATTCCCTTATTCCTCTACAATGTCAAGCTTCTACGCTTATTGTCTGTACAAGAAGCGCGGACATTGTCTAGGCGTTTAAGATTCGCAGAGGAATTATGGTTTTAGATTCAGTCGGTTAGTTCCCCTAAATGAGGAGTTTATATACGGCCGGAGTGCAGGAAGCTACCTGGTAGCTACTTTTCCGTCACCGCGACTTCTCCAATCACACACACAAACATCCGAGAGAAAGAAAGAACAACAATTTTCACAGTCTCATCAAACACTAACCTCTACCGGAGCCACCTAAAGCCGGACCTTTAAACACAATCCAATTCACGTGGCTCAATCGTGCGTTTGGAAGATACGCCAGCCTCTCCAAGGTAATCCGTCTAGACAACAGAGAACACATAGGCTCTACTGCTGTCTCTTTTCTCGCTTGCCAGCCGAGGAGAATTTTCCGATAGCGTCCCATCGGAAATGAGCGGCCAACTCTCAAGCCCCCTGGTCCGTACTTTGGTCGACCCTCAACCGAAAAAACAACACGTCAACATTAAATGGAGAACGTTTAAATCGATCAATACCTATTAATTTGGTGTTAGCGCTTTTTCAGATTGATACAAAACCACCCGGGTGTTGATTAGCAAGGATCAATCCAGTCGCTCTCCGATTCTCTGTTGAACTCAAAGAAAAAACACAAAATCACTACAATTGCCACAAACACCTGTATCAATCAGTTATGCCACACTCATTACTCACACTCAATCTCTCCCAGCCCTGAGAAAACTCAAAACCAAATCAAATGCCCGCATCCTCCACCATATTGTCGGCTTTTCCCACAATGTGCTCTGCAACTCACTTCCTGCTCAGAGAGGTGGGGGCGCCGAACTCCAAAAACCCCAACGGGAACTGTTTCAAAATAAGACCCAGAGCTGAGAGACAAAGAATTACAAAAACACACAAAATCAGATCTGTTTTGGAAAAGACGCACCTGCAGATGGGAATCAGACAAGACCTGACTGTCTGACTCGTTCTCTTACAGGGCCGCACCATTTTTATTTCAAGAAGAACAAAGAACATATCACGTGACTCCTCTCTCCTCCTTCTACATCTTGACAGGTCATTTATTTTCTCCAGGTCTCTTGACCTTACTATGAACTGGGTTATAACATGACTTAGAGTTATAGCTGATCCTCCCTGCTTTCAGTTCATATCTTTACTCAAGAGTTTGTTTACTTAAAACCTTCAACCCTATAAAATACTGGTAACAGAGTCATGTTTTACTACCCTGAATAATATAAACAGGCCTATTACTTCTAAAGCTTAAAAAAGATATAATTAACACATATGTACTGCATAATAAAAATAGCCTTAAAAAAGTAGAATACAACAGTACCCATTGCTCCTGATTGTTGTCTTTCTAAATGTAAGTGTAAAGCGTGGCGACGAAGATCTTCCAAGCTGATGCCTTGATTGATGGCCACGCCGCCGTGCTTCTCAAATGACTGCTGAATGCGGTACAGGAAGTCCTCGACCAACTCATCTGGGTTTTGTTTCACAGAATTCAAAAGGGTTAAGTTAGGCATTACCGGAAACTGTCTCCCGATAGCTTTACAAAGTTTCAATACGACCAGATAATATGGGGCATTCAGTCTGTCGTCTGCCTCATCTGTTGGCACACTTCTCATGCAAATCTCTGGGGGTGGGAGGCTCTGTAAAATCTTGCCAAGATCAGCAGCTTTAAGTCTCTTAGAAACTACTCGCATGATTTCGAAGCTGGTCGGGCGGTAGGTCCTGCAGAAATCCTCGAGCTCCTTCGCAAACTGCAAACAATTTCCAGTCACGTTGGGCAGCTGAGTCATCGCCTCCTCAATGTCCTTTTCCGACCGCCCTCTGTAAACAAGCATCGGTCCGCCCGGACTGGCCACCTTGACCATTGGAGCAGACATAATACACTCTGTACCTTCATCAGCTAGCGTCTCTGTCAGGGCTTGCATGGGGGCGGGATGTGCAGATGCTTCCTGCTTCCGTCTGGCCTCCTTCTTTTTCACATTGGACCGTGTGCCTTTCGACAGAGGGGTGGGGGGCTGGGCGGACCACTGGTGTGAGGTCCCGTAGTCTGGCTTTGTTGTGATTTGTTGTCCGGGCTGCTGTTCACCCTTGAGCCACTCCTCTAGAGGCGCGGGATAGGCTGCTTCTTGCTCTGCCTCTTCTGGTCCCATCCACTGATGACTCTGCGGAGGGGCGGAGTCCAGGTCTGGATCAGGTTTTGACATGGCCAATGCCTGCATGTCTCTGTAAACAGGAGCATATGGGGAGGAAAGTGAAAAGCCACTGTCCTTGTACGGTGGACAAGATGCCTGTAATTCTTTCTGTGGTTGCATTTGTATCGCTTCCTTTTTTCCCATTTTATTTTTCTGTGGAAGCTGGGCAGCTTTGAGTGAACCGTTATCTTTTCTGCCCGCAACGTCACCTCTAAGGTCTCTCTCCCCGCCCATTTGTGGAGCACAGGACCTCCATTTTCTGCGTACTGCCTGTTTTAACCAAATTTTACAGCATCATTCGTGTGTTCAACATTTCCAGAGCAATGGAAAGTACCGCTTTTTAACCGTTTCTTCTCCTCATTAATTTTATCCTTAATTTTTTCCAATTCTCTCACACAGCTATGCCGATGATACACAACCATATTTATCCATAAATCCTGATGAACCCAGTCAGTTAGGTAGATTACAGGCATGTCTGGAAGACATAAAAACAAGGATGAATCTAAACTTTTTGCTCTTAAATTCTGACAAAACAGAAGTTGCTGTCTTTGGACCAGAAGTTCTAAAACAGAAACTGATAAGTCAATCTCTTCATCTGGATGGCATTAAATTGGCCCCCAGTAATAACGTAAAGAACCTCGGCGTTACTTTTGACCAAGACTTGACATTTAAATCCCATATTAAACAGGTTTCTAGGATTTCCTTCTTTCACCTCTGGAATATTGCTAAAATTAGAAACATCCTGTCCAGGAGTGATGCTGAGAAACTAGTCCATGCATTTGTTACCTCAAGGCTGGACTACTGTAATTCTTTACTATCAGGAAGTCCACAAAATGCCATTAAAAGCCTTCAGTTGATCCAAAATGCGGCAGCAAGAGTTCTGATGAATATTAAAAAGAGAGATCGCATTTCTCCTGTTTTAGCTTCCCATCATTGGCTCCCTGTTAAATCCAGAATAGAATCTAAGATCCTCCTTCTTACATGCAAAGCCTTTAATAATCAAGCTCGATCATACATCAGAGATCTAATTGTTCCATATGTTCCTTACAGAGCACTTTGCTCTCAGACTGCAGGTTTAATTGTAGTTCCTAGGATTTCTAAAAGTAGAATGGGAGGCAGATCTTTTAGTTATCAGGCTCCTCTCCTGTGGAACCAGCTCCCAGCTTTAGTCCGTGAGGCAGACACTCTGTTTACTTTTAAGGCCAGGCTTAAAACGTTCCTTTTTGATAAAACTTATAGTTAGAGTGGCTTAGGTCATCCTGAGCTATCTCTGTAGTTATGCTCCTATAGGCTTAGACTGCTGGAGGACAGACTTACCAGTTGTCTTCACTCTGCTACTTCCTTTTCTCCTACGACTCTCCAGTTGTATTACAGTACATTCTGTTATTTCGACTGTTAACTTTGTTTTCTCTCAGTGTTTTTCTCTCCATAGAAGATATACCTGGTCTGGTATCTTGCTTGGCTGCAATGCCCTGTTGGACGGGGGGCATCGACTGGGATGATCCTCCCAGTAACTGAACATCCACTGTGTCCTGTTATTAACTTTTTACTTTCTGTAACATAGAAAGTTCTCTTATATCAGATCTTCTGTTCCTTCTGTGTTTCTGCTCTGTCTTCTCAAATCCCCAGACGGTCGTGGCAGATGGCCGCTCCTACTGAGCCTGGTTCTGTTGGAGGTTTCTTCCTGTTAAAGGGGAGTTTTTCCTCTCCACCGTCGCTACATGCTTGCTCAGTATGAGGGATTGCTGAAGGATTGCTGTGGTTGGAAAGTCTGCCCAACCTCACGCCAATGACTGACGCAATCTGCTGGGATTCCTTAAATAGGAAACTTTTTAACTGATTGGAATGTTTGTATAAATGTATTGAAATGACTTCTTGTTAAGTGCCTTGAGATGACATCTGTCGTGAATTGGCGCTATATAAATAAACTGAATTGAATTGAAGACGTGGGATATTATCAGTGTCTAGCTTGGTAAACGACCCCTGTGGATTTATTGCACCTGTTTTGTGTTTGTGGTGAGCAATAAAAAAAAAAACATTTCCAGACCCCGTTTTGTGCATAAGCAAGCTTTAATAATGAGACCCCTGAACCCTACTGAAAATCTTCAGGATGTCCTGGAGAAGACCAGCGGTCCGACTTCCCATTATCAATTTTTTTTTTTTTTTTTTTTTTAAACGTGTCCTGTTTGGCAGTGTGGAGCTCAGAATTGGTGTCTGAGTACCAAGTAGAAGCCCAACAGATTTACTTTCACAAGCGGAGCAGTACAGCTTTTGCTATAGTACTCCACTTGATTTATGTGTGAAAAATCTTTATTATGAATTGCTGGGGTTTTTATTTCCGGATGTTATGGACACGGAGACGGAAAATTAAGGAGAAGAAAGAAGGAAGATGAAGAAGAGAGGTAGGAAACAAAATGAGAGGGTGAGTTGAAAATACAAGAGAGGAAGGGGAACAAAGAAAACACAGGAAAACATTGAAGTCTGCCTCCATACCCACAGGACGGCAGAGAGAGGTTGAAAAACAAAACAAAACACGAAAAAGGAACATCGACAAAACCAACCAAACATTGTGAACTTAAGAATTACACAACCATATCACACAAAAATAGATATAAAAATACAACAACAATGTCACAGAAAAACTCATGGTACCGATTAATCAAGCTCTAGTAATGATAACCTCAGCCCAAGAATATATCCTTAAACACCAGAGACCCCACATCTATGTGTGTGTGTTAGCATGCTGGTGCATATAAGGTTTCTCCATAAGAGTGTTCGATAGTTGGTGTGAGAAGACATCAATCCGTCCCCCAGGAATCGATACAGACATGAAGGAGATCGGAGCGAAGACGTCCAAAGGACCGCCAGAGCCCCAGGCGGATCCGGGCGGGGCCGACCGCATCCCCCAAGAGAGGAGAATAGGAGAACCCCAGGGGAACATTCAGCGGCCACTATGCAGGGGCCCGGGGGGCAGCAGTGACGAGCCCACGGGCTCCGCCGGCAACCGGCCGCTCCAGGGCGGGCCGGTCAACGGACCGGGGGAGAAGGGGCCCAGGGGCACCCCACCCCCCAGCAGGGACCCGACAAGGGACCGGCCGACGAGGGGCCCCCGGCACTGCAGGGGCCGCGGCCGGCCGCCGGCCACCACGCGACGCCTCCGCCCTAGGCCAATCCCCACCGCCAACATCCCAGCGCCCCACCAATAGCCGCAGGGGACGGAGAGCATCCCCAGGCCGGGGTCAGTCAGCATCTGGACGCCAAGTTGTACCAGCTCCCGGGTCCTGATCCCGCGCAACGCAGGGCCCCGAGACCAGGCATCCAACGAGGGCCAGGGCCCGTCCAACCCGCCAATGAACCGACCAAGCACGGTGCGCACAGAATAGGTGATCAAACGAGCAGAGACGCCGGATCCGCATCCCGCCGAGCCACCGAGCAGGCACCACCCAACAATCCCAAACCTGGCACCTCTAAAAGAGGTGCCCCAACCAACCAAAGGAAGATATCGGCCCAGCGCATCGGCCGACCGACACACCGGCCGACCGACACACCGGCGCCCCCAGGCCCGGCCAGGCACGCACCAGGTCCGAACCGGATTGACCACCGGCGCACCGGCAGGCAGGGGCCCCCGTCACCGGCGGGGAGTGACGGAGGGGAAATAGGCCCCCCATTAAGTGTAAGGCCTGAGGTGCGCCAGGCGAGGGGGCAGACCAAGATCCAACCTGACAGGTAGACAAAGACATACAGACACAGTCATACGTTCCCTCCCTCTTAAACACATACATTCTCACTGACTCACCAAGACATCCAAAAAAATGACGCTGTACCCTCACTCACACACCCCATGCACACTTTATGCTCCCAGGTCCAGGTACTGATGCCCCAGTAGAGCCACCAGCCCCCGGACCCGGGAGGTGGACCCCCTACCTTCTAGGATGGAGACAAGCAGACCGCCAAGGGCCCCACAGTGGCAAAGCAGCCCGACAGCCCAGGACCCCGACCAGACCGCCTGTCCTCCTCCGGGCCCCAACCCCTGATGGCCCGTAGCGAACAGGAGTGTGATAAGACCCCTAGCCTCCATCCTCCCGCTCGAGTATGGTGTTGATGCGTGTTGTTATAATGTGCATTTAAAACAGAGGGGTGGGATGTGGGGGAGGCAGCCACACATCCCCCAACCCCCACCCCGAGCCCTCAGTGTCTATATGTGGTTTAACAGTGGGCACCGGCACCAGAGGTGAAGCTGATTCTACCGCTCCCCCTCTGGATGCCGAAAAGTGTGCCCACCCCAAAGTCCCTACATATGTGTCGTGTGAAAATGTTATAAGTGGGAGTGTCTAAGTTGTATATTAAAATTGGGACCCAGGACACCACGGGACCGCGAGGAGGGAAGCCCCTCCTCGCACCCCAGTGATGTGCCCATGCCCCAAGACCCTATATGAGTGGTAAAGTGATGGAGCAGGTGGACAGAGGTGTCCAGGGATGGGGAGGGAAGGACTGGGAGACAAAATGTCTTTCCAGGGAGCCAGCTCCCCCACTGACCCCAATAGGCACCGCTGTTCACCGGGATCCACCAGGGGAGGGAGGCCATGGCACGTCCGACCCGGGGCCCACGGCCACAGCACCACAAAGCCCCATGGACCCCAAGGCAGTCCCCCCAGCCCCATCCCAGAAGGGGAACTAAACCCACCCTGACATTCGCTCTACTCTCAAAACACAAAAGACACTAGACACCCAGCGCCACCCGCACACCGGAGGTCCCCGTAGCCCGAACCACGTCGACGTACCTGCCCAGGCCAGGAGCAAACCGATGAGCCGGGTGGCCGACCCACCAGGCCGACATCCACCAGCCTCATTCTTTGTGGAGCGACCACTGTTGCTCAACAGCCCGGCAGGAGACCAAACCCAGCGCCCCACCCACCTGCCCTGCACGCCCACTACCCGGCCAGTCCACCCGCAAGTCCGACCGATCCCGGCCATTATCAAATTTTAGATGTTGGTGAAAAATGAATGCAACTCTGGATGGAAAATAAAATCGTTTTTTTCTGCATTGAAAAAGTGCTGTAAAATTTCAAAGTGAGAATAATTATTATTTTAAAGTTTTTGTTTACCAGCGGTGCCAATAAGAAGCGCAGTATAAATCCTTGTGTATCAAATTATTTAAGGCAGATCTGATCTTTGCTGCTGTTCTAATGTCTCATGATCCTCATAGATCAACACATCATTCTTCCAAAAAAACAACAACACTTTTGTCATCCAATTATGTATTCCCTGCCTTTATAATAAAAGCCTAATAAGCTTCTTTATCCCTAAGATAAACTAAAAAAATCTTCCCATAAATTTAAAATCACTTTGACATAGTCCTTGTAACCACATGTAAGGGAACAAAAGAGGTAGTCTGGATCTTCAAAGACTAATTAGCGGACCGCCCTGGGAGCCATATTAAACCGTGGCCTCTGTTCTAATAGGTTCCAGGAGGCAGAAATTTTACAGTCAGACTGGAGTCTGGTGCTGCAGAAATCCCCAGAGACCCCAGATTCAGGGAGTTCTGCTGGTGGCCCATCTCTGTGAGAACCATCGCTGCACAACTCAGAGGCATCCTTACCGGTGTGTTGACCCCAGTTAGCAGTTTTACAATGATGCAATTGTCAAAATGCAATATCCATTTTAATTTTAAGAACATGATAAATACTAAATGTATACATGATCAGATCTAGCTTAGCCATACCTCAATTCCAGGCTTTTCTTAAACAGAGCAGTGATAAAGTCTTTGCCTCTTTAAATATTTCTGGTTTGTTCCACTCTTTCCGGACCAGAATGAATCCAGAATGCAGTTTCAGAAAAAAAAGTTTATTGAAACCAAAGTGACCCATTGAGAAAAAACTTACCACCATCCCTATTCATCATGAACTAGCTGTTTTTTGGAAGGCCAAGTTCTGTTTCACTAGCTACAACCAATCCTGATTACCGCCACGTTTAGAAAGTCAACGACCAGGCTGAAAGCATTATGTTGTGCTCTGATCTAAAGAAGCTCAGGAACATTTAAAAACACAATTATTAGGGCTTTGGGATTGCGATTAATACAGAAGAGCCAATATTCACCAAGGGAGAAAACACAGATTAGTGGTAAATCTCCCCATAAGCAGACAGAGAGAACCCCCTACTAAAATATACTAAGAGTGCAACAATGACTCATCCAGGAGGAAATGAAATACATGAATGAAGTACAAGATCTAAAGCGCTGCAAGCCTCTTTTGCCTCTGTTAAGGTCAGTGTTCACGTTTAGAACTGGCAGTTATGTGAGAGCATGAAGTAGAAAACCAGTTCAGGCAAGAAAGAACATAAAGACTGTCTCATTTCTGCTGAAAAACATCATGATGATTTCTCCCCTGAATATCTGACATTACAACCAATAATCTCTAAACTAGAACGTGAGACTGTCAGAAATGTATGGAGTAAGGACCCAAACGCAGACGCCGATGAAAGGTGAAGGATATTTATTAAAGGTTATGGTGGTGGTGACGCCAGGAACGACACGGCAGGACAACACACCATGGAGGCAAGACAATGCAGGCAATGATCCGGTGCTGAGTGAAGGGAAGTGATGGGCTTTAAAGGCAGTAGGTAATTTTATTTGTGTAGCACACTTTCAACAGCAGGGTAATTCAAGGTGCTTTACATGATTTGGTGATTTAAAAAACAAAAAACAAAATGAACAGACATGGAATATATCTTTGGAAATTAAAAGTAAAATAAACACACATACATATGACATCAATCATCTTCTCAAACCCCCAGACGGTCGTGGCAGATGGCCGCTCCTACTGAGCCTGGTTCTGTTGGAGGTTTCTTCCTGTTAAAGGGGAGTTTTTCCTCTCCACCGTCGCTGCATGCTTGCTCAGTATGAGGGATTGCTGAAGGATTGCTGTGGTTGGAAAGTCTGCATCAACGGGGCCCAACCTCACGCCAATGACTGACGCAATCTGCTGGGATTCCTTAAATAGGAAATTTTTTAACTGATTGGAATGTTTGTATAAATGTATTGAAATGACTTCTTGTTAAGTGCCTTGAGATAAAACATCTGTTGTGAATTGGCGCTATATAAATAAACTGAATTGAAACTGAATTGAATTTACTCGAAGGCAATTCTAAACAGATGTTTTTAGTCTCGATTTAAAGCAGCTCAGAGTTTCAGCAGCTCTACACTCGTCAGGAAGTCTGTTCCAGATAAGGGGAGCATAAAAAGTGAAAGCTGCTTCTCCATGTTTAGTTCTGAGTCTAGGGATGTTTAGTAGGCTAGAGTTGGAGGACCTGAGTGGTCTTGGGGGTTGGTACCATGACAACAGGTCTTCAACATATTCTGGTGCAAAGCCATTCAATGATTTATAAACTAGTAGAAGTATTTAGAAGTCTATTCTCTGAGCTACAGGGAGCCAGTGTAAGGACTTTAGAACTGGGGTGATGTGCTAAGGAGGATCAGGTGTGTTTGATGGAAGACACAGGTGAGGACGATGATTAGGAAAGGGAGATTAGGGCAGCGTGACAGAGACATGGTGGTGTTAGTGTGATGGTCTGGGGCTGCTTCAGCACATGGATGACCTGCCATAACTGATAGAACAATGACTTCTGCTCTCTAAAGCAGATGTAAAAGTGATGTAGTAGACTCATTCCCAGTTATTGCAAATCCTTGATGGCAGTTACTGCCACCATGGGGGTCATAACCAGCAGATATTTTGTCACACAGGACCAGACTGGTTTGGATCGCTGGTTTCCTTAGTTAACAGATATATAAACATGACAAAAAAGAAAAATAACAGAAAAAAATCTGTGAGGAGGCTATTACCTCTTCAGCATGGTAGCTCCTAACTCCTGCTGCTCTCCTTCTCATCAATAGTCAATGGTGCTCCTGTTCTCCCAACATCTGGCCTCATGTGTGAGCCTCTCTTATACCTCTTACTTTTCATCAGCTCTCCTTTTTTCCTGTGGTTTCTGTCCCCTCCTCTCCTTCCAGCCATCTCGTCAATCATTTCAGGGCTTTTAAACATGCCACACGTAGCTGATGTTTGTGCAAGCAAATGAGGGAGGAGCTTAAGTAAGTCTGAATCATGAATAAAACCATCTGTCAGCTTGTAAGGTTGCATTTGCAAGCTTTAGCGTCTTTGGGCACACAGAGCAGTATCGCAGCAGTCCAGAGCTGAACTTCAGGAGGGTCAGGATGAAAATGATGATGCTGTCGCTGCTTTTAGGGGCAGCTGTTTGGGGCTCAAATGCTCAAAGCAACGACAGCAGCAATGACAGCAAGCAGCAGCAGCAGCCCAGCATCTGGCATGACACCATCAGATTCAACACCAAGACTAAGGATTCATGCACCATGGGGGTGTCTGCAGCTGGAAACTTCACTCGTCTGCGTATCTCCTGCAGATCCCCCAGCCAGGCTACAGGGCGGTCCTACTACTGCGACTTCCAGGGCAAACCAACCCAATGCAGGGCCTACAACAACAACCCTCGGCACTACTTTACCCAGATGATGTGGGAGCTGAGGAAGCTGAAGAATGCCTGCCAGGGAGCCAGAATCTATCGCCCTCAAATGTGCAGGAAATACTCTGATGAGGCTCAGATGACTTTTCTGACCTCCTGGCCCAAGACTTCAGCTCCCAAGCCTTCAAAGCCCGTCCAGGAGCAACGTAAACCAGCCTCACCAGTGCACACCAAACCCACTGCTACTCATAAACCTGGGAAGCCACAGCCTCAGCCAGCCAAACCTCCACTGGGGAAGGGCCCCCAGAGCAAGAGAAGCACCCCCAGGCCCGTGAAGACCACTACCCGTCCCACAGAGGAGCCTGCATCCCAGGCATCCCGCCTGGCCACAGAGTACTGCTGGAAGAGCTTCCACGGCCTCTGCAGCTACGTCATCAGCTGGTTCCAAAACTAAGATGCAACCAGGTGGGTGAAGGAAAGGCTCAGACCAGGGGACGGTAGAGGTCAAGTTTAATACCAAACTGCTCTTTTTTTCAATATTACAAGCCTAAAATCAAATCTTAAGGACCTTTTTGCCCTTTTTACAGGTTGGAGTTACTAACAACAAATCACAGTGTCCTGTCTTAGAACTCTGTGCTGTCTGCACAGAAGCATCTGGAAATTATTCATCAATAAACGAGAGCCGACTTCTCATGTTTCCCTAGAAATATTGGACTATGTGGTGCATATTGTTTGTAGATGTGAAAAAACAATGAGCCAAAGAGAGAACCTCATAGCAATGTGTTTGTGTTTGTAAATGATGTAAAACTTATCCCAGGAGAATGTTTCAGCAGCCTGTACTCCGAGGAAGAAAATAAAGTCAAGTGGTGACCTCTCATCTCTTGTGTTGCTCTGTTGCTCCTGCTGCTTGGGCTCAGACTCTTCTTTTCAAAGAAGTCTTTGTGTCCATCACCAGGGGATGTAACAACATGTCTGCTGCCGGCTTGAGGAAGTTGTTAGCAGCACAGACACAATCAGTCACAGAAGGTGTCTGAGCAGAGTCAAGTTCTCCTCTGTGAGAGCTGATGGATCAGAGGCAGGAACAGAGGAGGCCTGTGTGGAGGCTGCAGAGCAAACACAAACACACACACACACACACAGAGACACACACACACACCCACACACACACACACACACACACACACACACACACAGAGACACACACACACATACACACAGACACACACACACACACACACACATACACACACACACAGACACACACACACCCACGCAGACACACACACACCCACGCAGACACACACACACCCACACACAGACACACACACACCCACGCAGACACACACACACCCACGCAGACACACACACACCCACACACAGACACACACACACCCACGCAGACACACACACACCCACACACACACACACACACACACACCCAGACACACACACACACACACACACACACACACACACACACACACACACACACACACACACACACACACACACACACACACACACACACACACACACACACACACAGAGACACACACACACATACACACAGACACACACACACACACACACACATACACACACACACAGACACACACACACCCACGCAGACACACACACACCCACGCAGACACACACACACCCACACACAGACACACACACACCACGCAGACACACACACACCCACACACACACACACACACACACACCCACACACACACACACACACACACACACACACACACACACACACACACACACACACACACACACACACACACACAGTCGAATGCTGGATCATACCAGAACTAACTTACTTCTAAAGTAAACTTTTAAGGCGGTCTGCATCAGTAATTCTTTGGCTGCATTTTGCTCTGTTTCTTGTTTACAGTTATGAAAGAAAAACAGAAATAATCCAACACCTGACAACACTTAAACGATACATCATCTTTCAGGTCCCTTTATGACCCATTTTCAGCTAAAACCTACAGCAACAGTAAACAGAAAGTACACCTTAGAATTTTAGGGTTGTTTCATTCAGGAAACAATAAGAAAAATACGTTCTTAAACAGGTTAAAAAAATATATAAATCTAACTTCAAGAATGCAAAAACTGATGATAGATCCCAGCATGTTGTTATAGATCAAAAATAATCCCAAAGTGGGATTAGTTGGTACACCCCAAAAACTACTAGATATGTTCACAATGAGTCCAATTCTTGAATTTGAAAGGGTCATACTTTCTCTTTACTCTGTCTTAGGTAGCAATAAATAATACTGTAATAATATAACCAATACTTTCTGACACTTAGGGACTACTCTCTGAGAATTTAAAGCAGGAGTGTCCAAAGTGTGGCCTTTTAGTCAGACAACTATCCTAAAGTTTTTTTGGGGTTTTGGATCTAGAAAGATCAACATTTTCCTTTCCAGCAAATACCCCCCCCCCCCCCCCCCCCCCCCAACTGTATTTGTTTCATTTGAATACTGAGTGCTTAGTTTATTGTTGAACAGGTCAAACATTTTATTTTTAAATCACGACACCTTTTTGTGGGGTCCAAAAGTTCTTTGACTGGACATTTTTGGCCCTCGTGACAAAGTTTGGATTTAAAGATTAATATTCCAACATTTACAGGATGCTCTTAGTAATTTCCCCAGGTAAATTCCAGCACATGTAGACTATTCTCTAGAAAAGGGGACATATTTAAGGCTCTTTTTGAACAACTTCTAATAGGTCTGTGGTCTGTACAAAACATGTTACTGAAGCTCTTTGCACAAAATCCCTCTCACATAAAGCAATCTCACCAGCTCAATTCTTGACAATTTCAGTCCCTTTTAGAATGAGCTGTTTAGAGGGCTCTGTCACTTTTATACAAATTAGTGGTTGTAGACCACGCCCACCCATCTTGTTACTAGGCTGTGGGTTTGCCACACATGAGAATAGCATGAAATTGGAATTGGTGGGAGGAGTTTGACAGATGAGGGGCGGGTATATGCAAATTCATCTTATTGTGACATCATAATAAGGCACTTCTAGAAGCACAAGATTTCTGATAGCAAGAAATTTGCACAAAAAAAAATGGATGAATGGAATTTATTCCTGATGGAGTGTTTATAGAGGCAGCAGAGACCCAAATGGCAACACGAAAGGATGAAAAAAGTCACATTTGCATAATATGTCCCCTGTAAAGATCACTTCCCCATAACCTAATTGATTGGGTTTTCTATTGAGAGAAAGCTTGTCATAATAAACTGAAGCTGGCTGCATTGTTTTATGTTTTGAATGTATATATATGATTTTAAATCTGTCAGCATGCTGGTTTGAAATGAATATATATTTCTCTGACTTTGTCATGTAAAGTGCTAAGTAAACTTAGAGAGTAACTATGCAGAATTTAACGATGATTTGATTATCTTCCTGGGTTCTTTCCAACATTTCCTATATACTTATAAGAACCTACATACCAGTTCTATGTGAACAGAGCCAACCCTGTAATTTCCAGAAAGGACAAGGATATACATCTCCTCATAGTACAGTATAAAGTACATGTTTTGAAAAAAGTGTATTGTTGACTGTGATGGAAATAGCTCAAGGTAATGTAAATTAACTGATTAATTACATTTTAGTAAATGCATCTAGTGCAGTGATTCTCAACCGGTGGGGCTTTTTGTGCATCACATGTAACGTCCTCCTGAGCTGGTTCTGATCCATTTATTGACGCCACAGACAGCAGGCTGTGCGCCGAGCAGCGCTGCGCCGCGCCGCATGCATTGCACAGCGCAGCGCTGCTCTGATCCGAGTTGCACCGCACCACATTATCCTGCATTGTGCAACGCAATTGTGCAGCGCCGAGTTACTGCTGTTTACAAGAAGTCAAAGCACAAGCTTCATGCACGAACCACCAAAGATATACCGTCCAGTCGCAACAAATGGGCGGAGGAGTGCATCATTCACAGAGCTGGCATGTGTGTTTCTGAGTGACAAAAGTGGCAAATATCCCAAAGATCACATGAACACAAAAACTATAAAAAGCCTGAGCAAAGTGAGAGTTGATCTATAAACTGACTGTGGAGGATAAAGATGCAAACTAAACAGAGTTAAGCACTTTTTTATTTTGTTTTTGAGTCTGCAGCTGTTTACTTTGATTACAGTGAAAAGAAAATAATACTTGTTTTCTCAGAAGATCATTTCAGGTTTTTTTCCAGTGTAATTTAAAAAGTAAACTAATATTGTTGCTGGTAACTATTTCTATTATAATTTATTTCCAGAGATTATAAAATCATTTTCTTCTTGTGAAAGTTTGTTATATAACTAATCTTTTCTAACCACATTGAGAATGCACACTTTAGATATGTTAAAATCAAAAGTCTTGACCAAGTCCTGAAAGTGTTTCAGTACTGTGCCAGATGGCCTCTTTTTTGGAAATCAAAATATGGTCACCCTATTGATATGCAGGAGCAGCTTATTGAGCTGAAGAGTGACAGTAGACTGAAAGAACTCTTTGGCTCCTCCCCTCTTTCGTCATTCTGGGCAGCATTGATGCAGGAATATCCTCAACTCTGTGACGTCGTCTTGAAGATTCTCCTTCCTTTCACGTCGACATATTTGTGTGAGGCAGGATTCTCATAAATGACTGCACTCAAAACAAAATCCACAATCGTGCACAAATCCAGGATGATTTGAGGCCATGTTTATCAAACATTGAGCCAAGAATTGGCACTGGGGCCCCAACTGCAATGAACCACCTTTGGGGGGGCCCAGCTTCAAAAGGTTGAGAACCCCTGATCTAGGGAATATGTCATGTAGAAGATCAACAATGTGTTTAAACAGATGTCAGTGAGGAGCAGATTAGAGTAGGAGGACCTCTGACCTAGTTCCTTTTAGCTTTGCAGTGTGTGGTGTTTTGATAACCCTGGGGGACTAGACATCAGACGGTGTGAGGGGAATACTATCTAATCACTTTTTATACCATTAAGCTTGAGGAATGGAAGAGTGTGGAAGAAACACCTGTATGACGATCTGCTTTATAAAATACTAGAAAATGCCCATGGGACTGCAGCCTCATCTTTGTTTAAGGAAGAAGACACTGATTTCCATAGCATGAGATGTGTACCAACCCATCCAGGCAGACAAAGATGTTCCTTTTGATTTTATTTGAAGAATTATGTGGCATGTCACAGTGCCACCAGTTGGCCCTGCATCAGTGGTATCTGAATCAGGTTCTTGGGGTGTATTTCCTTCCTGTAATGGGAGGGGCTGAAGCTCTGCTATTACATTTTTTGTGATCATCTTTCCGATCAGAATAAGACAATACATGTCTACCCTGTTTCATTATAGGCAGCATTAACATATAACCATATCTATCACATTAACAACCCAAGGAAAGTTAAACAGTAGATACTTTAGTAACATTTCTAATATACCAGGGTGGAGAAACTGTTCTGAACACAAGGTGGCGCTGCTGAGCAGACGTAAAGCTGAGGTAGGTAGCAAAAGGTGTTTGGAAGAAACATCTCCTCCACCTCTCTAATCCACCCCTTCGTGGACTATACAGATAGTCAGGTCTATTTGTATAGATAGCTTCAGCAACAAAGCAGGTCAAAGTGTTTTACATGATGAAAACATAATAATAATACCAATAATAATAATAATAATAAGGCCCTGTCGACACGGAGATGAAACCAGGTGTAGCAGCAAAGATATTCCATGGAATAGGTGTTTCATCCAGAAGGAGCCAGTGTTTCGGGACACAGTACACAATCATGTTTGAAACCGGGTCCCAGAGTATTTTGCATTTATCTCCACCCCACAGTCAGTCATACTCCAACTACTACCATGGACAAGACCAAAGAGCTGTCCAAACACACCAGAGACGAAATTGTAGACCCCCATAAGGCTGGAAGGGGCTATGGGACAATTGCCTAGCAGCTTGGTGAAAACAGATCAACTGTTAGAGCAATTGTTAGAAAATGGAAGAGGCTAAACTTCACTCGCCGTGTTTGGAGGAAAAAGAGGAATGAATTGCATCCCAAGAACACCTTCCCCTAACAACAGAACAACATCATGCTTTGGGGCTGCTTTTCTGTGAAGGGGACAGGATGAATACTGTATTAAGGAGAGGATATATGGGGCCATGTATTGTGAGATTTTCCCTCAGTCAGAGCATTGAAGATGGCTCATGGCTGGGTCTTCCAACATGACAATGATCTGAAGCACACAGCCAGGATAACCAAGGAGTGACTCTGTAAGAAGCATATCAAGGTTCTGGAGTGTCCTAGCCACTCGCCAGGCCTAAATCCAATAGAAAATATTTGGAGGGAGCTGAAACTCCATGTTGCTCAGCTACAGCTCAGAAACCTAACAGATCTAGAGAAGATCTGTGTGGAAGAGTGGGCCAAAATTCCTGTTGCAGTGTGTGGAAACCTGCTCAAGAACTACAAGAAACGTTGGACCTCTGTAATCGCAAACAAAGGCTTCTGTACCAAATATTAACACTGATTTTCTCAGGTGTTCAAATAGTTATGTGCAGCAATAAAATACAAATAAATTCTTCAAAAACCAGACAATGTGATTTCCTGAATTAAAATTTTTTTTTGTCTCTCACAATGTAAATGCAGCTACAATGTGAATTTCAGACCTCTCCATAATTTTTAAGTGGGAGAACTTGCAAAATCGCTGGGTGTTCAAATTCTTAAGCTCCTCACTGTATTCTGAGTGGATGACGTCGCCGCTCTCAAAAAGCTCTCATTTGAAGCTAGATTTGTTATGTTTGCCACATGGTTGACAGGGCATGCTCAGTGTTCTGTTCTGTGTTTCTGTGGCAGTACCACCAGTGGGCCCTGCATATGTAAAGCAGCATTTCAAGCCAGTTTGTGTGAATTCATGTGGACAAAGGTTTTCAATATTGTGGTGCAGTTTCTACAGACTCTGTTTTTGAAACTGTACCTGTTTTGTCTCCGTGTAGAGCAGGCCTAACACTGTTGAGGTAATCAGTTCCCCTAAAGATAAACGTATGAATGAGTTTCTCAAGATCTTACTGTGGCATCAGTCCTTTAATCCTGGAAATACAGTAGTCTTCAGGTGATGGATGCTGGTCCATCACAGGGGAACCCACATTCACACCTTACGATTTAGAGAGATCAGTTAACTCAACAGTCATGTTTTTGGACTGTGGGAGGAAGCCAGAGTACCCAGAGAAAACCCACATATGCACAGGGAGAACATGCAAACTCCATGCAGAAAGATCCATCAGGCTGGGATTTGAACCTGGGACCTTTTTGCTGGCAGCTGGGCTATTAGTGATATATGTGCAAATTATCCACCTGGACCTCAGATCACTTCTGTCTGTTACAGTTAAATAAACTCAACACAATCTCCATAATTATAGAACTGATTATGTTCAGGGATGGACCCAGGCACAGAGCATGATAATGAAAGTTTTAATTAAAAAAACACAACAATGAGCAAGGAAACAACAAACCAAAGGAAGGAGGACGATTGAAGACTCCAAGAGGAAATCAGAGGCTTAAATACTGGCGAGCTTGATTACTGACAAGAGACAGGTGGCTGATTGGAAACAGAGAGCAGCTGTGAGAGAAGGGAAACAATGAGGGAAAACAAACAATAAACATGAGGAAATCTGAAGAGGACATAAATAAACCAAGGAGAGAAAGCTACCACTGATCTAAGGAGGCTAAATTCAAATGCACAACCAGCAGAACTCAAGAAGAAATGAAGAAAGTGTCACAGTTCAGTGTTGTCTGGTTTGTGTTTGGTTAGTTCCTTATGCTTTAAGTTTTTTGGTGGTTGTTTTTCCTTCTTAATCTATTTCTTGTGTATTATTCTTCCTTCATATCGCTTTGTGTTTATGCTAGCATTTTCATTGGTCAGTTATGTTTTTTGTTTCTGTCTTTTCCTCCCTGTGTCTCTACTTTGTTGACATTTTTCACCTTTCCTCAGGATGCCAGTTTGCTCCCCTCCCATCTGTCTCACATGTCCTAATTTCTCCCTACTTCCCTCTCCCAGGTGACTCCACTTACCTCTGATTGCTCCCTCTTGTTCTCTGTCATTTCTTACTCCCTCTTCAGTAGCAGTTCACCTTCAGTCACACCTCGCTGGATCCTCTGTCTCTTTTCTCCATTTTTTGCCCCCGTGTGCTTCAGTGTAAGTTTATTTTGTAATTTTGGCTCATTAAGCTTTATTTTTCCTTATCCGTAAAAGCAAATGATGACAGAAACTAGTAAGGAATTAGCCTGTATGGCAAGACCTGTTGAGCAATAATGTAACAGACTCTAAATGGAGTATGGCAAGACTGAAAAAAGAAAATAAGGAAATTATCAAAATAGAAATAAAGAAAAAAACCACAACCCAAACAGCCCAGAATCATGACAACGCCGTGCTTTGTTAAGGGGGGCACGCCTTTAGTCAACACATGTCAACAAGTTTACAGGTGAGTCATACAGCTAAAAAGCCAAAGCAACACATCATATAAGGATCATCCATCCATCCATCCATTTTCTGTACCCGTCCATCCTAATGCAGGGTTGCAATTCAATTCAGTTTATTTATATAGCACTGATTCACAACAGATGTCATCTCAAGGCACTTTACAAGAAGTCAGAGTTCAAATCGGTCCCATCTGTAAGGAAGTGAAATATTTTAACAATTAGATGGTCGGTCTGTACCACAGTACTGAAAACCCACTACCAATGTTATACCCAATTAATACCAATATAGAGAAAATGTCAGAATTTCATGAATTAAACCAAAAAAAACCTTGAAGAAATCATTAACCAACTAAACTGCTCCTCTTGCCGTCTTGATATCCTACCCACATTTTCCCTTAAGAAAGTTTTTCCTGTCATTGGGTTTGATCTGATTCAAATGTACCTCGTTTCCAATGAGCGGTCCAGTCCGGTCCGATGCGGTCCGGTCCGCCTTTTTGTCTGTTAAAAGCGGCCCATACAGCAGACCCGTACTGGTCCATTAATGGTCCCCCTTCTGATCTAAGGATCAGAGTTCAAATCAGTCCCATCTGTAAGGAAGTGAAACTCACTGGTAGAAGGCAAAGCAAGGCAATTTTATGTGTATAGCACACTTTCAACAACAGGGTAATTCAAGGTGCTTTACATGATTTGGTGATTTAAAAACAAAAACAAAACAAAACAAACATGGAACATAACATTGGAAATTAAAAGTAAAAGTACCAAATTAGCATGAAACACAAATTACACATGATGCACAATAACACATGATACACAATAAAGCAAGAGAGCATGAACACATTTCATACATATGACATCAAGCATTTACTCAAAGGCAATTCTAAACAGATGGTTTTTAGTCTCGATTTAAAGCAGTTCAGAGTTTCAGCAGTTCTACACTCGTCAGGAAGTCTGTTCCAGATAAGGGGAGCATAAAAACTGAAAGCTGCTTCTCCATGTTTAGTTCTGGGTCTAGGGATGTTTAGTAGAAGAGATGGAGCAGACAGCAGTTCAGTTCAGCTGGAACGAGACAAGTTCTCCTGTTCCATCTGTGTGGATCTACTGAGGGATCTGGTGACTACTCCCTGTGGACACAGCTACTGTATGAACTTTATTAAAGACCCCTGGTCAGAAGGGAACCCACAGTTGTCCTCAGTGCAGGAAAACCTTCTTACCCAGTCCTGTCCTCCAGGAAAACAGCTTTTTAGCACAGTTCGAAGAGAACCTAAAGAAGACTGGACTCCAAGCTGCTCCTGCTGATCACTGCTATGCCGGACCTGAAGATGTGGTCTGTGATGTCTGCACTGGGAGGAAGAGGAAAGCTGTAAAGTCCTATTTGACCTCCTTCTGCAGGAAAGACCCCCAACCTCACTAACAGCCCTTTTCCACTGAGGCGGAGCTGGAGCTCCCGTGGCTCCCGTGCTGACTAAGCTCCAGTGTTTTCGTTTTCGATTCCCGTGAGCACCAGCTCCGAGAGCCAGAAACGGGTGCTACTCCGGCACCACTCTTGTGGGGGGCCAAAACGGAGCTATACAAGCACTCACTACCTCAAGGAGGAAGGGGGAGGGATTTACAGCCTACACAATAGAGGACCGCCATATTTAAATCCAGACTGCTGGGAATGTTTTTTTTGTTGTTGTTGAAAACATGGATAGCATCAAGACTACGTCGCCTACTACGATGTTGCCTTGTCGACAGTAACTGCAACAGCGATGCCTTTTGCCGCTGTATCGCTACAAATGCTTGTAAAGCGACGATTAGCATCTGCACTCCAACGAGGTCATCCATCTTTGTTGTTATGGTTTTCTTCTTCTGCGTCTGCTTTATTTTCGGCGAGCGGGTTCCCGCGTGATTTCTGAAGTGGCGCTTAAATGACGCAACGCCGTAGCTCACGGTGGCTCCAAGTTGGCTCCTTGTTATGGAAAACGAAGTGAGATCAGTGGGGCAGAGATCAGTGAGCTGAAGAGGAAAGACGCTGAGCTGAAGCAGCTCTCAGACACAGAGGATCACAACCAGTTTCTCCACAACTACCCCTCACTGTCAGCACTCAGTGAGTCTACACAGTCATCCAGCATCAACATCCGTCCTCTGAGACACTTTGAGGACGTGACAGCAGCTGTGTCAGAGCTCAGAGATCAGCTACAGGACACCTTGAGAGACACATGGACAAACATCTCACTGATGGTCTCTGAGGTAGACCTTCTACTGTCAGAACCAGAACCAGAACCAGAGAGCAGGGCTGGGTTCTTAAAATATTCAAAAAGAACCATCCTGGATCCAAACAGAGCAAACAGTTTCCTGTTATTGACTGAGGGAAACAGAAGAGCAACTTTAACAGAAGAAGGCCAGTTTGATTTTGATCATCCAGACAGATTCACCTCCTGGACTCTGGTCCTGAGCAGAGAGAGTCTGACTGGATGCTGCTACTGCGGGGGGGGGTTATGTTAGCAGTTTCATCCAAGAACATCAGCAGATCAGGAGGTGAAATGATTACTGAAACACTGACATATCTTAGACATTATATTGTCACAGACACATCTAGATGTTTTATCACAACAGAGTAGAAAGTCAAGTGTTGGGTCCAGTTTCCTCCAGAGCAGGAGTGGACCTGGATCACAGAGCAGGTGTTCTGTCTTCTCCACCGTCTCTGAAACCATGATTCTCCTCCACAGATTACAGACCATATTTACTCAGCAGCTACATGCTGGGGCTGGCTTCTATAGCTACGGAGACCCTGTTGAGTTCATTCAACTGTAACTGACTAATCTGAGCTCCAGGTGTATTTTAGCTTCAGTTCCATTCATCACCATCACTGTTGCTGAGAGCTCAATGGTGGCTCATTTCTTCACTGCTCAGAGATCGATCAGCTGACTCTCTTTATCAGCTGATGAATTTATACAATAAACTATTAATGTTGTTTTGGTCTTTTTCATTTTGCTGTCTATGTTTTAGATGGGATCATGAATAAAAAGTTAATTTTATTCTTATTGATATGTGTCGGCTTCTTCTCATTGTATGCTCTGGAACTCGCTTTTTTTTACTCAGAGAGGGGAGGGGCGCCGAACTCCAAAACCCCAGCGGGAACTGTTTCAAAATAAGACCCAGAGCTGAGAGACAGAGAGTAAAAAACAACACAAACAGATATCTTGTTTGAAAAGCACGCACCTGCAGATGGGAGCCAGACAAGATCTGACTCGCTCTCTTACAAGGCTGTACCATTTTTATTTCCAAAAGAACAAAGAACATATCACATGACTCCTCTCTCCTCCTTCTACATCTTGACAGGTCATTCATTTTCTCCAGGTCTCCTGACCGTACCAGGAACTGGGTTATAACATGAATTAGAGTTATAGCTGATCCTCCCTGCTTTCAATTCATATCTTTACTCAAGAGTTTGTTTACTTAAAACCTTCAACCCTATAAAATACTGGTAACAGAGTCATGTTTTATTACCCTGAATAATATAAACAGGCCTATTACTTCTAAAGCTTAAAAAAAATATAATTAAAACATATGTACTGCATAATAAAAAATAGCCTCAAAAAAGTAGAATACAACATATGGTTAGGTACATTTTAATGTTGTGTGTTGTTTCTCAGTGTTTTCTTATTTCTGACATCCTTCATATATTTCTCTGATGTTGATTTTTACTTTATAAACTTATTTTAGCATTTTTGCTGCAGTTGTTGTGTCTGTCTCTTTGTTTTTAACATTTGTAAAGCACTTATTTTTCTCTTTTGATCATGGAGAATGCTCTATAAATCAAATACTTTGTAGGTATGTAAATCAGTTCTAAAACCTAAATACATCTTATGCTCAATTTCTGAAAAAGATGACACCATCTTTAATTAAAAGTTAGACACTCCAGACTTCTCCATCAACTCCCCACGCCACCACCTTCAGAAGTTCTCTGATGATACACTCGTCTTGACCCCCTTTCATTGTCAGCCTCATTACAGGTGAGGAAGACTCAGAGCACAGACAGTGGACTCTGGACTTTGTAGACTGGTGCCTGCAGAACCACCGGCTGATCAACGCAGGGAAAACCAACGAGTTGGTGGTGGACTTCCGTAGAGGCAGACCCATCACACTGACACTGGTGAACATCCAGGGAGTGGACCTTGAGATGATGGACTCTTATAAGTACCTGGATGTTCACCTGAACAATAAACTGGACTACAGCCACAACACTGAAGCTCTGTAGGGCAGACTCTACCTGCTGAGGAGCTGAGGTCTTTGGACTCCAGGGAGCGCTCCTAAAGACCTTTGACTCTATGGTGGCAGCCATCTTTTATGGCGTTATATGTTGCAGCAGCAGTTTATCTACAGCTGAGAGGAAGAGGTTGGATAAGCACATCAAGAAGGCCAGCTCTGTTCTGGGACGCCCCCTTGATCCAGTGAAGGTGGTGGGAGACAAAAGGACTCTGGCCAAAATGACATCACTGATGGACAGAGTCTCCCACCCCATGCATGAAGCTGCAGAGCTCCTTCAGTGACAGACTGCTGCATCCTCAGTGTATAAAGCTTTTTGCAGCTCCTTCCTCCCTGCAGCTCTTAGGCTCTACAACCAGAACTGCTCCCAACAAAGTCAATGTTTACATCACTGCTGTAATTTGTACTATTTGACTCATTTAATTTACATTTCTGACTGCTATTAGTGTATCTGTTTTTCTCAGTTTATATTCTGTTAACTTCTTGTAAATAATAAATTTACTTTATTTACTTTTTATTGCACAACTACACATGCATATTCTGTAAATATTTACTGTTTTTAAATTATCCTACTCCGTTGCACATTCTAATCTGTGTATGCCACTTTATTTGTAATAACTGCACAGTACTTTGGTTTTTGTAATTGTGTCCTTAATGTACATATATAGTTCTTAATTCTGTTTTTTTATACTTTTTATACCTTTCTTGTGTGATTGTTAATGTTTCTAATATCTGTCACTTTGCTGCTGTTACAGCCAAAAAAAACATCCCCCGTTTTGTCTGCTGAAGACCACGTTGGGCGCCAACTCTGTTGTGGGAAGAAAATATCTTCTTCCTTCCATACGGATGAGGCTGGAGTTTCATATTTAATATGGCCAGTCTTGTACATGAGCCCATCTGGGCCAACGCTCAAACTCTCTTGCACCCAGCTCATGTCTGCCCTCTCTCCAAGCAGCTTCTGCCTTCAGTCCCCTAATGTTATATCTTCATTGCAAGGTTAACCAAACACTCATCACAGCTGAGGAGTCAGCAGTTAGATCAGAGTGGATGACATGCCTCTTCCCTGACTCCAATAATTATGCCATATTGCCCAGATGCCTTTACTAGTAATTTCTTAATCAACTAATTGACATAAAGCGTGAGATATTGCTGTAACATTCATCTCTTTTTCTTTCACTACAGGAATGCCCCAAACATACAGAACAATTTTATGTTGATACAATTTCTAATGGGTGCGAAGAGAGCTGACAAAAAAAAAGACAATGGTCAAAAAATCAATTTATTATCAGACATGAATCACGCTGGCCATGGAATTAGGTCAAAGTAAGCAAGGACGGCCACACTTTGTCTCATCATCTGTCAGGACTCTAGAAAAATCACACAGAGAGAGATGTTATGCAGTCTCTTTTTGCCTGTCTCAATGAGATATTAAATCTGGACTAGGTGTTGATCTGTGCACGCTTCCCTTGTAGCTGCTCCATGTCGTGACCCCAAGGTTCCCCTCTGGTCCTCCTCAGCCTCTGAGTCTCCTCGGAAGGGAAGGATCACCAATCAGGAGGCCCCTGATGTGATCTCCAGCTGAGTTATTACATTAGACCATGTTAGTCCAAACATATGTGAGCTAATTCAAAGGATTAATTTGTTGATTATAAGTACATGAGGGTTAGGTTAGATAGAGTTAGCAGACAGGGGAGTTTAGTTTAGATTACCTTGATGCGGCTGCTGCATCAAGCAATTCTAAACGAACTCCACAACTTAAGTTGATGAGCCACGCTTCATTAACTCTTTATGCAAGAGGTAATCAATCATGAATTCGTGTTTAGATAATCTTCAATCAAGGTCTTTAGTTTTTATCCCCAAAAATCCAAAGATCATCCTACCTGTAGAGTTCTTTAATCTTGCTGAAAGTGTTTCAAGTTGAATTTGAACCCTTATTCAAATTGAAATGAATACCCCTATTCTCCTAGTATAATGTCATTATGCTATAAACTCTTCTTCAAAACTGTGATTATATTCCATTTGACCAAAACTCCAATTGAACCCAAAAATTCAATTACCCATTTATCTCCCAATAGGTTATTAGCATTCCAATTCTCTCTTTTTCTTGAAAATATTGATCCCCTGTCTCAGGATTGCTATTAGCTAGTGTGAAAACTTTCCTAAAGTGATCGCTGTTTGAATCGAGCTGTCAAGATAAAAGTTAATACACAATAAAGGAAATCTCAGTGGTTAAATTTGCTTCATCTCCTTCTCCTGTACCTGGGGAAAAAATTTCATCAAAGTCAAAGGTTATGAACGTAGCTTGGAAAGTTCCCCTTAATCATTGTGGGATCGCAGTTCTGCTGCTGGAACCCCTGAGACATCATTCCAATAATCAAACTTTTCCAGTACCTCTTTCTTAAAAAACACACTTTTTTAAAACATTGTTTTACTGAAATTTAGAATCTGCTTTTAATTTATTTTCAAAGCCATGCTTTTAGTCCATGAGAAAATATTTGAAAACACTCTCAGGGCGTATTTTCTTCCTCAGCATAATTTATTTCCAAAAGTCGATCGTTCTCCATTCAGTCAGGTTTTTGCTGAATGAAATCTGTTCCAAAAACTTCAACAGTTTCCCAAGCTACGGTCCGTGGTCCAGAAGGGGACGGCTGTTATCTAATTGATGAAATGGGGAACACAGAGTTCCTAAGGCCTCTGATTTATTAAGAAAGTTTATTATTAATTTCTGTTTTCATTGCCATTTGCCTTAGTTGCCGTAGTTGTCAATTTAATTTAGTGCCATCAATGTGTTTGTTAAGATCTGCTGTGAAGAAGTGTTTGGCCATCTTGCAGCTAAAGTATTGAGTACAGCCAATCAACAAGGTTCCCCATTTCTCATATCATTATTGTTGTTTTAATCAACATTTTAAGTGAGTTATTTCTCTTAAAGGGAGGAATAATACATCTTAAAATTCAGTGGAAAGAGGAATAAAACCAAGGGCTCTCCCTGTTTTCCAGTAGGGGTCAAAAGCTCAAGATGGAGTTCAAGGAAGTCAAAACAAATCTGATGATGGCTAAGGATGCGTCTTTTAAACTAAATTGAAGGTGCAGCCATGGTTGCTCTTGTCAGAAAACCAAAATACAGTTAGGAGCAGAGTAATTACCTGAGCTACTGGACAAAATGGTCTAAGCATTGTTCCTTAACTAGGCAAGAAAGTGTCCCTCTTCCCTGTCCTTCACAAAACAGGGATAGGTGTGGGGGACTGAGAAACTTAACTCGAACCATAATGGTGCTTTAGTACAACAAAGCCTCAGACAACCTGTTCAAGCAACCAAACAAACAGACTCATCAAACAGACAAGTAATAAAGTGGGCTTAAATACTGACTAATTAGATCAGATCAGACTGACACAAGTGGAACAATTATCCACACAATTCACTCCAAAGTATGTGAGTACCTACTCCTTGTTAACCTGAGTTCATGAGCGTGCACCCTGAATACATAAAGACCCTCTCAATGGATCACCGAATTCACGAGTCACAATGGAAAGTGAAGGAGAAGACAAAAGGGCAGCATATTTTTCAGAAGCGGAATTGGAAGTCTTGATGCTGGCTTATGAGGAATTCAAGTCAATAATTTTGAAGAAAAGCAATACAGCTGCAGCAGCAAAAGAGAGAACGTTGACTTGGCAAAAAAAACCCCGACAGAGTAAATGCGTGAGTTTAACAGATATAACTCTCAATACTCTTCATTTGAATTATTTATTCATTTTCCACCCCTTATTCCCACTTGGGGTAGGGGGTGCTGGAGGATATGTCTAATTTAAAATTTGTTTCAGTATGTTGAATAACCTTTCAAGAATTAGTTTCTTTTGCCACCAATTTGTTAAGGGTACAAAAATATTGTAAATTGACTTAGGCATATATTGATTTCTTGTTTAAGCAGATGCAATCCTTCTGGAGCGAGAAGAACTCTGTCCCAAGTCAAAATGAAACACAAAAACATTCTACAAAAAGGTAAGATTGAAATCAAATAATTACTGTAGATTTATAGGCCCATTAAGTAGTTTTTTGTTTATTCTTCCTATCATGTAGCTAATCAAAAAAAGGCTGAGGCCAGTCTAACTGGTGGGGAGCCACCACCATATTCCCTCACCCCAGCTGAGGAGTTGGCTCGGTCCTGAATAAGGGCTGACCAGTAGTTGATGGCATTCCTGGGAGCACTTCATCATCAGATTCTGCCTTTCAGGAAGCAAGTGACTTGGTGAAATGTAAATTTACCATATGTACTAAAATATTTCCATTCCACTATTAGCATTAGTCATTGTTTCACAAAGGATTATTTCAAGCTGCAAGTGATGTATACTGTAATCTTATTCAAAATATGCTCACATGTTACTAATGTGTCTGTGAAGTTGTTCTTCATTGTTTGTAATATGTGATGGTTTTTGTTCTGTGGTTTCCAGTGGATGCATGGTCTTATTGGACCCTCCAGAAAAACCCCAGTCTGTCACTGTCATAAACGATTGTCAGGTAATATTAGATGCTTTAATATAATTTTCTCCTTATTGGTCATATTAAAGCTGCAGTCCGGAGTATTTGAGGAAGAGATATTTTTTGAATCCGACGTACCAACCCCTCCCAAAACACTCCCCCCTCCACTCATGTCGAATGGGGGTTCCTCTCCGTCATCCTCATCAGGGTGTGGGGGGTGGCTCTCTCCTCGTAGAGTTGCAAAGTTGTGAGGGACAACACGAGCTACTATAAGGTTGCACACCCTCCCTGGACTGACCCTGAGGCTACACAGACACTGGAACCTTGCCTTAAGGATCCCAATAGTCATCTCGACCTGGGCCCGTGTTCGGCTGTGAGCCACGTTGTCTGCGGTCCAGGCTTAGGTTCAGGGTAGGGTGTCATCATGTAGAGCACACAAGGGTACCCTCTGTCCCCGAGCAAATAGCTACTGTGATGTATTGTAATGGTTGAAGTGTAGAATAGAATGGAACAATCCTTTAAGATAAGATAAGATAAGATAAGATAAGATAAGATAAGATAAGATAAGATAAGATAAGATAAGATAAGATAAGATAAGATAAGATAAGATAAGATATACCTTTATTGTCCCATAATGGGGAAATTCTCCGTGTTGCAGCAGCACAGTGGATAGTTAAAAAAGAATAAATAATTATAATAACAATAATAATGTAAAAATACATACAATAAATAATCAATATATGAACAATATTAAACTTAGTCCTTGGCGTGTGTGTGTGGTCTACAAGGAGCAGTGCTTGTGTTAAACAGTCTGACTGCAGCAGGAAGGAAGGACCTGCGATATCTCTCCTTCACACATTTAGGGTGAAGGAGTCTATCACTGAAGGAGTTGCTCAGTGCAGTGATGGTGTCCTGCAGGGGACACCATCAGGTTATTTGAACATAACCTGCTCCCAAGCAGGTTATGTTCAGAGAATAAGTTGCTATATGGTTACTAACATACCTTGAAAGATAATGCCATTTTTGGAACCGAAAATTGAGGTTATCGACAAACTTACCCTTAAATTTATCCGGTTATGTCACATAACCTGCTTACTGGAACGGACCCCAGAGGCCTTATTATTAATTTAATCCAGACCACAAAGGCTAATACCAAAACTCTCACTCTAACCAAGGTCTTATGTTAAAGATCCAAAAGCCCTGAAGCGTGATTTTATCCACCTTATTAATCTTTTTAAAAACTCACATGTGTCCGTTTTTATCTCTGGTCCCACTCGCACCGTTGGCAGAGGAATTGGTCGTTTTAGCAGACTATTATCTCTGAACACTTGGCTTTCCGCTACCACTGTGATGAAGAACATTGGCTTTATGGACAATTTTAACATTTTCTGGGGCAGGAGGCATCTGTTTGGGGTGGATGGGCTCCATCTCAATAGACAGAGAACGCGCATGCTGGCAGTGAGTTTGGCATGCCCACGCCCCCCTCTGTCTACCACACCGGCCCCAGCTGCCGCTATCCTTTCTGCCCCTTCCGCCACATCCTGATGTACAGCTGGTCCCTGCTCTTATGAACTCAGCCATGATTTTAACAGTAACTCACATACTGGACTTGGACCTTGCCATACCTCATTCATACCAGTTATCAGCAGAGAGCGGACTAAAAATCATAAACCCAACAAATGCAACTCAAATAATCTCAAAAAGTTACCAAAAGGCCCACTTTAAGTCAATCAAACAGTCACTCCATCTCCAGTCACTACTAATATGGCACTTTTAAATGTTCGCTCTCTGCTGAAAAACATCTTTAGTATCAACGATCTGATTTTAGACCATAATTTTCTGTGTTTAGTTTTTACAGAAACATGGCTGAGTGCAGATGCCCCAGTTGGCCTCCCCACTGCTTTTATAAGTTCATCAACGCTTCATGCCAAACCTCTTTTATTTGATAATTATAACACGTTTGAATATATTGCAACTGTTTTTAGCACTCCTCAGATTTTGTGTCACAGTTTATAGCCCTTCCAAAAAGAGCGCACCTTTTATTCAAGAATTTTCAGAATTTTTATCAACTCTGCACAACTCTTATGAAGAGATCATTTTAGCTGGTGATTTTAATCTACACATGGATAACCTTTTAGGTCCTTTATTAACAGATTTTTTAAATATTCTGAATTATATGGATTTTACCCAGCATGTCACACAGCCAACTCACAACAGGGGACACACTCTGGACATGGTCATCACATATGGACTGTCCAACAGTGTGTCCCCTGTTGTTGATTTGGTTGTCTCTGACCACTACTGTTTTTTGTTTTTTTTTAACATCACCAGTTTTATCCAGAAGGAGACCTCTGTTAGAACTGCCAGGAAACGTCATCTAATCCCTAAAGTGGCTGCAGGTTTTCTGAAAGTTTTTGGAAAGATATCTCCTGTTGCTTTACCTGCCCCTTGTGATTTTATTATCAATGATTATAACAGAAGGCTTCCATCTGCTCTCGACCTACTTGCTCCTCTAAAAACATCAAAAACTTGCATCGCCGGGCAGAAATGAAGACCTTAAAAAATAAAAATGGAATTGCAGGGTGGCAGAGAGAAAATGGAGGAAAAATAGAATCACAATAAACCATCAAATATACACAGAACTTCTCAAATCAAAGAATAACGTAGTAAGAAAGTCAAGAAATTGATGCATTTCCAAATTCATTTCATATAATAAACATAATCCCAAATTACATTTTCCACCATTGATAAATTTTTTTTGCTACTAATGCATTTTAGAAAAACCCCTCAAACTCTCTTTGTGAGGAGTTCGCAGACCACTTCAGAGGGAAGGTAAACTATTTTGTCCCCCCAAAGTAACAGGATTTTAGACAAATCACAAATGGTTTACATCCTATCTCTCAGACAGGACTTTTATGGTAAGTTTAGATACCTGCTCCTCTAAGGTCCACTAGATTACATGTGGTGTGCCCCAGGGTTCAATTTTAGGCCCAGTGCTCTTTAACCTGTATATGCTCCCTCTTGGCAGCGTCATCAGAAGACATGGAGTTAACTTTCACAGTTATGCTGATGATACACAGTTCTCCATGTCTCCTGATGACACACGGCCAATGGATGCACTTTTTAACTGCATCTTAGACATCAAATTCTGGATGGCAGAAAACTTAAAATCTCCAGCTCAACCAGGACAAAACTAAAGTTTTAATCATCGGTCCAAAACTACGTTACTAAAACTACAATCCCTGTCTTTTAATCCTTCTTTACAAGTGAAGAACCTGGGTGTGATTTTTGATTCTGAGCTGACTTTTATCTCTCACATTAAAAATATTACTAAAATAGGCTTTTATCACCTTGAGAACATTACCAGAGTCCGCCCCGTTCTCTCTAGGGCCAACACGGAGACACTGATTCATGCTTTTATCTCCAGTAGAATTCATTACTGTAATGCCCTGCTTTCTGGTCTTCTCAAAAAGAGTATATCCGGTTTACAACTTCTACAAAATTCAGCAGCACGTGTCCTTACGAAGACCAGGAGGCAGGAACACATTACACCGTTTTCAATTCATTGCATTGGCTCCCCGTATGTTTTAAGATTGATTTTAATGCTCTTTTAATGCTTTTTAACTGTCTAAATGGTTCTGGGCCTTCTTATCTTTCAGAACTGCTTTTACTTTATGAACCCTCGCGATCTCTGCGCTCCTCTGGCAGCCGTCTCCTTGTCATCTCTAAAGTCAGGACACACACTCACAGCGAGGCGTCTTTCCAGTACTATGGCCCTCACCTCTGGAACAAGCTGATGGAGGACCTCAGGGCCGCAGAGAACGTTCATGTTTTTAAGAGCAGGCTCAAGACTCATCTTTTTAGCCGAGCTTTTAACTGATTATTTATTATACTCTGTTTAATTGCTCTGCATGTTCTACTTTTGAAATATTCTCAGTGTTTTTACTACTTAATCTTGCCATACCTATTCTCTGTTTATTTTATACTAACTTGTTATTTTATCTTCCTTCCAGTGTTTCCTCTGTGGGAGCCCTCTACCTCGGGAGCGGTGGTCGGCTGTAGCTGCCTGGGTGCTCTCCAGGTAGCACTTGGGTGGAGGTGGGGGTCTCAGCTTCGCTTCGTCTGGGCACCCAGGGTCAGTGCCTTGGCAGCTGCTGTTGATGTGCTGCTGCCGGTGCAGATGGCTCCTTTGATGGTTCTTCCTTATCTGGCTTATCTCTACTCAGGCCACATCCACACAAAGCCGGTGCGTTCCCTATCCGATATTTTTTTTTTCTTGTTCTAAAAAAAAATTCCGTAAACACAGCTTCGTCTAAAGAAATGTCTCCGTACACACGTACACATTCCAGAATTGCGCCGCTCAAGGTGGCAGCATGTTGGAGTAGCTCTGTTACTTTGGTTCATATTATTTTATTTTTTTTACTTTTCATCTTCCATTTCTGGTAGAAACATTGCTTTTTTGGACAACTGTTCTCTCTGGTTTTGAATCCTGTGCAGCTGGAAGGATTTTTGCTGATACTTTTTATTTTTGGACATTTGTTATGATGCATAACCATGGCAACAAGGTGGTTTACAACTGGCAGCAGCTGATTAACATCACAAAAGCTCAAATAATACCTCAACTACAGCCACAAAACCCTGATGAGTTGAAAAGAAGACGCCATAGATCCAGAGCATCCTCTACATCAGACTGTCATACAACTACAGAGCGTCTTCAATCAGAGGCTTCTTCAGATCTGCAGAGCACTACAAAAGATCATCCCTACCCACAGCCATCAGCATCTACAACAAATCTTTGAAGGAACTTGCTTAAAGAGTTACAACAACATTTAATTTCCCTTTGGGATTAATAAAGTAATTCTGAATTTGAATTGAATTGAATTGAAACCACTGAAACCGACTGAAAACGGTGTAGTATATATGCCAGACCAGTATGGGGCGCTGTAATTCTGCCACAGAGATGCACTATACACAGAGAAGAAGACTTTGAGCATGCGCATAACCTTAAGCGCTGTATATGAACCAAGAAGAATATATTTATAACAAAGCAATAGATTTTGCTGTAATAAAGCTAGTAGGTTTAGTAGCTTCTGCAGCACGAAGAAAATCATGTAGTCCGCCATTATTGTTGTTGCAGTTACGTGTGATGCAGCCGACACGTGATGTGATGACGTCATTGTTTGGCTGTACACACGAAACCGCAAGGATGTCGTTCTCAGATTTATCCACTTTGGGACCCGGTTTCTAAAAATAGTGGTTTCAGTCTCCCAAAACGCCGGATCCGTGTGGACGAAACGCTAATACGATAAAAAATGTATATGTATAAAGTGAAACGCTTCTCCGTGTGGATGGGCCCTCAGTCCTCTGTCCTTTTTCACTGTTACTTTTAAGTGTGTGCATGAGGGTTGGGTTGGGGGGAGGGGGGTATAACTATGATCATGCTTTTAAATCTGTGGGGGAGGGATGGGAATGTGGTTTATGTGGGTTCATTTTGGTTCTGTAAAGCACTTTGGACTGCAATTTGTGTATGAAAAGTGCCTTATAAATAAAGCTTGATTTGGTGGTTAGCTAAAACATAGTGGCTATGAGCTGAGCTACATTAGCTCCGCACACTCGATCTGATAAGTGTGGCTTGCTTTTGCAGACCGCCAGCGCTTCATAAGCAATAAAGATTGCTACGTGAAAACAGATTGTTTAAACACAGAAAACTAATCGTATAAGTCGTTTTTGAAACCGCCTTCTTAGTATGTCAAAATAATAAATTAGATCAAACACTGCGGTGACCAATCCATAAAATAGAATCAATTGTCTAAAGGTTATTGATTTCTAATTCAACAAATGTTTTAATGAAACATTACTTCCTCCAAATAATATTTTTTTGTCTTAACTACAGCTTTGCATTGTGAATTGGTGGTTTGAACACAAACCAAGAAGGTACTAATTAATCTTAAACTAATTACAATTAGTTTAAACTAACTTAGCTTCACTGCCAAAACTCTTCAATACAGGCCTTGGTCTTAAGGAACACATATTCATAGTGAACTATGACATCACAATCAATTTATTGGTTATTGTTTCTACTTCTCTGCATATTTGTCCATTTTACTGTTTACTTTTAATAGTTACTTGTATTTTAAACTTGTATTTTAGAAGTTGTTGTTTATTATTGTTCCACATACATGAGTAGTAACTTGCTGTTCTAAGTACGCCAAAAACGTATTTCTTTATCTATTGTTTAATTATCTCAGCCTTATCAGGCAGGTAATCATAGCATTAACTGAGACTGGACTATTTGGCTATTATTATTATTAATAACCCAAACCTGGTAATTCTGACCTAAAATTATTAATTCAATTCAATTCAGTTTATTTATATAGCGCCAATTCACAACAGATGTCATCTCAAGGCACTTAACAAGAAGTCATTTCAATACATTTATACAAACATTCCAATCAGTTAAAAAGTTTCCTATTTAAGGAATCCCAGCAGATTGCGTCAGTCATTGGCGTGAGGTTGGGCCCCGTTGATGCAGACTTTCCAACCACAGCAATCCTTCAGCAATCCCTCATACTGAGCTAGCATGTAGCGACGGTGGAGAGGAAAAACTCCCCTTTAACAGGAAGAAACCTCCAACAGAACCAGGCTCAGTAGGAGCGGCCATCTGCTACGACCGTCTGGGGGTTTGAGAAGACAGAGCAGAAACACAGAAGGAACAGAAGATCTGATATAAGAGAACTTTCTATGTTACAGAAAGTAAAAAGTTGATAACAGGACACAGTGGATGTTCAGTTACTGGGAGCATCATCCCAATCGATGCCCCCCGTCCAACAGGGCATTGCAGCCAAGCAGGATACCAGACCAGGTATATCTTCTATGGAGAGAAAAACACTGAGAGAAAACAAGGTTAACAGTCGAAATAACAGAATGTACTGTAATACAACTGGAGAGTCGTAGGAGAAAAGGAAGTAGCAGAGTGAAGAAAATTGGTAAGTCTGTCCTCCAGCAGTCTAAGCCTATAGCAGCATAACTACAGATATAGCTCAGGATGACCTTAGCCACTCTAACTATAAGCTTTAACAGATTGGACTACCTGATAGTAAAGAATTACAGTAGTCCAGCCTTGAGGTAACAAATGCATGGACTAGTTTCTCAGCATCACTCCTGGACAGGATGTTTCTAATTTTAGCAATATTCGGAGGTGAAAGAAAGAAATCCTAGAAACCTGTTTAATATGGGATTTAAATGTCAAGTCTTGGTCAAAAATAACGCCGAGGTTCTTTATGTTATTACTGGGGGCCAATTTAATGCCATCCAGATGAAGTGATTGACTAATCAGTTTCTTTTTTAGAACTTCTGGTCCAAAGACAG
This sequence comes from Valencia hispanica, assembly GCA_963556495.2. Taxonomy (NCBI): domain Eukaryota; kingdom Metazoa; phylum Chordata; class Actinopteri; order Cyprinodontiformes; family Valenciidae; genus Valencia; species Valencia hispanica. Next base: position 1,471,506 of record OY747703.1, on the reverse strand, counting down.
CAACTTCTGTCTTGTCAGAATTTAAAAGCAAAAAGTTTAGATTCAACCATGTTTTAATGTCTTCCAGACATGCCTGTAATCTACCTAACTGACTGGGTTCATCAGGATATATGGATAAATATAGTTCTGTATCATCGGCATAGCTGTGGAAATGTATCCCATGCTGTCTAATGATTCTACCAATTGGGAGCATATATATGGTGAAAACAATTGGTCCAAGCACAGAACCCTGTGGAACTCCACAAGTAACCCTTGAGAGTGAAGAAGATTTATCATTTAGATGAACAAACTGGAATTTATCAGACAAATATGATTTAAACCAGCCTAGGGCTGTTCCTTTGATCCCTGCAACATGTTCAAGCCTTTCTAAGAGAATATTATGATCTGTGTCAAAAGCAGCACTGAGATCTAACAAAACCAGAACAGACACAAGTCCATTATCTGAGGCCATGAGAATATCATTAGTAACCTTCACCAGTGCTGTTTCAGTGCTATGATGAGCTCTAAAACCTGACTGAAACTCTTCAAACAGCTCGTTACGGTTTAAATGCTCACAGACTTGATTAGCAACAATTTTTTCAAGGACTTTGGATAAGAAAGGAAGGTTAGATATAAGTCTGTAAATCACTAAGTCATCTTGATCAAGAGAAAGTTTCTTGAGTAAAGGTTTAATTACAGTAACCTTAAATTCCTGTAGTACGTATCTGTTTACTAAGGATAGATTCATCATATCCAAAATGGGGCCAGGAACCAAATGGAACCCTTCTTTAAATAATTATGTTGGAATTGGGTCCAACATACAAGTTGAAGGTTTAGATGAGGCTAATATTTTTGATAATTCCGAAAGCTTGACTGAATCCCAGTCAGTTAGGTAGATTACAGGCATGTCTGGAAGACATAACAACATGGATGACCCTAAACTTTTTGCTTTTACATTCTGACAAAACAGAAGTTGCTGTCTTTGGACCAGAAGTTCTTAAACAGAAACTGATTAGTCAATCACTTCATCTGGATGGCATTAAATTGGCCCCCAGTAATAACGTAACCTCGGTGTTATTTTTGATCGAGACTTGACATTTAAATCCCATATTAAACAGGTTTCTAGGATTTCTTTCTTTCACCTCCGGAATATTGCTAAAATTAGAAACATCCTGTCCAGGAGTGATGCTGAGAAACTAGTCCATGCATTTGTTACCTCAAGGCTGGACTACTGTAATTCTTTACTATCAGGTTGTCCACAAAATGCCATTAAAAGCCTTCAGTTGATCCAAAATGCGGCAGCAAGAGTTCTGATGAATATTAAAAAGAGAGATCACATTTCTCCTGTTTTAGCTCCCCTTCATTGGCTCCCTGTTAAATCCAGAATAGAATTTAAGATCCTTCTTCTTACATACAAAGCCCTTAATAATCAAGCTCCATCATACATCAGAGATCTAATTGTTTCATATGTTCCTAACAGAGCCCTTCGCTCTCAGACTGCAGGTTTACTTGTAGTTCCTAGGATTTCTAAAAGTAGAATGGGAGGCAGATCTTTTAGTTATCAGGCTCCTCTCCTGTGGAACCAGCTCCCAGCTTTAGTCCGTGAGGCAGACACTCTGTTTACTTTTAAGGCCAGGCTTAAAACTTTCCTTTTTGATAAAGCTTATAGTAAGAGTGGCTAAGGTCATCCTGAGCTATCTCTGTAGTTATGCTGCTATAGGCTTAGACTGCTGGAGGACAGACTTACCACTTTTCTTCACTCTGCTACTTCCTTTTCTACTACTACTCTCCAGTTGTATTACAGTACATTCTGTTATTTCGACTGTTAACTTTGTTTTCTCTCAGTGTTTTTCTCTCCATAGAAGATATACCTGGTCTGGTATCCTGCTTGGCTGCAATGCCCTGTTGGACGGGGGGCATCGACTGGGATGATCCTCCCAGTAACTGAACATCCACTGTGTCCTGTTATCAACTTTTTACTTTCTGTAACATAGAAAGTTCTCTTATATCAGATCTTCTGTTCCTTCTGTGTTTCTGCTCTGTCTTCTCAAACCCCCAGACGGTCGTGGCAGATGGCCGCTCCTACTGAGCCTGGTTCTGTTGGAGGTTTCTTCCTGTTAAAGGGGAGTTTTTCCTCTCCACCGTCGCTACATGCTTGCTCAGTATGAGGGATTGCTGAAGGATTGCTGTGGTTGGAAAGTCTGCCCAACCTCACGCCAATGACTGACGCAATCTGCTGGGATTCCTTAAATAGGAAACTTTTTAACTGATTGGAATGTTTGTATAAATGTATTGAAATTACTTCTTGTTAAGTGCCTTGATTTGACATCTGTTGTGAATTGGCGCTATATAAATAAACTGAATTGAAAATTTAATTGAATCAAAACAGCCTAAGCACAAATGAGGTTCTACAGTTCTTTCCGATGCTGCCTCACTAACAGAGGAAGAAGTAAACATGTTTGGGAGGATGCCAATGATTTTATTTTTTATTAATTTTATTTATGAAGAGTCCCATAAAATCATCACTGCTAAGAACAGGGGGAATAGTTGGCTCAACAGAGCTATGACTCTGTGTAAGTTTGGCCACTGTACTAAAAAGAAACCTAGGATTGTTTTGATTAGCCTCTATTAATGATGAAAAATATGCTGTTCTAGCTTGTCAAAGGGTCTTTTTATACAGCAGTAGACTGTTATTCCAGGTTAAATAGGAATCCTCTAGGCGTGTAGAGCGCCATTTTCTCTCCAACTTCCTAGTATTCTGCTTTCAAGTAGGTAACTCTGCGTTAAACCAAGGAGTCAGCCTCCTATGGCTAGCCACTTTCTTTTTTAAGGGGGCTACACTATCTAATGCCAAACGCAATGAGGACGTAACGTTGTGAACCAGACCATCAATTTCTGAAGGGTTAGAGATAGAATTGCTGCCAGCCACTGTGTTACTCTGAGACACTGAGGAAAGTAAGAATGGAACAGATTCTTTAAAAATTGTTACAACATTGTCTGATAAAGCTCTACTATAATGACATTTTCTTTCAGATTTAAGATGGTCAGTTAAAGTAAATTCAAAAGTTATCAAGAAGTGGTCAGACAGGACCAGGTTATGTGGGTGGACTGTTATTTCCTCACACTCAATACCGTATGTCAGTACAAGGTCCAAAGTGTGTTTACCCGAGTGGGTCGATCCCTGTACTTTTTGAGTATAACCAATTGAGTCTAAAATAGCATTAAAGGCTGGATTCACTTTCAGTGTCCACATGAATATTTAAGTCCCCCACTATAATGACCCTATCAGTATTTAATACTAAATCAGATAAAAAATTTGAGATCTGCTCCAACAATTGAGAGTAAGGGCCTGGTGGACGATACAAAACCACAAACAAAAATGGTCTTAATGTTTTGCAACTTGGATGAGGAAAATTAAGGGTTAGATGTTCAAAAGAACTGTAGCTATCAATTGGTCTGGGACTAATTAGTAAATCAGAACGGAAAATGGTTGCAACTCCGCCCCCTCGCCCAGTATTTCTAGGAATGTGAAAATTTAAATGACTGGAAGGAGTTTACTCATTTATACTGACATAATCCTCCTGCTGCAACCAGGTTTCTGTGAGACAAAGCAAATCAATGTGATTATCACAAATCAAGTCATTTACTAACAAAGTCTTTGACGAGAGAGATCTTATGTTTAATAAACCACATTTAATAGATTTATTTTTGTGTTCAGTCAAAGTCGTATTTATCTTTATGAGATTTCCATGATTTGCTTTTATTGGCTTAACTTTTAATCCATTTAATTTTGGCTTTGGGCAAGACACTGTTTCTATAGGGTAATGGGTGGGTAACAGTACAGAAGCAGCAGAGAGGTGGGTTAAACTACGACTCTGCTTCCTGGTCTGGACCCTGGGTTGTCAGTGTTTTGGAGGACTAATAAATTCGGCCATATTCCTAGAAAGAAGAGCTGCTCCATCCAAAGTGGGATGGATGCCGTCTCTCCGGATCAGACCAGGTTTTCCTCAAAATGTTTGCCAGTTATCAATGTAGCCCACATCGTTTGCAGGACACCACCTAATCTTACTAATAATTGCTCTAAACAATTATTCATAATTATTCAAAGCCAAAACCTATCTATCTGTGTCACAACAGATCAGAATAGGTGAAAGGCCTCTTTCTTGACTCTAATAATTATGCCATATTCCCCAGATAATTTTACTAATAATTTCTTAATCATAACCTTGAGACATTTCTGTAACACCTGTTAGTCGCTAGCTAAATCCCAGATTATAATTTATAATAATAACAGATTAATAGTAAAATAATAAAATAATAATAATATAATTCTGATTCAAATAAATTTTATTCATTTTATTTCTACAGTGCCAATTCACAATACATGTAATCTCAAGTCATTTTACAAGAAAAGTGATTTCAATTCAATCATCCATACATTACAATTAGTCTTTCAGTTCATAATTCCAATTAATTTAAAAATCTTCTATCTTTACACTATACAAGATCTGGCTTATTTAAGAAGAAATGGAAACAATATTCTCTGTGTTTTCTTTCCTAGTGGGAACTGTTGTGACCCAGAGTGAGTGAGTTTTTGTCTGGTTTACATAACCATCAATAATTATGATCAATAATTTAATATTAATATAATTATTGATGTGGGTCAAATTTAATTTATTAATTTTCGGGGTAGTACTTCTGTATTAGAATACCTGACATCCAGTCTCTTCTTGAAGGTGTAAATTCACACGCCGTAGACAATAATTGTACACATATACTCCATTTAAACACAGACCACTTCTCTTAAAGCTAAGGGGAATTTATTAAGAAAATAGATCAACCTTACAGCCAAAACATTTTGTCAATAATTCCCATATAATCCAAAGCATGCAACTAACTACTACAGATCTTAGAAAACAATAATATGTGAAAATTAAACACAATTAACACAAAGTGGATCAAGGACAAACAGACAATGAGGTTTGGTTCAGAAAGGCAGGGGGCCGTCAGTCCAGGGGACTCAACTAAGACAGCCTGTGGGACGAAGGACCATAATCTTAGCTCTGGCCGAGATGGAGGACATACCATGGAGTGTAAGGAGACAAAGGGCCATAAAACTAGCTTTGGCAAAAAGAAAACGTGGGATTCGATTTGGATAAAAAACTGTTTCAAACAAAGCAAATACAGCTTAAACGTATGCGTGTGCCGATGCTACATGAGCCAACAGGTTAAGCGCTTATAAACACTTTAAACCAACAATAAATGAGATCTAACTCGTTAAAAACTCTATTTTCCCTATTTATATCTGCCCAGACACAAGCTTACGTTAAATGAACCGGTTCAGTCCTACTTTGCTTTGAGGGAAGTCCGGTCCACGAAGAGGAGAGCAAAATGTGTCTGTAGTTGAGCAAAAAAAAAAGGAAGAGTTAGAAAAGCTGCGCAGGATTTTAGGACCATGTGTTCCAACTGCAGGCTGGACGGCTTGCAGGTCGACGTCGTAACGAACTGTCTTAGAACAGTCCGGATATAACCCAAACTGGACACACCAACAGGTGAGCACTTCGAAGCATTGAAATGAGAGTTCTTCCTGGTCCAGCAGGTTAGAACAAAAGATAATTTTCTCCAGTGAAATGTCCTCTGTATGGCAGGAGTTTCTGCTAAGAACCTCTGTTGAGAACAATTGTGATATGGCTGCCACTACCGCTCTTATAGGCCTTTGGCCGTGATGTTATCGTTGATGTCACCATGGGTGGCCATGGACCAATAGGAGTGTGTTGGGGGGTCACCGCCAGGATTGCTGGGAAATGTGGTCTGCTCAGTCCATCTAGGGAAAATGGCTTCCAGCCGTCCACCAGTCTGTTCAGTTCATTTGGGGAAAGTGGAATCCCAACAGAACAGAGGAGTTTACATCAGGACCGTAGTTCATCTTTCTCCAGGTCTGACAGTAACCAAGTAACCAGGTCTGACAGTAGTGAGTCAAATTGAACATTAACATGTGGTTAATCACAGGATTTAACGAAGGAATCTCATTACTTTTTCACACAGGGCCAAGTTGGTTTGGATGTTTTTTTTCTTAAATGAAATAATCATTTTAAAACTGAGTTTTGTAATTCCAAAGTTTTTGTCTGATATTAAAATGTGGTTAAAGGGATAGTTCGCATTTTTAGACATGAAGTTGTATCCCATTCTCACCATCAGCATAGTGCAAATACACTGACCCATATCTGTGGTCACCTCCTGGTCGGAGCTCTGGCCATTAGAAGTCTGTCCCGTTTTGCTTCAGAAAACTATATGCGTTTGAAAACATGATTCATTTGCATCACAAAAAAACGCCGGCCAAAATTCACAACTCACTATTACCCTGCACTATTTTCTTTCCATTCCAGTCAATCCGTGCTGCGGCCAGTATCAACTGTTGCGCTCCTCCTGTCAGCGTTGAATCCCGACAACATGTCTGATTTCGAAACATCTGATGATGAAACTCATTTTAGCACAATGCCAGATGGATCGGATGAAAAAGATACTTTTTAGCACAAAGCCAAAGGGAGACCAACACTTTCAACTGACCTCAGATGCTCTGGAGAGCAGGTTTTGATGTGTGGGTTTTATTTGACTTTCTAGGTACCAAAACAGGCCGTTCTGAGAACACATGAGGACTCTCCGAGGGTTGGACATTCAAAGCCACAAGGCATTAAACCCCTTGTGTCGAATTTAATGGCGTTTACAAGACATCAGGGGGCTTTGTGAAACGCTCAGATCACTGCCAGGACAAAAGTTGTTGAGCTACATTAAACCGGCCTCCTGTTTCTGCTCAGAGGGACTGACAGATTTTAATGGACTGCTGCTTTTATAAATAAGTGGTAATGATTAGTTTATTAATAAGATACAAAGGATTAGAAGTTAAAATCACTAGCAAGACTCATTCTGCTTCTGGTCCTTTAAGTCTAGTACTATCACTTAACCGCTCAAGCTGCTGAAAGTCAGGTATAGATCTAGAAATTCATTAATTTAAAAAGGATGTTGTGAAAAAAATTATCAAGTTAAACTTCTTGCTGAATAAGAACATTCTGAGTCAGAGACTGAAATATATCTTATACCAGTTCAGTCCCAAAAATCCTGAAAGTGGAGCAAATAATGCAGAGCTGGCTCCAGGTGGTACTGGGTCAACATGAGGTGCCTCACAGATGGAAAAGCTTTCAGGACAGGAGAAAAAGGTCCCGACATCTGGAAGCCTTCAGTCAGTGTGGATGCTAAAGATTGATCAAAGGTGGTTCTATCTGACAATAGCGGTGGTCAAAGCTGCTGAGCCTGTGAGCGTCTTCCATTCTGCCACAGTGAAAGTGAGATTCAGCACTTTTTATGCAAAGACTTCTTCAGATGTTCTAAGCACAGAAAATAGGATCCATTTGCTCCATACAAAAAGTCATCCCTTGTCTCACTTTACCAACATGACTCCATTCAGTTACTCAGAGTTTCTTTTAAAGTCAGTAGCTTCATTTCATTTCAAGCTGTTTCTCTATAATAATAGTAATAATAATAATAATAATAATAATAATAATCAGGCTTGTTAAAATGACCAGAGCTTAGACCCACCTGTATGTTTTGACACAAAGAGTCCTCCCTCCCTCCGTTTCCGCTGTTTTGTTTTTTTTCTACACCAAGCGTGAACACGTCGTGTCAGCCCACGCAGGAGTCAGTCATCAGAAGCTTGTGCCAGGATTCTTCTGTCTGTGAACATGAGAGACATTAAAGCGTTTGGGTTGAATGGTGGGCGTGCTGTATGGTGCTGCACAGCAATGAAAAACCATGCGCCGCACCGCAGACAGCCACAACACGCAGATTTACGCACGGCGCGGCACTCATCTTTCTGGTAAGATTCAGAGGGATTTCTTTGGGTCTACTATATGTAAAGTATGATATCTATGGAATAGTGTAAAATACAAATTGCTGTTAGAAACAGTTTGTAAATGTACATCCAATGTTTATTTTTGATCCGTAAAAGCCTCACTAGATTGTATTTACATTTTTTTTACTTCAGTTAGACAGAGATGGTGCATATAAATATGTGTTCATCTATCTCTAACTCAGACATAATCATTTCACATTAGAAACGAATTATTTTGTCATCAGACAAAGACATTGGGTGAAACTATCAACATTCAAGTATGGAAAAGCATAGAGTCTGAAATTAGCCAGAAATCCGTCAATGGAAGGATAAATAGGCTACATAAATAGTTTGAGGTCAGATGTGGTGGATCATCATCTGTTTCTCCTTCATTTTCAGGTGGATTGGGTTTTCTCCCGGGCTAAAGCTGTCATGTTTCCACTGAGGGCTCTCTTCTCTCTTTGGCTGTTTTTGGTTCTCCTGAACCACCGACACCTCCAGGCTTCTGGTGCCAAGCCGATCAGCGGAGGGAAATTCTCCACCAGCGACAGGACGCAGTGCGAGTGGAGCGCGGGGGAAGCGGGGGAATCGGTGAAGGTGTTGGTGAGCTGCGGGACGGCCGGAGCGCAGAGGCACGGTGGGATCACCGCAACGAGCTGCGACTACCTCGGCAGACCTCGGAGCTGTCCGGGTTACAACTCCGACCCAAAAGCCTTCTGGAAACAAGTGGCGCGCGCCTTCAAGAAGCTGCAGAACAAAGTGTGCGTGGACGAGCGCGCGCTGGTGAAAGCTGGCATGTGTAAGCGCGCGCCCAGAGAAGTGCACCTCAGGCTGGATCCGAAGAGCGTGAGAAGAAGCTCCGCTGATCCCACGACGCCGCCGCCTCTCCACCCCACGACCGCGGCGTGCGTAACGCGCGCAGAGCGCCGAAGAACAGCGGAGGAGTTCTGCAGCAGCTCCTGGGCCAGCGTGTGCGCTTTCTTCATGTCCATGCTGCAGACTGAGGACTGCTAGTCGGCTCACAGTCACAGTGGAAGCAGGGTTCGGCTCAGGACAAAATGAACACGATTCATTCTTTTCCCTTTAGCCTTTAGCTTTAGTAATTTGTGGCCAGTTGGAATACCTTTGATTTCAAGGCCAGATCAGACTCAAATCAGTTTTCTTTCTTTAGATTCCACATCACATTATCACTCCACACAGCGCCTTGCTACAGCATCCATACCTTTCTAACTTGTATATATCAATACAAGGTAGTTGATGGAAATGAGTTTCCTTTTACTTGTAGAAATCTGATTAATGTGGTGTACACATATATTAGCCACTCAGAGTTACATCTTTAAGTTTTGCGCATTTTCAGAGATTTTTACCTATTCTACTTTGGAAAACATCTCAGGTTCAGTCAGAGTGGTTGGTTGTCGGTGAGCATCCATTTTTATGTTTTGCCACAGATTCCCAGTTTATGTCTGGACTTTGACTAGGCCTCTCTAATACACTGTCTAATTAGGTGACTTCTGAAGGTAATTGTTTTCATTAGAGTTTATTTAGGGGGACAAGAGTAAAATGGTCTGTACAGATACAGTAAATACATTCCATATGTTTCAGATTTTTATTTGAAAAAAAGGAAGGCTTCTACTTCCTAATCATGCCATACTTTGTGTTGGGTGGGTATATCAAATCCAAATAAAATCTTGTGATGGTTGAAACAGGGCAAAATGTGGAAAAGTTAAAAGGTACGAGTTATTTAGCGAGGTATTGTAAAATATGAAATATTAAACTGGTGGCCCCTTTACAGTTACTGTTAAATAATTTAATGACTTATGTTGTTTCAAGTGGTATTTCTTAATAAAATACTTAAAACTGTGTTTCTCTGGATTGGGCTTTACTCCAAAATGTCACATGAACGGGTCTGAAAAGGAATCTTTATTTGAAGATGGTTTACAGCTTTAAAAAGACTTAAAATTAAAATGCATGTTTTTTACACTTTAGTGACATATTGCCTTCTACCTCTGTGCATCAATCAGCCAAAATATGTCAACACTGTATTTATTCACCAGCCATCCATCCATCCATCCATCCATCCATCCATCCATCCATCCATCCATCCATCCATCCATCCATCATCTCTACCATCTATCCTTTGCAGGGTTGGGGGCGGGGTGCCCAGAGGGGGGGTACACCCTGGAGAGGTCACCAGTCCATCACCTTTTTAAATCCCTGGCTCTGATGCTGCTACCCCAACAGATGATGGCTGAAGAGATTACACTCTCCACAACAGACTTGTAGAAGATCTGCAGCATCTTGCTGCAAACCTTGAAGGACCTAAGCTTCCTCAAGAAGTACGGTCTGCTCTGTCCCTTCTTGTAGACGGCTTCACTGTTCAGTCCTCACAGTGCTGCCTGCTTTGTCCAGATGACAGTGGATTGGTTGAAGCAGGTTTATGATGGCATCTTCAACTCCAACTCCACAGCGATAAGCAAACTGCAGCGGGTCCTGATACGTTGTTGTTTGCTTACTCAGGGGTGCCAACAGGAGTCTCTCCAGGACCTTCATGATGTGGGATGTCAGGGCAACAGGTCTATAGTCATTGATGACTGATGGGTGAGTTCTCTTTGGTACTGGAACAAGGCAGGATGTCTTCCACAACACTGGAACCTTCTCCTGAGTTAGGCTAAGGTTGAAGATGTGCTGCAGATTCCCACAGAGCTGTTCTGCACAGGCCTTCAGGACAGGGATAGATTTAAATATTTAAACTTTCTTTTTACTATAAAACCAGAATTCAAATGTTTCATTTAAATATGTTTTGTTCATTATTTATTTAATCATCCTACTCAGTACCTATCAACGATCCTAAAAATCTTCAGCTCAATGGCAGACCACTGAACATCATAGTACTGACACACATTTAAAAGAGGGCCTTCTTTGTGTAAAGGTGTGCAACAAAGGCAACCAAGGTGCCCAGCTGTGTGAGAGCAGTCTGTGCAGAAAGGTTATCCATGGACAAGTGCAGCCCCAGATAAGGATATTAAAGCTTTCCTTTCTGCTCTTGTCCCCCATCACCTCTGACCTGCCCTTAGAGGAGGTTTTCTTCCTTCCTAATGGTTTCAACAGCACAGAGAGGGTGTTTCAGGACAGATCCCATCACCTGACTGATCACATCTCACACAGTCAGCGAGGAAGTAGTTAGAGGTCAGAGGTCAATGCGGGGAAGGAAACAGGCCAATCATGCAGATGTGTTTCTGTCTACCTGTGTGAGTTGATTGTTTTATGTTTTTAAAATAAAACAGGAAAAAATCAGTTGGTGTCAGAAAGGATCAATGATATCAGACGCTGGTGTGGAGTTACACACTGGAGATCTTTAACACACACAGAAATAAACTCCTGTTGGATTCTAACAGCAAGGCAACACTGATTATGATCTATGTCATTTTAGCTTCATCTAATTGCTGATTTTTCAGAAGTCTGGAAGAAACCAAAAAGCTTGTGCCATGATCTTAAACAAATTCTAGTTTTCCAGGCTTTCTTGGGTTTTTTTTAAAAAGCTTCACACATTTTCTGTCTATTGCTTCCCAGAAACATTTAGTGCAGAGTGCATGTAAATACGGAAGATGGGGGATGATGTGAAAAACGATCTAAAACAACATCCACAGTAGGAAGTCTACAACAGCATCTCAAAGTCAGGCAAAGGTGTAACTGTCAGCGATTCATCAACTCCAACCTGTGCTCATCTGCAATCCTCTTCCTCATTGACCAAGACATCATATTTAAGAAGCCATCACTCACCTTCTCCTTGTTCTGACATCTGGTCTGCCAGTCCAGACTCCACCTTCATGCATCACCACGTCGTCTGTCCTTCACTCTGTCTGCCTGCTTCCAGATCTCTGCCAGTCCTACCCGCCTCATCAGCCCTCGGTCTTCCCCAGAATCCAGTGCCTGCATTTGAGTGCATAAATCTTCAATAAACTAACAGAAACTACTCTCTTGCCTGCGTAGTTTCTGACAGTAACACTGTCAGCACCTGAGAAAAACGTAATTAATTTAGTTTCCATTTTTATGCTTTAATCTTTTTATTGCAATTTCATAAGAACAAGTTATACCCCAGCAAATCCACCACATACTGTATAGAAAAATAAACATCCAAAACACAAAAATCCACACATCCACACACATCTACACTCACCGGAGGATAGAGGTGTTTCTTAACAATGAGACGGGTGCAGAGCCCGCCGCGATGCAGCAGCAGTCACTGCATCACAATGCAATTAAAACATTCAGAATGGGAAAAAGAAACTTTATTCTTGAGTTGCACATCTAACAAACCAAAAAGGTACAGTAGTTAACTAATGACAAAAGAAATGTTCTTTCTTTTGAGCTTTTGTCTCTGATATTTTTCCACGTTTAATGCAATATTTGTATATGTATATTTGAAACAGGCTTCTGAGAGCCTGAAGTTTCAAAAACTCTTTAGTTCATGCGTGTTTTCATCTATGAATAGCTCATGCGTCAGAGTTTGACAAACATTCATGTGAAAAATGTGCAAAAACTGCAAAAGTGCGAGATGATAAACAGGGAAAATCACCAGCAGCCCAACCTTTTCAGTCAGTCTTTTGAATACCAGACAGAAAGACTTTTTCTCAGACTATTCACTTTCACCACAACTCGTAGATTTTGACAACCATCAGAGATTGCCTTCAGCTACCTCCTGTAGTGTAAAGCCTCTGCATGTACACACAATGGCTGTCCTGTTACGATAAATATACTCAAAATCTCTCAAACTGCTGTAACGTCTTAAAAGAGAGTAGAGCCTGAAGGAAAGTTTTTATCATCAATAATAATCATCTTATTTGAGTCATGTTCAGGTATGTGACTCTCTTCGTATTTCATGTCTTATCTTGTTTCCTTCTTCTATACAAGCAGATGCTGCCGGCTGCCAAGCAGCAGTAGAAGCATCAGTAAAAACACCTTTTGGAAAGAACATTTCTGAGCTTTGTTTCCATCACAAAACATGTATAGTGATGCTGCTTCCGGTTCTCATTCAGTGTCACCCTGTCAAAGCCTGTGAGACATAGCTGTGTACACAGGTCCCTTCCTAGCAGACCGCCTTGGACAAATGTTTTTCTATCCTCTCTTCTGTCTAAAGCTGTGACTTCAAACCACTGAATCTTTCAAAGAGTTTCAACGCAAAAGCTGCAAAACAGGGGTGTCAAACTCCAGGCCTCGAGGACTGGTGTCCTGAAAAATGTAGATGTGCTCCTGGTCCAACACACCTGAATCAAATTGTCTCCTTTGCAGACAATTATGTTCTACTCCTTCCCTCAACCTGTCTGCCTGGTCTCTCCTCACAGCTGCACCCTGATTCCAACCAGCCACCTGTCACGTTCATTCAAGCTCCTCATTTCCTTTCACACTCTGCTGGATTCTCCCATTAGCTTCCATTGCCTCCTGGTTCTCTGCCAGTTGTCTCCTGCTTCCCTTATTTCTTTTCCCTTTGCCAGCCTACCAGTTTCTAGCTCTCATTTCTCCTGTACGTTGCTGCATTTATTTATTAAAGTCACTTCACTGTACCTCTGCCTCTGCCTGCATTTTAGGTCCAACAACAACTAGATGGAGTTAATGTGTTAACTTAAGTTCGGGAGCGGGACCCCACCCCAAATCCACTTCCCACTCAGCAATCTACCCAAATTCTATTCACCTGGCATCTCATGCCTGGATCGGATATCTAATTACTCTGCAGTCTATATAAACTCTGCCCGCCTAGCCCTCCTCGTCTGTCTTGACCATTTTTGCAACCCTCCCTTCCCGACTCTTTAATTGGCCTCATCCTTTTTACTTTTTTATTATAGAAAGTACTCTTATACTAGTTCTTTTGTTATTTCTGCTCTGTCTTTTTAAGCCCCCAGACGTTCGTAGCAGATGGCCGCTCATACTGAGCTAAGTTCTGGTTCTGCTGGAGGTTTCTTTCTGTCAAGGGGGGGTTCCTCTCCACTGTCGCTGATTGGAATGTTTGTATTGAAATGACTTTCTTGTAAAGTGCCTTAAGATGACATCTGTTGTGAATCGGTGCTATATAGATAAACTAAATTGAATTTAAATCCTCACATCCCCATTCCTTCATCTTCACATCCCTCATCCCTTCATCCCCTCCCTCATATCTCTACATCCACTCTTAGTCCTAGCCTCCTCTAATATCTCTCTCTTTCAGGTTCTGTCAAGGGGGTCCTGAGCAGGCCCGGGAAAGACGAATTTCTGAAGACTGCACCCCCACACTGAGTCTCTTTCCTAGCCTCCATTGGCGCATCTCCACAGACCTTTCATCCCTCCATCCCATTCCTTCAATAAACTTTTAAATTCAGATCTCTAAAGCGTGGTCATAGCTAGTGAAAACACATTGTGACAGAATGTTCCAACCATCAGGACCTAGAAGACCTGTTACTTAACTAAGCATTTAAGAATTTAAGAAAGACTGTTAGGACATGAATTGATACCCTGGTTAAGCCCTACTCTGCATGGAGACGTTTAAGTGTGGCGGCTGACTGACTGGACATACTGCGTAGCTGGACTCTTCACCTTCCCTCCTTGGACTTTGAGCAGTTGGAGGAGACAGAGTGGGACCACCAGCCACCGTTGGCAGAATTGTTCGGCAAACAGGCTTAGCCACAGCTGCTTCCATGTCTTCTGGCTGCAGATGCTGCCAAAAAGCCTCTGTTCCTGCTCCGGAGATCCAGCCGGCGGCTCCATCTCCATTCTCAAGGGTCTGGTCGAAGCTTCCACCCCTGACTTGGAGAAATTGGTCAGCGCTCCCTCTTGTGCTCTGTTAGCCTGCTCCTTGCCACCTGGGAGTGTCAGAACTACTCCTCTGTCAGCTGCAGCAGCACCTCAGTCTGCAGCTCTGGTTCTTCCATTCTCATCTCTAGCTCTGCCTTGTCATCATCTGCCTCACAACCGAGATTGCCCGATACAATGCCACACCTCAGTGGACTACAGTTCCTGCACTTGAGGATTCCACAGCTCAGCCATCATCTCCATGATCCACAATCACCTCTATGCCACCAAACCTGTCCCACACCTCAGAACCTCAGAAGCTGCTTTCATGCCTGTACCGGCACCACATCTCAGTGCGGCATGACCTCAGCTACCACCACATCTGCCTCATGTTTCAGTTCCTGAGTTCTCAGAGAAGGTCAGGGATGTCTCACTTCAATGTCAAGATTTTCAACGAGGGTATCCAGGCACGTGTTCCTGAGCCCTGCGATGAAGGTTTCCAGGTAAACTCATCTCATCTTCTTGAGCCCCAACAAAACTTCCAGCAATCACAGTATGATGAGTACCATTTTCCATGAGAGTTCCAACAGTACCAAGTCTTCAGGGGTTCTCCGGAAGTTCCTCCAGTGTTCAAGCCACTTGCCTAGGTTCCTCCAAGGATGGCAACAGTTCCAGTCTCCAAAATCTGCTCCGTGCGCTCCTTCACGGGCTCCAGCCTGCAGGGTTCCATCATGGGTTCCCATCTGCAGAGCTCCACTGAGGGTGCCTGTCTGCAGAACTCAGCTGGAACTCCCAGCCACATTCTATTGTGCTCAGTCATGGATTTTCCTGGCCTAGTAGTCAACCAACAGCCAAGACTCTCCATTGGATCTCTGAATCTCCTGGTCACTAACAGATAATGTTCTCAGGGGGTTCTCCAAGCCTCCTGGCCAGCCTTCCACGAGGGGTTGCAAAAGGGGAGGCGGAACTGCTTTTATTAGTTCAACGCTTTCTGCCAAACCTGTTTTATTTGATAATTTTAGTACTTTTGAATATAATGCAACTGTTTTTAGCACTCCTCAGATTTTATGTGTCACAGTTTACAGGCCTCCTAAAAAGAGTGCACTTTTTATTCAAGAATTTTCAGAGTTTTTATCAATTTTGTACAACTCCTTTGAAAGGATCATTTTAGCTGGTGATTTTAATCTACACATGGATAACCTTTTAGATCCTTTATCAACAGAATTTTTAAATATTTTGAATTGTATGGATTTTAGTCAGCATGTCATGCAGCCAACTCACAACAGAGGACACACCCTGGACTTGGTCATCACGCATGGCCTGTCCACCAGTGTGTCCTCTGTTGTTGATTTGGCTGTCTCTGACCACTACTGTGTTTTTTAACATCACCAGTTTTATCCAGAAGGAGACCTCTGTGAGAACTGTCAGGAAGCGCCATCTAACCCCTGAAGTGGCTGCAGGTTTTCTAGAAATTTTCCAAAAATTTCCTCCTACTCTTTTACCTGCCCCCTGTGATTTTATCGCCAGTGATTTTAACAGAAGACTTCAGTCCGCTCTTGACCTGCTGGCTCCACTTCGAGTGAAACGCTCACATTCAAAACTTGCAGCGCCATGGAGAAATAACAATCTTAAAAAACTAAAGAGAGACTGCAGGGCAGCAGAGAGAAAATGGAGAAAAAATAAAAACACGATAAACCATCAGTTATACAAAGAACTTCTCAAATCCTATAATAATGCTGTAAGAAATTCAAGAAATGCTTACTTTGCTAAAATCATATCAGACAATAAAAATAATCCTAAAATTCTTCTTTCCACTATTGATAACATTTTTAACAGACCTACTACTGCATTTCCTAAAACCCCCTCAAACAATCTTTGTGAGGAGTTCGCAGACCACTACAGAGGGAAGGTAGACACCATCAGATGTAAGATTTTATCTTCTCAGTGTAACATGGTTTTAGACAAATCTGAGTGTGTGTCTCTACCAGAGGAAACGCTGGACAGTTTTGTCCTGGTAGAAGCTGAGACTCTTGATAAAGTTTTCTCCTCAGTGAGGCCCACCACATGTGTTTTGGACCCAATTCCCACTTCATTTTTTAAGCAATTTTTATGGATCTTTTAGAGATGAGATTTTAACCATGATGAATTGCTCCCTTCAGACAGGGGTCTTTCCTGCCGCCTTTAAAGGGGCGGAAGTGAAGCCCCTGCTGAAGAAGAGCAATTTAGATTTTAATGATTTTAATAATTTTAGACCGGTGTCTAACTTACCATTTTTAAGCAAGGTTTTAGAAAAGCTTGTTTTAATTCAACTTAATGATTTTATTAATGAGCACAATGTCCTGGAGAAATTTCAGTCTGGTTTTAGGGTGAACCACAGCACCAGGACGGCCCTTCTAAAGATTTTAAATGATTTTACAATAAATTATGACGCTCAGAAGGTGAAAGTGTTGGTTCTACTGGATCTAAGCGCTGCCTTTGATACAGTGGACCACACTATTCTTTTAACCCGTTTAAAACAGATCGGCCTCTCTGGGGATGTTCACAAATGGTTCACATCCTATCTCACAGACAGGACTTTTATGGTAAGTTTAGATAGCTGCTCCTCTAGGGTCCACAAGATCACATGTGGTGTGCCCCAGGGTTCGATTTTAGGCCCAGTGCTTTTTAACCTGTATATGCTCTCTCTTGGCAGTGTCATCAGAAGACATGGAGTTAATTTTCACATTTATGCTGATGATACACATTTGAACATCTCCATGTCTCCCGATGACACACGGGCAATGGATGCACTTTTTAACTGCATTTTAGGCATCAAATCCTGGATGGCAGAAAACTTTCTCCAGCTCAACCAGGACAAAACTGAAGTTTTAGTCATCGGTCCTGAGGCTCAGAGAGAGAAACTTTTACCAAAAATACAATCACTGTCTTTTAATCCTTCTTTACAAGTGAAGAACCTGGGCGTGACTTTTGACTCTGAGCTGACTTTTATTCCTCACATAAAAAATATCACTAAAATAGGTTTTTATCAACTAAAGAACATTGCCAGAGTCCGCCCCATTCTCTCTCGGGCCAATACGGAGACACTGATAAATGCTTTTATCTCCAGTAGAATTGATTACTGTAATGCCCTGCTTTCTGGTCTTCCCAAAAAGAGTATATCAGGTTTACAACTACTACAAAATTCAGCAGCACGTGTCCTGACGAAGACCAGGAGGCGGGAGCACATTACACCGGTCTTAAAATCATTGCATTGGCTCCCCGTACATTTCAGGATCGACTTTAAGGTTCTTTTAATGGTTTTTAAGTGTCTTAATGGTCTTTGGCCTTCTTATCTCTCTGAACTGCTTTTACCATATAAACCTTCGCGGTCTCTGCGCTCCTCTGGCAGCCGTCTCCTTGTCACGCCCAAAGTCAGACACACACGCATGGCGAGGCGTCTTTCCAGTTTCATGGCCCTCACCTCTGGAACAGGCTGCCAGAGAACCTCAGGGCCACAGAGAATGTTTATGTTTTTAAGAGCAGGCTCAAGACTCACCTTTTTAGCTTAGCTTTTAACTGATTATTATTTATCACTGTTTGTTTAATTGCTCTGCATGTTTTATATGATTATATTTTTGTCAGTTTTACTATTTAATCTTAGCACAATAATTTACCGTTTCTATTTATACTTTAATTTATCTTAATCCCCGTTCCAGTGTTTCCTCTGTGGGAGCCCTCTGTCCCGGGAGCGGTGGTCGGCTGTAGCTGCCTGGGTGCTCTCCAGGTGGAGCTTGGGTGGAGGTGGGGGTCTCATCCTTGCCTCCACTGGGTTCCCTGTGTCGGTGCCTCGGCTGCTGCTGTTAGTCTACCGCTGCCGGGGCAGATGGCTCCTCTGATGGCGTTTCCTTGCATGGGTCATCTACACTCGGCCCAATGTGCTTTTTTACTTTTTCTTTTAACTGTGTGTGTGCATGGGAGACGGGTTGGGGGGAGGGGGGTATAACTGTGACCATGCTTTTTAATCTGTGGGGGAGGGAAGGGAAGGTGGTTTTATGTGGGGTCATTTTAATCTGTAAAGCACTTTGTGATGCAACTTCTTGTATGAAAAGCGCTTTATAAATAAAGTTTGATTTGATTTGATTCCAGGTCCACCACCAGTGGTCACAATGGTTCTTATTCCTCAACATCAAACTCCAAGGTTTTTCAGCCATCAATGTCAGCCCACAGATTTCTCCACCCTCCACCGTCGGAATATCAGGATCTTCAGCCGCTGACGCTGGCATTCTGATCTCTGGCGTTGCTAGCCTGCAGCCTCAAAGCTCCTGTATTCTAATTCTCCAGACCTTCGGCATCAGCCTCTAGAGTTCCTCTAATGCCCCCCTCAACCTACTGACCTCCTATACCACATGCCTCAAGACCTTCTGCATTGTCATTGTCAGGCTCCAGGGTTCCCCCACCACAGATACTGACCTCCAAAAGACCTTCTCCCCCAGCATCCTCACCTTCAACACCACAAACCTCCCAATATCCTGTGCCGCAGACCTTCAGATCTCCTGCATCGGCCTTGCCTACTCACTTTTTTTCCTCCTTCCTAGTTGGCTACTTGACTATTATTTCCTGATAATCAGGTGGTGCCCCAACTTGGTAATTTTGATCTAAATTACAAACTTAGTTAATATTTGTATTTGCACTTTTTAATAGTTATTCGTGGCCAAACCAAACTCATTGTTGCATAACATGCTTTCAATTTGAGAAGGGTTATCAGGCCATTTCTAAACTAATCCAAACCTTTCGTTCTACAGAGAAATGTATTGTTCACAAGTAGAAAAAAAGTTAGAACAGCAATCAGTTTTCCCATATGTGAACTTCCCAGCAAATTCACCCCACAGTCAAATGGTGCAAACACTCAGAGAAATTACAAAGAAAACAAAGATGTTCATTCAGGACTCTACATTCCTCCATTAGCTTGTTAAATGTTAAAGTTCATGACAATAGAGTTAGAAGAAGACTGAACAAGCTATACTTGTTCAATCTTCTTCCCCACAAGAAAGACTTTTCTCTTTAAAAAGAATTATAATGCAAACAATTTACTTAAAATCAATAAATTGTATGTCACTATGTGTGTCAGAATGGATATTCAATTCAGTTTATTTATATAGCGCCAATTCACAACAGATGTCATCTCAAGGCACTTAACAAGAATTCATTTCAATACATTTATACAAACATTCCAATCAGTTAAAAAGTTTCCTATTTAAGGAATCCCAGCAGATTGCGTCAGTCATTGGCGTGAGGTTGGGCCCCGTTGATGCAGACTTTCCAACCACAGCAATCCTTCAGCAATCCCTCATACTGAGCAAGCATGTAGCGACGGTGGAGAGGAAAAACTCCCCTTTAACAGGAAGAAACCTCCAACAGAACCGGGCTCAGTAGGAGCGGCCATCTGCCACGACCGTCTGGGGGTTTGAGAAGACAGAGCAGAGACACAGAAGGAACAGAAGATCTGATATAAGAGAACTTTCTATGTTACAGAAAGTAAAAAGTTGATAACAGGACACAGTGGATGTTCAGTTACTGGGAGGATCATCCCAGTCGATGCCCCCGTCCAACAGGGCATTGCAGCCAAGCAGGATACCCGACCAGGTATATCTTCTTTGGAGAGAAAAACACTGAGAGAAAACAAAGTTAACAGTCGAAATAACAGAATGTACTGTAATACAACTGGAGAGTAGTAGTAGAAAAGGAAGTAGCAGAGTGAAGAAAACTGGTAAGTCTATCCTCCAGCAGTCTAAGCCTATAGCAGCATAACTACAGAGATAGCTCAGGATGACCTTAGCCACTCTTACTGTAAGCTTTATCAAAAAGGAAAGTTTTAAGCCTGGCCTTAAAAGTAAACAGAGTGTCTGCCTCACGGACTAAAGCTGGGAGCTGGTTCCACAGGAGAGGAGCCTGATAACTAAAAGATCTGCCTCCCATTCTACTTTTAGAAATCCTAGGAACTACAAGTAAACCTGCAGTCTGAGAGCAAAGGGCTCTGTTAGGAACATATGGACCAATTAGATCTCTGATGTATGATGGAGCTGATTATTAAGGGCTTTGTACGTAAGAAGAAGGATCTTAGATTCTATTCTGGATTTAACAGGGAGCCAATGAAGGGAAGCTAAAACAGGAGAAATGTGATCTCTCTTTTTAATATTCATCCGAACTCTTGCTGCCACATTTTGGATCAACTGAAGGCTTTTAATGGCATTTTGTGGACTACCTGATAGTAAAGAATTACAGTAGTCCAGCCTTGAGGTAACAAATGCATGGACTAGTTTCTCAGCATCACTCCTGGACAGGATGTTTCTAATTTTAGCAATATTCCGGATGTGAAAGAAAGAAATCCTAGAAACCTGTTTAATATGGGATTTAAATGTCAAGTCTCGGTCAAAAATAACGCCGAGGTTCTTTATGTTATTATTGGGGCCAATCTAATACCATCCAGATGAAGTGATTGACTAATCAGTTTCTGTTTAAGAACTTCTGGTCCAAAGACAGCAACTTCTGTCTTGTCAGAATATAAAAGCAAAAAGTTTAGATTCATCCATGTTTTAATGTCTTCCAGACATGCCTGTAATCTACCTAACTGACTGGGTTCATCAGGATTTATGGATAAATATAGTTGTGTATCATCTGCATAGCTGTGGAAATTTATCCCATGCTGTCTAATGATTCTACCAATTGGGAGCATATATGTGGTGAACAGAATTGGTCCAAGCACAGAACCCTGTGGAACTCCACAAGTAACCCTTGAGAGTGAAGAAGATTTATCATTTAGATGAAAAAACTGGAATCTATCAGACAAATATGATTTAAACCAGCCTAGTGCTGTTCCTTTGATCCCTGCAACATGTTCAAGCCTTTCTAAGATAATATTTTGATCGACTGTGTCAAAAGCAGCACTGAGATCTAACAAAACCAGAACAGACACCAGTCCATTATCTGAGGCCATGAGAATATCATTAGTAACCTTCACCAGTGCTGTTTCAGTGCTATGATGAGCTCTAAAACCTGACTGAAACTCTTCAAACAGCTCGTTACTGTTTAGATGCTCACAGACTTGATTAGCAACAATTTTCTCAAGGACTTTGGATAAGAAAGGAAGGTTAGATATAGGTCTGTTATTCACTAAGTCATCTTGATCAAGGGAAGGTTTCTTGAGTAAAGGTTTAATTACAGCTATTTTAAATTCCTGTGGTACGTATCCGTTTACTAAGGATAGATTCATCATATCCAAAATGGGCCCAGGAACCAAATGGAACACTTCTTTAAATAATTTGGTTGGAATTGGGTCCAACATAGAAGTTGAAGATTTAGATGAGGCTAATATTTTTGATAATTCCGAAAGCTCAAATGAATCAAAACAGCCTAAGCACAACTGAGGTTCTACAGTTCTTTCCGATGCTGCCTCATTTACTGAGGAAGAAGTAATCATGTTTGGGAGGATGCCAATGATTTTATTTTTAATAGAATGAATTTTATTTATGAAGAATATGACAGTATATCCCCCTACAGATTTCTTCTGCTTTTGCTTATTTGTCTCACATAATTGTTTCAGATCACCAAACACATTTCATTATCAGACAAAGTCAATACAAAATGCAATTATCAAATGATTATCAGTTATTAAGTGGGAAAAGGCTGTCCAACCTGGTCCTATATGTACAGCAACTGATGGCCTGAAGCAGCAAAGCATTCTAGACCATCACACTACGGCCACCATGTTTGACTTTTATTTTGTATGTATTTTTTATGTTTATTTTGTCATACACAGAAAATGTTTATGATGTGAGACACACACCTCCCTCTAACTTCTCCTTTTGTCAAAAATGTTTTCCCAACAATTCCGGGATCATCATCATCATTGTTTTTTCTGAGACAATAGTTTTGGTAGGCCAGCCACTGCTGGGAAGGTTTATCACTGGTCCATTATTTCTCCATTTTGTGCTCTCAGTGTTTTTTACTGGAATCCTAAACCGTTCAAAGTGGCCCAGTAGTCTCTTCCAGACTGATCTATGTCAGGGACTTTGTTCCTCATCTGTTCTGGAATTTACTTTTTGTCTTTTTAAATGAAAAACCTTTAAAAACTACACTACTCACAATAAGTTAGGGATATTGTTATTTACATGAGTGCTTATCCTATTTGGTCTGAATTTTAATGAAATAAGTAAAAGTATCCTTTGACATTACTAATAATGAATGAGAAGAAACACAATTTTTATTAGTGTAATATTTATTACCCCAAAAATGTAGACAATTACAAAGGTAGCCCCAAATAACACAAATTGACTATGTCAGTAGCGGGTGTTTCCACCATTTACCACAATGACAGCTTGACAGCAATGTCTCATGCTCCTCACTAGCCTCATGATGTGTTCCTGAGGCAATACATTCCACGCTTCCACAAGTGCTACACGTAGTTCTGCCAGGTCACATGGTGGTGGGATACGATCATCCAGTCTCTGGTTCTTCTGGTCCCAAACGTGCTCTATGGGGTTCAGGTCAGGGGACAGTGCTGGCCATACCATATGAGGCACTCCGACTTTCTGAAATAGAGCTGTAACGATTCTGGCACGATGTGGTGGAGCATTATCATTCATGAACAGAAAGTTGGGGGTGTGCTGGTGGATGATGAGGGGTTCTATGATGTCTCTGAGGTAAGAACGTGCAGTGACTGAGCCATCTACAGTAACCAAATCAGTTTTGCGCTGACTGGTGATGCCTGCCCAGACTGTTACACCTCCTCCACCAAAGCTAACCCTGGGGACCATGTTGACCTCGGCCTATCGCTCACCTCTCCCTTTCCAGCGACGCTGACGACCATCATTTCTTGTCAGTGAACAGGACTGTAGACCACTGCTGCATTGTCCAGGTCACATGGTCTTGTGCCCACTGCAAACGTTCACGGCGGTGCCTTTGTGTCAGTGGAGTCACCTGCAACGGTCGTCTGGCATTCAAGCCAAAGGGGTGGAGTCGGTTGCAATTGGTTTGTCTGGATAGCCTAGTACCCCTCACATCTTGTAAACGGGCCTGCAGCTGTGAGGCAGTTGCATGACAATGTCCGAGTGCATAGGTCCTTAGGCACTGGTCATCTTTGTGGTCTGTCACTCGTGGGGCTCCACCCCTGGATCTATCAAGAACTCTGCCAGTAGTTCTGTGTCTTGATCCAAGTCTGCTGATGACAATTCAAGACACACCGAGTTCACGTGCAACATCTGACTTCCTGCTACCGACCCGAAGGCGGCGCTGCTCGTCCATTAAGTGACGTTGTGTGTTCATGGCTGTTTGAAGGATGAATTTGGAATGACTTACTGATGTTGTGCCACAGATAGGTAGGATTTGGCTATGAATAAATATGAATAATTGCCTAGGGCAATTATTAATAAGATCAATAATTTTATGTAAAAATTACCAAGTTTGGGGGCACCACCTGGTGGATTCCATGAATATATATATATATATATATATATATATATATATATATATATATATATATATATATATATAGCCAAATAGTTAATGATTACCAGCCTGATAAGGCTGAGATAATTAAACAATAGATGAAGGAATAAGTTCTCATGCTGTGGACATTAATTGTACACATCACTCCAAGTAATCCCAGACAACTTCTATTTAAGTTAGGGGACTTTATTTAGAAAATAGCTCAACCTTACAGCCAAGCATTTCGTCCATAAATCCCATCTATTCTAAATATGCAACTACTACTACAGATCTTAGAAAACAATTATAGGTGATCATTAAACACAATTAACATGAAATGAATCGGTGAGAACAGCTGAGGTTCAGGTCAGAAAAGGAGGGGGGCCTCACTCCAGGGAGCTCAGCTGAGGTAGCCTGTGTGACAAAGAGTCATAAATCTCAGCTCTGTGCCAAGATAGGGACCTGCACATGGGGTGTAAGAAAGGGGTCATAAAACTGGATTTGGCTAAAGGAGCACATGGGGTAAAGCGTCCATGTGGAAGGCCTCTGCTTTACCAACAGACTAAAGACAATGGAGTTAAACTTTTCAGCTAAGACCAGCTAACGCAGGCCGGACCGAGCCCGACTCTGCCGACCAGGTGATCAGGGAGCGAGAGAGAGAGAGAGAGAGTAAAAGAGACAGGAAAAGAGAGGAAGGAAAAAGAAAGGTGTGATCAGCTCAGGATAAAAACAGTTTCAAACACAGCAATTACAGCTCAAACTTATGCGTGCGGCGTCGTCATAATTGAGCAAATAGGTACAGAGAGACACTTTAAACCAACAATGAACGAGATCTAACTCGTTAAAAATCTATTTTCTCTATTTATCTCCGCCCAGACACAATATTAGGATAAATGAACCGGTTCAGTCCTACTTAGCTTTGAAGGAGGTCCAGTCCACTAGGAGGAGAACAAAATGTGTCCGTAGTTGAGCAAGAAAAAGAGTTAGGAAAAAACCTTGTGCAGGATTTTCAAGGAGCGTGTGGCCTGCAGGTCGACGTCTAACGAACTGTCTGGGAACAGTCCGGATATGGCGCACCCTGGTTACGCGAACAGGATGAGCACTTCGAAGCTTTGAAATGAGTTCATCCAGCGGGTCAGAACAAAAGAGAATATTCACCAGTGAGATTCTGTTTAGCCAGGGTCTCTACTAAGACTTCTGGCTTGAGAATGGTTTGAAATTGCTGCGACTCCCACTCTTATAGCCCTTTTGTCGTGATGTCATCATTGATGTCACCACGGATGTCACCATTGGTGGGCACGGACCAATAGGAGTGTGTTGGGGTCACTGCTAGGATTGCTGGGAAATGTGTTCCGCTCAGTTCATCTTTGAAATGGCTCCCAGCCATCCAACAGTCTGTTCAGTTCATCTTATGCGAAATGGAATCACAACACTGACAATACCATCTTTATAAACCAACAGAATGTTGAAATTGATGCCACATTGAAAAGGGTTGTCTTTAGTATTTTTTGGGTGTTGGCCCCAATATGTAAGGCAAACTGTACACAGTGAGACCATTACGTGGAAAACACTAAATGAAGTGTGTCTATCACCCCAATACAATTGCCTCCTTATCCCAAAAATACCGGAAGTGAAACAAACACCACATGTATGACATCCACTGAGTCTCTCACGATATCCCTAACTTATTGTGAGTTGTGTATACAGTGGCTTGCAAAAGTATTCGGCCCCCTTGAACTTTCCACATTTTGTCACATTACAGCCACAAACATGAATCCATTTTATTGGAATTCCAGGTGAAAGACCAATACAAAGTGGTGTACACGTGAGAAGTGGAATAAAAATCATACATTATTCCAAACATTTTTTACAAATAAATAACTGAAAAGTGGGGTGTGCGTAATTATTCAGCCCCCTGAGTCAATACTTTGTAGAACCACCTTTTGCTGCACTTACAGCTGCCAGTCTTTTAGGGTATCTCTCTACCAGCTTTGCACATCTACAGACTGAAATTCTTGCCCATTCTTCTTTGGAAAACCGCTCCAGCTCAGTCAGATTAGATGGACAGACTTTGTGAACAGTAGTTTTCAAATCTTGCCACAGATTCTCGATTGGATTTAGATCTGGACTTTGACTGGGCCATTCTAACACATGGATATGTTTTGTTTTAAACCATTCCATTGTTGCCCTGGCTTTATGTTTAGGGTCGTTGTCCTGCTGGAAGGTGAACCTCCGCCCCAGTCTCAAGTCTTTTGCAGGCTCCAAGAGGTTTTCTCCCAAGATTGCCCTGTGTTTGGCTCCATCCATCTTCCCATCAACTCTGACCAGCTTCCCTGTCCCTGCTGAAGAGAAGCACCCCCAGAGCATGATGCTGCCACCACCATATTTGACAGTGGGGATGGTGTGTTCAGAGTGATGTGCAGTGTTAGTTTTCCATTTTGGTCTCATCTGACCAGAGCACCTTCTTCCACATGTTTGCTGTGTCCCCCACATGGCTTGTGGCAAACTGCAAACGGGACTTCTTATGGTTTTCTTTTAACAATGGCTTTCTTCTTGCCACTCTTCCTTAAAGGCCAACTTTGTGCAGTGCACCACTAATAGTTGTCCTATGGACAGATTCCCCCACCTGAGCTGTAGATCTCTGCAGCTCGTCCAGAGTCAC
Source organism: Valencia hispanica (assembly GCA_963556495.2). Lineage (NCBI taxonomy): Eukaryota > Metazoa > Chordata > Actinopteri > Cyprinodontiformes > Valenciidae > Valencia > Valencia hispanica. The sequence continues at coordinate 1,444,759 of OY747703.1, read as the reverse complement.
CATGGGCCTCTTGGCTGCATTTCTGATCAGCGCTCTCCTTGTTCGGCCTGTGAGTTTAGGTGGACGGCCTTGTCTTGGTAGGTTTACAGTTGTGCCATACTCCTTCCATTTCTGAATGATCACTTGAACAGCGCTCCGTGGGATGTTCAAGGCTTGGGAAATCTTTTTGTAGCCTAAGCCTGCTTTAAATTTCTCAATAACTTTATCCCTGACCTGTCTGGTGTGTTCTTTGGACTTCATGGTGTTGTTGCTCCCAACATTCTCTTAGACAACCTCTGAGGCCGTCACAGGGCAGCTGTATTTGTACTGACATTAGATTACACACAGGTGCACTCTATTTAGTCATTAGCACTCATCAGTGCTAGATCCCCCTAGCTGTCCTCCGGTAGAGCCCGCGCAGCCGGGACCTCAGGCTGGTTGGGTGACTGTACGTAGGAAGCATAGTTCTAGGACCCAGCCCCAGGGCCACCACCAACCGGTCCGCGTTTCTAACAGATTTTCCCCGCTCAGCGACACACCCGCTGAGAAACCGACCCTGGTAATTGGCAGCTCCATAGTCAGAAACGTGGCATTAGAGACACCATTGACCATAGTCAAATGTTTGCCAGGGGCCAGAACGGGCGACATCAAATCCTACCTGAAACTGCTGGCTAAAGATAAGCGTAAATACAGTAAGATTGTTATTCACGCTGGCGGTAATGACACCCGGTTACGCCAATCGGAGGTCACTAAAATTAGTGTTGCTTCGGTGTGTAAGTTTGCTAAAACAATGTCAGACTCGGTAATCTTTTCTGGTCCCCTGCCTGATCGGACCAGTGACGACATGTTTAGCCGCATGCTGTCATTCCATCAATGGTTGTCTAGGTGGTGTCCTGCAAACGATGTGGGCTACATTGATAACTGGAGAACATTTTGGGGAAAACCTGGTCTGATCCGGAGAGACGGCATCCATCCCACTTTGGATGGAGCAGCTCTTCTTTCTAGGAATATGGCCGAATTTATTAGTCCTCCAAAACACTGACAACCCAGGGTCCAGACCAGGAAGCAGAGTCGTAGTTTAACCCACCTCTCTGCTGCTTCTGTACTGTTACCCCCCCATTACCCTATAGAAACAGTGTCTTGCCCACAGCCAAAATTAAATGGATTAAAAGTTAAGCCAACAAAAGCAAATTATGGAAATCTCATAAAAATAAATACAACTTTGACTGAACAGAAAAATAAATCTATTAAATGTGGTTTATTAAACATAAGATCTCTCTCCTCAAAGACTTTGTTAGTAAATGACTTGATTTGTGATAATCACATTGATTTCCTTTGTCTCACAGAAACCTGGTTGCAGCAGGAGGATTATGTCAGTATAAATGAGTCAACTCCTTCCAGTCATTTAAATTTTCACATTCCTAGAAATACTGGGCGAGGAGGAGGAGTTGCAACCATTTTCCGTTCTGATTTACTAATTAGTCCCAGACCAATTGATAGCTACAGTTCTTTTGAACATCTAACCCTTAATTTTCCTCATCCAAGTTGCAAAACATTAAGACCATTTTTGTTTGTGGTTTTGTACCGTCCACCAGGCCCTTACTCTCAATTCTTGGATCAGATCTCACATTTTTTATCTGATTTAGTATTAAATACTGATAGGGTTATTATAGTGGGGGACTTTAATATTCATGTGGATACTGAAAGTGATAGCCTAAATGCAGCCTTTAGTGCTATTTTAGACTCAACTGGCTTTACTCAAAAAGTACAGGGATCGACCCACTCGGGCAAACACACTTTGGACCTTGTACTGACATACGGTATTGAGTGTGAGGAAATATCAGTCCACCCACATAACCCGGTCCTGTCTGACCACTTCTTAATAACTTTTGAATTTACTTTAACTGACCATTTTAAATCTGAAAGAAAATTTCATTATAGTAGAGCTTTATCAGACAATGCTGTAACAATTTTTAAAGAATCTGTTCCATTCTTACTTTCCTCAGTGTCTCAGAGTAACACAGTGGATGGCAGCAATTCTATCTCTAACCCTTCAGAAATTGATGGTCTGGTTCACAGCGTTACTTCTTCATTGCGTTTGGCATTAGATAGTGTAGCCCCCTTAAAAAAGAAAGTGGCTAGCCATAGGAGGCTGACTCCTTGGTTCAACGCAGAGTTGCGTACTTTAAAGCAGAATACTAGGAAGTTGGAGAGAAAATGGCGCTCTACACACCTAGAGGATTCCTATTTAACCTGGAATAACAGTCTACTGCTGTATAAAAAGACCCTTTGACAAGCTAGAACAGCATATTTTTCATCATTAATAGAGGCGAATAAAAACAATCCTAGGTTTCTTTTTAGTACAGTTGCCAAACTTACACAGAGTCATAGCTCTGTTGAGCCAACTATTCCCCCAGCTCTTAGCAGTGATGATTTTAAGGGATTCTTCGTAAATAAAATTAATTCTATTAAAAATAAAATCATTGGCATCCTCCCAAACATGATTACTTCTTCCTCAGTAAATGAGGCAGCATCGGAAAGAACTGTAGATCCTCAGTTGTGCTTAGGCTGTTTTGATTCAGTCGAGCTTTCAGAATTATCAAAAATATTAGCCTCATCTAAACCTTCAACTTGTATGTTGGACCCAATTCCAACCAAATTATTTAAAGAAGTGTTCCATTTGGTTCCTGGCCCCGTTTTGGATATGATGAATCTATCCTTAGTAAACGGATACGTACCACAGGAATTTAAAATAGCTGTAATTAAACCTTTACTCAAGAAACCTTCCCTTGATCAAGATGACTTAGTGAATTACAGACCTATATCTAACCTTCCTTTCTTATCCAAAGTCCTTGAGAAAATTGTTGCTAATCAAGTCTGTGAGCATTTAAACAGTAACGAGCTGTTTGAAGAGTTTCAGTCAGGTTTTAGAGCTCATCATAGCACTGAAACAGCACTGGTGAAGGTTACTAATGATATTCTCATGGCCTCAGATAATGGACTGGTGTCTGTTCTGGTTTTGTTAGATCTCAGTGCTGCTTTTGACACAGTCGATCATAATATTCTCTTAGAAAAGCTTGAACATGTTGCAGGGATCAAAGGAACAGCACTAGGCTGGTTTAAATCATATTTGTCTGATAGATTCCAGTTTGTTCATCTAAATGATAAATCTTCTTCACTCTCAAGGGTTACTTGTGGAGTTCCACAGGGTTCTGTGCTTGGACCAATTCTGTTCACCACATATATGCTTCCAATTGGTAGAATCATTAGACAGCATGGGATAAATTTCCACAGCTATGCCGATGATACACAACTATATTTATCCATAAATCCTGATGAACCCAGTTAGTTAGGTAGATTACAGGCATGTCTGGAAGACATAAAAACATGGATGACCCTAAACTTTTTGCTTTTAAATTCTGACAAAACAGAAGTTGCTGTCTTTGGACCAGAAGTTCTTAAACAGAAACTGATTAGTCAATCACTTCATCTGGATGGCATTAAATTGGCCCCCAGTAATAACGTAAAGAACCTCGGCGTTATTTTTGACCGAGACATGACATTTAAATCCCATATTAAACAGGTTTCTAGGATTTCTTTCTTTCACCTCCGGAATATTGCTAAAATTAGAAACATCCTGTCCAGGAGTGATGCTGAGAAACTAGTCCATGCATTTGTTACCTCAAGGCTGGACTACTGTAAGTCTTTACTATCAGGTCGTCCACAAAATGCCATTAAAAGCCTTCAGTTGATCCAAAATGCGGCAGCAAGAGTTCTGATGAATATTAAAAAGAGAGATCACATTTCTCCTGTTTTAGCTTCCCTTCATTGGCTCCCTGTTAAATCCAGAATAGAATTTAAGATCCTTCTTCTTACATACAAAGCCCTTAATAATCAAGCTCCATCATACATCAGAGATCTAATTGTTCCTTATGTTCCTAACAGAGCCCTTCGCTCTCAGACTGCAGGTTTACTTGTAGTTCCTAGGATCTCTAAAAGTAGAATGGGAGGCATATATGGGAAGCTTATAGTTAGAGTGGCTAAGGTCATCCTGAGCTATCTCTGTAGTTATGCTGCTATAGGCTTAGACGTCTGGAGGACAGACTTACCAATTTTCTTCACTCTGCTACTTCCTTTTCTCCTACTACTCTCCAGTTGTATTACAGTACATTCTGTTATTTCGACTGTTAACTTTGTTTTCTCTCAGTGTTTTTCTCTCCATAGAAGATATACCTGGTCTGGTATCCTGCTTGGCTGCAATGCCCTGTTGGACGGGGGGCATCGACTGGGATGATCCCCCCAGTAACTGAACATCCACTGTGTCCTGTTATTAACTTTTTACTTCCTGTAACAAAGAAAGTTCTCTTATATCAGATCTTCTGTTCCTTCTATGTTTCTGCTCTGTCTTCTCAAACCCCCAGACGGCCGTGGCAGATGGCCGCTCCTACTGAGCCTGGTTCTGTTGGAGGTTTCTTCCTGTTAAAGGGGAGTTTTTCCTCTCCACCGTCGCTACATGCTTGCTCAGTATGAGGGATTGCTGAAGGATTGCTGTGGTTGGAAAGTCTGCATCAACGGGGCCCAACCTCACGCCAATGACTGACGCAATCTGCTGGGATTCCTTAAATAGGAAACTTTTTAACTGATTGGAATGTTTGTATAAATGTATTGAAATGACTTCTTGTTAAGTGCCTTGAGATGACATCTGTTGTGAATTGGCGCTATATAAATAAACTGAATTGAAATTGAATTGAAATCAGGCAATGTCTATGGGCAACTGACTCCACTCAGACCAAAGGGGGCTGAATAATTACGCACACCCCACTTTTCACTTATTTATTTGTAAAAAGTGTTTGGAATCATGTATGATTGTCGTTCCACTTTTCACATGTACACCACTTTGTTTTGGTCTTTCACCTGGAATTCCAATAAAATTGATTCATGTTTGTGGCTGTAATGTGACAAAATGTGGAAAAGTTCAAGGGGGCCGAATAATTTTGCAAGCCACTGTATATAGATTTTTTGCTTTTGCTCTGGTTATCATTCTTGAAAAATCTAGAAGGGAGCACATACTTTTTAGCAACACTGTATGTTAGGACAGATGTAAAAAAAAAAAAAAAGTATCTGAAATCCCTAATATATGATGGTAAAACGAAGGTTTCATTCAGCACATCGGTTAGCAAGTTAGCCTTTCTGCAAAACACACACCCTGTCAGTCAGTTTAAACATAATCTGCTGCTTGTACTTCACACTGTCACCCCACCACCCCATGGTGTGTGCGTGTGCGTGTGTGTGTGTGTGTGTGCCATGAGACGATGTCAAGAAAAGAGAATCAAGGCAAAACCCAGCTCTCCACTATCTGACCTACAAAGCTGCATGAATGCATGCCAACCCAACCACAGCACAGTCCTGACATGCACTGTGGGAGGAGCTGGGGACATTGTCTTCCTGTGGCTGGAAGTGGCCTGACCTCACAACCTACTGTTCAGAGCACCTCATTGGCTCTCTTTTTCTGTGGCAACAATCAGGAGCAAGTGTCTCTATGAAAAGAAGAACAGAGAGTGGTGGAGGGATGTAACAAAACCCTTGGAGGACCTCTCCTTTAGCTCCAGGCACACAGAGAACAAAGAGAAGAAGGGCAGAGGAGGAATTCTCTGAGTTGGCTTACTGCTGCTTTGTTTGAGAAGGGGAAGAATCTATCCACTGGTCCTACAGTTCAAGGAGTCGTGAAAGTGATTTGCTTTGGGTCAAACCATGTGAAAGTAAAAAAAAAGTGAACCTCTAAAGCCTTGTTTACTTTTTTATCATCTTCTGTCAAAGTCTTGTTACTTTCTTTTATTTAATTAAACAAATGTGAATAAATTGTGTTTTTATGACAGCAACAACTACCCTAAAGATCCAATTTAAAACTGATTCTTAGTTCAAGCTCTTGGTTATGTTTTGACAAAATTGGTTCATCCCTATGAGCTGGAGTCTTTTTACCTTTTATAAATTCATTAGTAAAAGTCATGTGTTTAAGACAGTGGATGGATGAAATTCAGTAATAAATGGTAATCAATTAAAGTACATTTCCAAATGATAAGTGGAGGTTTAAGATGAATAAACATCTAAACCTGATCTTGGAGCATTTTCTGTTGCATAATCTCTGGATGAGTTGCACCGTGACTCCTGGTTCTAACTCCAACTATGCTTCATAGAGACCATCAGATAGGTTTAAAGATCATGCCATTTTTTATGTGCATGACATTTATAAAATTTGCAGAAGAAAATTAAAATGCACCATTTTAAACAACAACCCTCTCGCTATAGCTGAGGCTCAAGGTTTCAACTCCACTAAACTGAAAAATGCAGCAACAGCGTAAATAAGGAAATGAAATACACCCAACGACTTTGTTGTATAGTAATCGGTTACAACCTGTTGTAAAATGAATGTAATTAACGCCATAGTTGCATTTTTATCTAAATTGCTTAAACAATTTACGGTCTTTAACAGTACTACATGTGTAATAGAAATCAGTATGGCTGAAAAAACCCAAGAAAGAATCAATAAATTCAGTTTTTCTTCCTTAAATAGAAAATGTTTAAACTGATTGTAATGTTTTTATGATTGTATTGAAATGACTTTTGTTGTACAGTGCCTTGAGATGACATGTGTTGTGAATCGGCTCTATATAAATAAACTGAATTGAATCTTTATTACTGTAAGTGAAACATTTAATGTTGCATACTGCTTCTGACAAACAACGTGCAAAGAAAAATGACTTCAGTCTGGTCCTTCGGGATTATTAATTTATCATATTAGTAGAAAAGGCTGAAATAATGTGGACAAAATGTTAGCTACCTTTCAAAGACAAAATTTGCATTTATAAGACCTGATGGATACAATCTCTCATACAGAACAACAGAACTTTATATGAGGAGGCACTTCTGGTGAGTTCCTGCTGATGAAGTTATGCATCGTCTCCACCGCAGAGCAACAGTAAAGCCTTCCTGTAGTCACCGCCGGTATCACCCTGTAATAAACACAAACAGGAAGAATTGTGGATCTTTCTGGTATTACCAACATGTTTTAGTGGGGCAGGGCGTTATTATTGTCTGTATATACCTTGATCATGGAATGCAGAGAGCAAGCAAACATCTTCCTGAACTCAGCTCGGATGTCCAGCATGTCCACTTCACTGCGAGTCACCATCACTCTAATTAGGGTGTCATCGTCTGTACCTGCACCCTGAAACATAGAGAAACATTATACTGATGGATTCCTTCAGCATTGTTGAATCTTACCTTTAAATACTGAAGTGTGGCTCTCATCTGTTTGTTGAAATTGCAATCCTATTGTTAAATATATAGCAATAATAATACTGAATGCTATTAACCCCTCTTTTTCCTTGGTACTTTTCTGTTCCATCATCATAACAATATCAGCACCCCTCTGTAAGATTTAAGAAATTGGTCACCAAGATCCAGATTTTGTATGGATTTTGAGGACTGTCAAAGTCCATCCAACTCACCACATTTAACACCAGCAAGAAGGGTTTGAATACATGGCACCCGAAATATCAGGCATCTTCTCACTCCTGTTGAAAACCTAGTCAAAAACTCAACTATTACCTTTGCTAGACACTTCCATAACTCCACAGGTATGTCATCAGGACCAACTGCCTTTCCCCTTTGCATCCTCTTTAAGGCTTTTCTTTCTTCATACTTACTTATCTCAACTACTTCCTGATCCACAATAGTCACATCTTTTGCTCTACATTCTCTCTCATTTTTCTCATTCATCAGCTCTTCTAACTACTTTTTTTATCTTCCCATCACACACGTGCCACCTGTCAGTACATTTCTATCCCTATCCTTAATCACCATCCTTTCTATCTTTATCTCTCTGCCTTGCCAACCTGTACAAATAATTATCTCCCTCCTTACTGTCCAACCTAGCATACATGTCATCAAATGCCCTTTGTTGGACGTTTGTCACCTCTAACTTTACTATGGGCTGCCTCTTCCTGTACTCATGTCTACTCTTCTCAGTCCTCTCAGTGTCCCACTTCTTCTTCTTTAACTTCTTCTTCTGTATATGGTCTTGGATTTGTTCAGTCTCCCTATCTACTTTCCTCCTTCCAGATGACACACCAAGTACCTTCCTACCTGTCTCTCTAATCACATTAGCTGTAGCTGTCCAGTCATCTGGGAGAACCTCCTGGCCACCAAGAGTCTGTCTTAACTCCTCCCTGGAAACCACACAACACTCTTCTTTTTTCAGTTTCCACCACCTGGTCCTTTCCTCTGCCTTTGTTCTCATTGTCTTCCTCACCATCCGTTTCACCCACCAAGCATTGCATCGAGCAGTCATTGGACATGGCGATGTTGTGCACATTGATACTGCATTGCGACTGCAATTCGATATCTTGTGCAGCTCTAGCAGACCAGATCTTTACCCTCACTGAGTTGGTAAGAGGGCCTGATGTTTGTCGGTGTAGATTAGGGGTGCTCAAGTCCAGTTGTTGAGAGCCACCACCCTGCAACCTTTAGATGAATCGCTTCTCCAACACACCGCCAACAACAACACCTGTTATCTACATGGTTACTACACCTGGGATAAGTGGAGGAAACTGGAATGGAAAGTTTAGAGTGTATTTATAACAATATTATTTATTTGATATTAAATGTCAAACAAAACACACACACAACACCCTCAATCAATAAATAAATCCATCCATTTTCTATACCTGCTTATACATTGCAAGAGCGTTGCAAAGTGGACAGGCCAGCAGTCCTTCATGGGACACACCCACATACACACACCCCTAAGAGCCGGAGAACCCAGTGAGAACCCATGCAGGTCTAGAACATGAAAGTTAAACTGTCAAAAAAGCCAAGGCAGGGATTCACACCCAGAACCTTTTTGGTCCAAGATAACAGTCCCAAGATCTGTACCACTGCACATATTTTCCATCTTTAACCTTTTTTAAGAACAATGACAGAAAAAGATCTGAAGGCTGTCCATGACAGATTAAGCTACACTCACACCTCTGACCACTTGACGCAGACATTTTCAACTTTATGCACAGAAAACAGGTAACCATATCAATCCAATGGCTAACTGGGAGCATACGGCGCATTGAAGAGTTACGGAGCCTTTGGAGCGCGTCTGTGACCAATGCGGCGGGTTACAGGCGCACTCCGAAGAGCCCGTTGTCGTGCCAACCACCGGTGCATGCTGCAGGATTTCCTCCCAGTGAAGCGATAGCTCCCAGGTCAGGAAACGACTCGTTCAGAGAGTCTTTCCTTCTGATCACTTCAACTGGAGGAATGTTCCCTGATTTCCAAAGTGTGGGTGAAGTGGAGCTTAGTTCCAGTCTCCAGTGTGGCAGCGGAGCGCTGATTCAGCCTCCAGAACAACAGAAGTCATCTGTCTGAGGCTAAAATCCTAAACCTGAACATGACAAGAACCTCTGCAGCCTTCCCACTATCTGATTAGACACAAGCAGGAGATCATTTCTGTTCTATGTGGAGCAGGAGGAAGATGGGAGGCTGGGGTCAGTGCAATCGTTTAATTTCATTGTTTATATGTAGTTCTCTGTTCTACTTGAATACTATTCAAAATTCATTTAAAAAGTACTAATGAATATGTTATTTTAAAAACTGACAGATAAAAATGGATTATGACCAGATTTTTTTACCCTGTCTATCAAAATGACAGCGACCTCTGATCCCAATATACAAATATATGTAGATCAATACCCAAATCAACTATGAGTTGAATGCATATAAAGTAAAAACTAGAAAAGCACTGAGAGAGCGCAGACCTCCACCAGGGCCACTCACCCCTAAAACAAAAAACAGCATCCAGATTCTGCAGCCGCTGTCTTACCTTCATGGCATAGTAAAGAGTCTCCGCAAAATAGGCTGGAACACTCCTGGCACACTTCACTTTAAAAGAAAAACAAAGAGTCATTTAAGAAGAAGACTTTAACTATAAAAACTAACAGAGCATGTCTAAATGAAGGGCCGGACAGTTTTCTTACCCACTGCTAAGAGCAGGTCCTTCAAGCTTCCAGATGTTTCCCTCTGGATACTCTCCTCCATCTCATATCCAGACATCTTCATGTAGGCATCGAACACTGAAACAAAGCTCCAGATTTCAGTTCGACTGAAGAAAGTTCACAAAGGGAAACCTTAAAAATGTCTGATCGATTGGTTTAAGAGCAACTTTTAATCTGTTTATTTTGCCTGTGTGTGTCTCAGATAGTGGAAAAACCCTTGATCCAAACAGTCATCCCAGTTTGTCGTCCATGTGAGAAACAAACCTTTCCTCAGGTGTTGGGCGCTCCGGTTTCCCAGGATGGTGATGAATGATTGTTCATCAGTTCCATACTTCTCCTCTCCTGCTTTAAACAGAGCCTGCAAACAGAAAAAAAACGTCTCAAAAATCAGCTCGTTACAAACAGACCAAATTATATACGCATTTAAAGAGTTCAATTTGAGAGGAGACAATGTTGAAATAAATGTGCTCAGATTTAACTAGTGATGAAAACCAGAGGAAGTTCTGCTGCCTTTAATGAAGCCTTGCTTTATCCTGAAGAATCTACCTCACCAATAACTAATATCATACATGAACTCATTTACATAATCTATTCATCTGTTCCAGTCAGCACATACAGGTCCTTCTAAAATAATTAGCATATTGTGATAAAGTTCATTCTTTTCCATAATGTAATGATAAAAATTAAACTTTCATATATTTTAGATTCATTGCACACCAACTGAAATATTTCAGGTCTTTTGTTGTTTTAAAACTGATGATTTTGGCATACAGCTCATGAAAACCCAAAATTCCTATCTTAACAAATTAGCATATCATGAAAAGGTTCTCTAAACGAGCTATTAACCTAATCATCTGAATCAACTAATTAACTCTAAACACCTGCAAAAGATTCCTGAGGCCTTTAAAAACTCCCAGCCTGGTTCATTACTCAAAACCACAATCATGGGTAAGACTGCTGACCTGACTGCTGCCCAGAAGGCCATCATTGACACCCTCAAGCAAGAGGGTAAGACACAGAAAGACATTTCTGAACGAATAGGCTGTTCCCATAGTGCTGTATCAAGGCACCTCAGTGGGAAGTCTGTGGGAAGGAAAAAGTGTGGCAGAAAACGCTGCACAACGAGAAGAGGTGACCGGACCCTGAGGAAGATTGTGGAGAAGGACCGATTCCAGACCTTGGGGGACCTGCGGAAGCAGTGGACTGAGTCTGGAGTAGAAACATCCAGAGCCACCGTGCACAGGCGTGTGCAGGAAATGGGCTACAGGTGCCGCATTCCCCAGGTCAAGCCACTTTTGAACCAGAAACAGCGGCAGAAGCGCCTGACCTCGGCTACAGAGAAGCAGCACTGGACTGTTGCTCAGTGGTCCAAAGAACTTTCATGTCATTCGGAAATCAAGGTGCCAGAGTCTGAAGGAAGACTGGGGAGAAGGAAATGCCAAAATGCCTGAAGTCCAGTGTCAAGTACCCACAGTCAGTGATGGTCTGGGGTGCCATGTCAGCTGCTGGTGTTGGTCCACTGTGTTTTATCAAGGGCAGGGTCAATGCAGCTAGCTATCAGGAGATTTTGGAGCACTTCATGCTTCCATCTGCTGAAAAGCTTTATGGAGATGAAGACGACCTGGCACCTGCTCACAGTGCCAAAACCACTGGTAAATGGTTTACTGACCGTGGTATTACTGTGCTCAATTGGCCTGCCAACTCTCCTGACCTGAACCCCATAGAGAATCTGTGGAATATTGTGAAGAGGAAGTTGAGAAACGCAAGACCCAACACTCTGGATGAGCTTCAGGCCGCTATCGAAGCATCCTGGGCCTCCATAACACCTCAGCAGTGCCACAGGCTGATTGCCTCCATGCCACGCCGCATTGAAGCAGTCATTTCTACAAAAGGATTCCCAACCAAGTATTGAGTGCATAACTGAACATAATTATTTGAAGGTTGACTTTTTTTGTATTAAAAACACTTTTGTTTTATTGGTCGGATGAAATATGCTAATTTTTTGAGATAGGAATTTTGGGTTTTCATAAGATGTATGCCAAAATCATCAGTTTTAAAACAGTAAAAGACCTAAAATATTTCAGTCGGTGTGCAATGAATCTAAAATATATGAAACTTTAATTTTTATCATTTCATTATGGAAAAGAATTAACTTTATCACAATATGCTAATTCTTTGAGAAGGACCTGTAGTGTACATCATGTGGTGTACCTCAGGGACCAGTTTTGGTTCCTTCTCTGTTTACATAACAGGAAGAACATCATTTCCTTTCATTGCCATGCTTATGACATTCGCTTTTAAACCAGTGGTCTCTTTCCCATGGCAACCTGTTTAACTGTCACAGATTTTTCTTACAATAAATGGAAAGAAAACTGCAATGACTGTATTAGAAAATCAATGTAAAGTTCTGAAGCAAACCTTTATTTCCTATAAAACACATTGAAAACTGTAGTCCTGCCTTCATCTCCTCTAGGTTGGACTTTTACCGCATCGATCTGGTTCCTCCCCTGCAGCCAGCCTTTCTGCCCAGCTGCTGGACCTGTGCAGCCCTTTAAAGCAGTTCTGGTGCAGCCTGGCCCTGAACGGAGACGGGATCTGCAGACTCTGGAACAATCTGCCACTTGATATCTGCACTGCAGAGTCTACTAACACAGCCAGCCTCCTTATGTGGGCTACAGGACCAATGGGAACAGAGGGTGAGAATGGGCCTCTCTGTTGGGACCTAATGGGCTAACCAAATACAATTCGACAAAACAGGTTGGCACCCTCATTATTTAAGTGCCTGTGGCTCTGTGGGTAGAGTGGTTGCCTTGCAATCTGAAAGTAGCGGGTTTGATTCCAGCTCGTTTCTATTACATGTGCCCCTGAGCCAGGTTGTTTGCAGATCTGTGTGCTAATGTGTGACTGGGTGATTGTGGCTCTAGTGTAAAAGCTTTGAGTGGTCACCACAACTAGAAAAGCGCTACCTAAGTTCAGTCATAACACATGACCCCTGCCCTGATCAAACCTAAACAGCTCTCCTCCTCCTCCTACAGCTAGAAGTTATTTACTGGCATCTTACAGTGGGCTAGAAGTAAAACACTGTTATGTTAAATTGCAAGCGTGGACCAACGGGTACAGTTGTCATCTTGCTCAATCTGAAAGTTTGTGGGTTCAGTTCCAGCTGCTTGTGTGCCCTTGGACAAGGCAGTAACCCCCACGTTGCTACATGAATTCAGTCTAATTAGTATTTAAATTGTTGTTTGTCAAAGTGGGTAGAAGAAGCCTGACCTGATGCATGGTTGGTAGATTTTGTAACTGAAACAACCTGAACTGCTCCGGTATGAAACAACCAACACCTGCTGGACTTTATGTTGGTGCTTCCTCTTAGTTTCTGCTCAGCCATGAAGACCATAACTGCTCAGGAGGTTTTTAATTCATCTAAACCATATTTACACCATCTGGCTTTGTCAGACCAAACGATGATGTTGACGCATTTTAGTCTCATCCGGTTTTTAACGTCGTCGTCTCTTCTTGGTTGATTCACTTGTAGCAAATTTGTTTTATCTAAACTTTGTTGTGTTTTTTACCATTTGACTTTAAATGTGCAATAGACATAAAATCAACATTCCCATCAAATAGTTACATATTACTATCAAGAATCTTTATTATTAGTACTTTATGTGATATGATGCAACCTATTGGTTTAGTTTTATTGTTATTTTATCACACAAAAAGAATAATTGCATTAGCACTTTTTTAACTTGTTTGGGTTTTTTTTAGGCAGGAGGAATAATGTTAAAAACTTTATTTTAGAAAAGTGTTGCACAGATATTAACAAAAGTTTTGACCTGGGTCTCAAAGTAATGATAATGTCTCATATCAATCCATTTAGAGGCATCATCATACATTTCTAGATTTGCACTTATGTTGCAGTAAACATACAAAAGAGAGTAAGATTAACAGATCAAATGATCTCAAAGTGAAAAAAACATCACAACCCAACACTCAACGACATGGATCAGAGGACTCTAGAGGATGTCACACTGTCATTACAGATAAACCAAATACAGACTCACCTGAGCATCACTTTCGATGTTGCCCTCCTGGATTCCCGTCTGCCTGTTTGCCTGGAAAGAGATAAAAAATACTGTAAAGGAGGAGAGGAGAGGAGAGGAGAGGAGAGGAGAGGAGAGGAGAGGAGAGGAGAGGAGAGGAGAGGAGAGGAGAGGAGAGGAGAGGAGAGGAGAGGAGAGGAGAGGAGAGGAGAGGAGACTTAGACTGACCTGAAGCAGAATGACCAGGAGTCTCTTGAAGTGACCTGAAGTGTCTCCACATACATCCTCCTCCAAGTCATCATCATACTCTGAGGTAAACAGAAACAACCACTGTCAAATACGTTCGTTCTTTGTTTCCTTACAGTGTGGTTCACAAAAACCCTGGCGCCCCCTTCTGGTAAGCCAGATGAACATCTCCTGTCCAGAACCTGGGCAGAAAAAATAAGAATGTGGTGATCTCAGAAGGTCAGAGGCCATCTGAGAGGAGCAAGCCGAAAGCACAGAGATCTAAACCCATCTAGGAGAGGTCATGTCCTGGACTCAAAAACTCCAGCGCAGCAACAGATCAGCTTCTTTTCACCCCGACTTAACAGCACAGCTTTGGGGGTAACATGGGGAAGGTGGAGTGAGGGATTGTGGGGCTTAGGTCATAAAGTTTTTGGCTGATCTGTTAGGGAGAGAGTAGTGATGTTCTGGCCAGAGCATCCAGCCTTTCTCACAAACACACAGTTCAGGTGAATCAACCAACGTTGCAGATTTTTATTCACTTTTCCTTCAGCTCGTGTAAAACCAGAAAACAATGAGGCAGATATTATGTTGCCAAATTAAAAGTGATGTTTGCATATAAAGATTAGCTCCATGTTGATGCTGAGGCGGGTGACAAACAGAGCCTCTGTGTGGATGCATTACCTTGTCTGTAAGCAGCAACTATGTCCTTCATCTGCTGAGCTGTTCTTGAGGAAAGGATCTCCACCAGAATCTTCTCATCTGTTCCTGCCCCCTACAGGTCAAGGTAGGAAGTTACAAACACAAACAAACATTCCACTGATAGTCACTGAAAGCTCTTATCAGCCTCTTGTCTGTTACCTTGATTGCATTTCGAAGGCATGTCACATCATAAGCAAGAGGCGGAGTCATAAGAGCCACGATGAGCGTCTCAAATTTACCACCCAGCTCCCCCTTCAGGTCATCCACCAGATCCTGGCATGAAGATACATAGAGATACGACCTGCTTCAAGTTACAATGCACTCAGAAATCACACTGTTTAACTCTGCCACCTTTACAGATCCATCCACTGGCAGGGTCACCAGAGGGCTGGTGCCTACTGGTCCAGCCCCTGGTGTCTACTGGTCCAGCCCCTGGTGCCTACTGGTCCAGCCCCTGGTGCCTACTGGTCCAGCCCCTGGTGCCTACTGGTCCAGCCCCTGGTGCCTACTGGTCCAGCCCCTGGTGCCTACTGGTCCAGCCCCTGGTGCCTACTGGTCCAGCCCCTGGTGCCTACTGGTCCAGCCTGGTGTCTACTGGTCCAGCCCCTGGTGCCTACTGGTCCAGCCCCTGGTGCCTACTGGTCCAGCCCCTGGTGCCTACTGGTCCAGCCCCTGGTGCCTACTGGTCCAGCCCCTGGTGCCTACTGGTCCAGCCTGGTACTGGCAGCTTGGTTTCACTCTCTATTACAGTTATTACAGTTATTATGATGTCATAGGTGGAGACTAATGCTAATGCTGTGGTCAGCTAGTATGCTAACAACAAACTGACTATTTCTGAGCATATTTTGACACATCTAATTTGGTTAGCAATTACTGCCAAACGTTGTGTGGAACTACAGTCTGGGATACAATCTCAGGAGTTAAAATAACATTGTTCCCTAAAGATATTTGGTGGTAGCTGAAGCAACATACTGTACACTACATTTTACACTAGACTTCTCCACCTGTTCTGCAGACAAGAAGCTAAAGCAATCCTAGAATCAGAAATAAAATCTTGCTTAATAATAAAACATTGAGTTGACTGATTAAAGGTTCCAATGTTTAATATTTATTGGAACTCTTCATGTAAAAAGACAAATATTAATTCATGATATTTCCTGAGGTCTTTCCATTCTATTGACTTTGACTGAGCAAAAAACTCAGCGTTGTCCACCACTAAATGATGACACAAACCCAAATGTGACGAATCAAACCATGGGTTAAAGAGCATGTTTTTGACTGCAATATGGAGGTTAATGCCACTCAATGTCCCTATATTGTGCAGACATGGAGATTAACTTTACTGCTGATTTTTTAATATATATATTAACATATCTTTACAGACAATTTCCAGATTTCTGGAAGTCTCCTTTAAAGGAAGAAGTGGTAAATAAACCAACAAGTCAGGATCCCTTGACCAAATAGCCTACTGAATATCATGGAGGGGCAGCACTGTCATTATTTAAATGTAAACTATTGTTTTCATAGAAATTTACATTTTTGAATTTGAATATCTCTCAACCCCAAGGCCCTGCAGTCAACCAATGTGATGTCGAAGGTTATTTAAAAATGTTTGTAACATTTATTGCTAGAGAAACGTTAAATGGTCAGTGTGATTTCCGCGTCTCTCTGGAGGTCAGAGCTGCACATGCAGGCTGACCTTTCCAAACAGAGTCTTGTAGGTAGCCTTGATCTCCTGCCTCTGGGTGTTGCTGCGAGCAGTCAGCAGCTGCAGGATGGCATCCTCGTCAGTCCCTACGGCAACAAACACCATGGTTACTCAGCGGAGCTGTGATAACACCTCTCACATGACATCTGTGTTACGTAATTACAACAACAAGCAGAGTCGGATCAGCAGGATTCTTGGTTGGATCAGTTTAACCCACACAAACACAGTCAGCAGGTCTGTTTGAGGAGTTTCATGTTACACTCAGCTGCTTACGTGTCCATGACTCACTGCTGTCTGTGTGGGTGGGTGGAGATCACTGCTTACTACACTGGGGCAGGTTGAAGAGGACCTTCATAAACATGCACTGGTCTGTCTGCTGCACTTTTAGCTCCCACCAGGTGACGTCTTAAAGCAGGAAGAGGATCTTACCCAGTCCTTTCATGGCTTTGTGCAGAACCTCTGCATCTGCACTGGCGTTGAAGTTAGCACTGGCTTTAACAGTTCCTCTGCTGGCCTGAAAAAAGGAAATGATGAAAAAAATTATAGCTCTATATTATCATTTGTTCAGCACTATTTCACCTTTAAAATCACTTAATCAACAAATTCTTCACCATAAAACTATAGACTAATATAGGTTTATTTGACAGCGACTTTGTATATTAACAGCATTGCTACAAATGTATCAAAAGCAACTTTTTTACTTTCTTTAACATAGAAAGTACTTCTACATCAGTTCTTCCTGTGATTTCTACTGATCAGGCTCGAAACCTAAGTGTAGTAATGGACTCAGACCTGAACCTCCAGGGTCACATAAAGGTCAATAACAAGGTCAGCCTTCCATCACCTGAAGAACATTTCTAGGATTAAAGGACTGATGTTGCAACAGGACCTAGAAAAACTCATCCATGCGTTTATCTTTAGTCGGATTGATTACTGCAACAGCGTCTTCACAGGTCTGCCTAAAAAGTCAATCAGACAGCTGCAGCTGATCCAGAACGCTGCTGCTCGTGTTCCTCACTAGAACCAGGAAAGTAGAGCACATCACCCCAGTTCTAAAGTCCTTACACTGGCTCCCTGTAGCTCAGAGAATAGACTTCTAAATACTTTTACTAGTTTATAAATCATTACATGGCTTAGCACCAAAGTATGATGAAGACCTGTTGTCATGGTACCAACCCCCAAGACCACTCAGGTCCTCCAACTCTAGCCTACTAAACATCCCTAGACCCAGAACTAAACATGGAGAAGCAGCTTTCAGTTTCTATGCTCCCCTTATCTGGAACAGACTTCCTGACGAGTGTAGAGCTGCTGAAACTCTGAACTGCTTTAAATCGAGACTAAAAAACATTTGTTTAGAATTGCCTTCCAGTAAATGATTGATGTCATATGTATGAAATGTGTTCATGCTCTCTTGCTTTATTGTGTATCATGTGCAATGTGTGTTTCTTTTATGTGTTTTTTTTTTAAATCACCAAATCATGTAAAGCACCTTGAATTACCCTGCTGTTGAAAGTGTGCTATAATATTTTCATCTGCAGTCTATAGACAGGAAAAAACGACAATATTAAGCATCAGCTATATATCCAGGCAACAATTAAAATATAAATATACACAGAAGACCAGCTAGGCACAAAGACAGACCCTGAAAAGCACATCACCAGAGGGGGGAAATTTGACAAATAAAACACTATTAACTAAAATGAGGTTATATACATTTTAAAACCAGGCAGCTAATTTTAGGGGTGTTTGTTATGATTATTTTTATTTATTTGGTTTTGCCATTAGAACAAACTGTAAATATGTAATCATGACCAAACTTTCCATGATATAGTTTATGGTTTATTTTTTATTTTTGTATAGTGACAGCGCTGTAAATTGTCTTTAGGGTTTATTTGTCACACTCAAATATTTCAGTTTAATTCCAGCATCAGAGAAAGATAATTTGAGTAAATACAAAATTCCGTTTTTACATAATCTGATCTGATTTATTCAGGGGAAAGAAGCTTTCCAAACCACTGCCGACCAGAAGGAAAACAAAGGCCTGTCTCACATTTACCAAAAAGCATCCCAGTGAGTCCCAAAACATTTGGGAAACTATTTTATGGACTGATGAGACAAAAGCAACACAGCAATTCAGAAAAAGAACATCACCCCAACAGTCAAACACAGAGGGGGTAGTGTGATGCTCTGGGGTTGGATTCCTGTTTAGTGACCTGAACCACTTGCTTTAACTAACGGACCCATTCATTCTTCTCTCTAGCAAAAAATCCTAAAGTAGAATCTCTGAATATCGGTTTGTGACCTTAAACTCAGCTGTACTCGGGTAATGTAGCGGGAGAGCGATCCGAAGCACAAAAGTCCAAAACAAAACGAAAATTCTGGAAGGGCCAAGTCAAAGCCCGACTTAAATTTGACTGAGATGGTGTTCCTTAGTAATTTCTCCTGAGCATCTGGAGGAACTCCAGCATTACTGCACACTGACATAAAGAACATTAAGCCCTATAGCTAGTTTTTAAAACTAATAACATTAATTTCTGACTGCTCAAAAATTTTAGACAATTTAACCTAACAATACATTTTCACCTTTTTGTATTTTCCTGTGAAGTGTTGCTTCAAACCACGTGCTCTGTGCATTGGTATTAATGAAATAAAAATACACGGCAGCAAATCTTATTATACATACTTCATACCTATGATATAAAAACACATCCGATTTCCTGTATGTACTCATATTAGAGCCTCTGCCATTTGGAATTTTTCACCTGAACCTTCATTTAAATTTTACCATTTGTTCTCATTTAGACTGAAAATATCTTTAATCCTAAAATCTATAGAATAAAAATAATTATTGAAGTTCAGATTCATTTGTATATAACAGAGATCCAAAAAGCTATTTGTCCAACAGAAAGCGGAGATTGTCCATTTAAATCCCAAAACTGCTTAAAAGAAGACCTGCTGGTAAAATAAATAAACAAATTAATTGGTTATTAAGCATGTGGTTATCAGAAAAACACTATAATTTATGAATATTTATGCAATTTACAGCCAGTGGAAAATGTGTTGCATTGTAAAAGACAAGTGCTGTTTGTGACAGGCAGACATGCTTGAATATTTGTTGTCCTCTGTGTGAGGAAAATCAGAATCAGAAGGCTGAATTAATCATCTTTTTTTCATTGATTATTGCAAATGCCTTCTGTTTCGCCTTGGTTTTAACAAACTTTAACCTTATGGAACAAATGATGAAGTTATTCAGTCCACATTATGCAAAGCAGATGATCAGAAAATTTTTTGTCTACTTATTTTTTATTCATCAAGCAAAAGTAACAGGATGTAATCCTGAAGCAGCAGTGATCACTTTGATGCAGGAAAACAAAAAGTTGGATGGAAAAGCAACCCGTTTCCCTGCAGGCTTTAAAAAAATGAAAGACAGAGATGTCACTGAAGGTAGAATTACTGCCCTTTTACAGTGTGTGCATGATACAGAATTATTGTTAACAATTCCTGTAACTTAAAAAAATTAAAATCGTGCAGGAGCAAAGCCACCACCGTGCAAAAGAAAGCAAGCGAAAAATGAAGATGTAATCAGGGTCAAGAAAGAGCAAGTCTTGTTCCGACAATAAATGTACAGCAGCACATTTATATAAAGAGAACATTCCTAACTTCAATCACAGCTTTTTATCTTCCAGTGAGACTCCTTACATTCTGCACTGGTCTATTAAAGACCCTCCAGATCTCATTTAGAAACAGCATTCCCAACATGCCTCCTCCCTGCTCCAGACACATGCTTTTCTTACAGTTTTCAAGAGTCATTTTCCTAGGAGAAGAGAGACAGATGTTTGGAGAGGAAAACCACTGGAATGCTTCAGGAATTCTGACCCTGGAAACGTGGAGGAGGAAAACAGCCAGAGCGAACAAGGGCGACTGTTTCAGCAGGTATGGGAATGCCAACATGTCAATAAGCCTCAGCCTCTCCATCAACCCACCCATCATCACGGGCTGAATTAGATGTGGAAGGTCTGCTGGCTGCTCAGACAAACAGCTGATTAGGAAGATAATTGAACTCTGCCGACCATTCCCCCTGGAATATGAGGCGCGCGCGGTCTGCTGAACGAGTTCAGTGAACCGAGTCTCCACATGTAAACAAGCTGCTAAATCACAGGCTTCATGTCTCCCTTCATTCATGAACTGAGGTTGTCATAGAGACGGTCTGTGGAGCCATGGCTATATAATAAGGAGACCCTCATTATGTCATAAAGCACATTTTATATTAACTGTAAAATCAGCTTAAATACTGAGCAGCTTGGATGTGATGATCTAGTAGACCAGCTGTACAGTTTTAAATGGACACATTGTGGAAAAGCTGGATCATAAGAGCTACTGCTCCATCACCTGACAGTTCTTTAAAAATTAAACGGAGATATTTCTGTCAGGAAGAAACATTTTTTTAAAGTTTAAAATATTTCATGATGATATGCTTTCTGATAAGGTTCCATTGGTGTTTGGAAGAAAAACAGGCCCACAGCATCATAGATCCTCCACCGTAACCATGAGGTGTTTCTTCATCCTCTTCTCCCTCCATCAGACCTGTATGTCATGTTTATTTGCTGAAAGCATTTAAAAGGTTCATTCTTAGTCTCATTTGACAGAAGCAGGAGGTTCCCGTTAAATGTCCAGTTAGTGTTTAGCAAACTTTACACTTCTGTCTTTGTGATGGTAGAACAGCAAAGGCTCTGTTAGGGAATACTTCTGTGTGATTCTGATCTAATTAATTAGGTACCTTCTTACTAAGTGGATCTAGAAGAGTAGGTCATTCTGAGAAAACAAAAGCCTTCTGTTTGTAATGTTTGAGAAGCAATGCATATATATATATATATATATATATATATATATATATATATATATTAATGCTCCTGTTGTTACTTTAACATGTAAAAGTTCCCAAGTGTGAAAGATTTGCAACTACAGACCCAGTGAAACATCTGGAAACAGTCTCATTCCAGAGACAGATTATTAAATGTGAATGGTTTTTATTTGCCTATTTTATTGGACTGTTACATCCAGACTCCACCCTGGTGAGGAGAGAGACGGCCGGTTTGCCTTTAAGAGGGAGGGAGGCAGAATCAAAGTTAGAGAGGGATCCAGGGGCCCACCCAGTGAGTCATCTACCAAACTTCCCCAAACTGAACCTCTGTGAGCTGCTACAGGAGCATGCGCAAACACACCCTTTATTACACAGACAATCTGATGAAACTTCGATGATTTGATACATGAATGTGGTTGAAAATATTCTTTCAAAATCAACCCAGTTATGAGAAGATACTAACATCGGCTACCTTCTACAGGTTTCCTTATTAGAACAACTGGAATAGCTGTCATGTCCTCTGGTTAGAAGCAGAAGAATTCCTAGGCCAGCTGAGCGAATGATTTGACTTTAAGTCTGGAGAATAAACAGCGAGACGGGAGGAGAAACTGGAGATGATAGAAAAAGGAGTGGAGTGGGCGTGGCCACAAGGTCAGACGGCTAAAAACCAAAGAGTCGCATATTTGCATAAATAACGGATTTAATTCTGGACTCCATTTCCGTACATTTGATCATAAATATGCTGTCTTCATTTCTGGTGTTAGCATCGCTATAATGACAGAACTTACCATTCTGAAGATCTCTGGAGGTTTTTCAAAGTTAGAAGAAGATCTGTAGGACAAGAAGAAGCGTCATTCTACCCAGAGAGAAAACTTGAACATCCAATAATAACCTGAATCGTATCGGCTGTGATCGTGTTTCCTGCTCTATGTGCTCTGCAGTCATACAGCTGTGAACCTGAGCAGAACCAGATGTTTTCAGGTCTCACCTGTCTGAGTCAGAGCGGGACTTACTGCTGAGCTGTAGCCGTCGGGAGAAGCTCTGAGAGCGGCCTGCAGAGAGGAGACGAGGACCAGGACTAGGAGGAGGAGGAGGAAATCCAGCAACATTTACGAACCACACCCCGGGGCGTCCCGTGACGCTACGCAGATTCTTCTAAAGCATTCTGGGAAATCCTGTTGTCATAGCGACCCTGCTTCGCCCCAATTTCTTTATAGTTTGCCTCAAAAGATTTTCATAATATTATAAACTGGTTTATTGCTGCAGAGTTTTAGGTTTTCTGAGACCCTGTCAACTTTTTTCTTTGTTCACTTTCTCTCCAGTAAAGTGCTTCATAAAAGTTCACTGTGAAAAAATTATTATCATTTATAGAGTAGTTGGACCATATCATCATTTTTAGGCATATTTTCTAACTCCAAGCTGAATTAACTTGAATGGATTTCATCATAGCAGGTGATCTGGGTGATGAGGGAGGGTGTGGCCTATGGGAGGTCAACACCCATATCAAGGTGGGCATCATTATTAGGTAGCTTCTTTTTTTCAGGCAAAATGGGCCAGATGGGACAGATTTAACTGACTCTGAAAAGTCAAAAATGACCAAAAGTCTCTCAGAAGGTTTCAATTCAGTTAATTTATATAGCGCCAATTCACAACAGATGTCATCTCAAGAAGTCATTTCAATACATTTATACAAACATTCCAATCAGTTAAAAAGTTTCCTATTTAAGGAATCCCAGCAGATTGGAGAATCTGAAGAAGGATGCAGCTCTCTTGAAGTTGCTCAGATATCTGGGCATGATCACAGAACCAACAAATGTTTTCTTGCAAATAGTCAACAGGGTCACAAGAAATGTGTTGGGGGGGAAAAAAGAATCAAAGTACCTGCCAAGGATTAGAGAAAAATCAAGCGTGAAGCCACCAGGAAGCCATTATCTTCCAGTTCTGTGATAATCCAGAACTGTAAGCTACCTGGAAACTAACATGAAACTAACAAACAGAAGTGCATGGATACCTCCTCCTGTTAAAGCTGCAGTAAAGGCTGTTTTGTCAGAAAAAATGAGTTGAAACATAATATTGCCCCTTAAACCTAATTAAGGCTGGTAGGACAGACACGCAGCCAGACAGTGGTTTATTCATGGTGCAGATTGTTGGAGCAATATTATGATTCATTTAGCCTGGAGATGTTTTTCCTCAGCACCTGACAAACATTAGATTTGATTATTGGTGTCCACACTTTGTTCTTTGAGTCTCCACCTAAAACAAATTCATTTACAAAATCTTCCCTTGTCTCATAAAATGCCTAGACCACATTGTATTTGAGATTTTAAAAATGGTTTCACATTGCAGGAAAAACGTGCATACTGCAAGATTCATTAAACGGGAACCAGAGCTTTATGGGTTGCTCTTAATGGCAGCCTGCAATTTGATGCAATGCATAAAACCAGACCCGAAAGAGAAGGATCCATACAGCTAAAACATAGACATCTGATCCATACTAAGTTTTTAAATATTCATTAGTTTTAAATATCATTAAACAGGAGGACCCTGCTAACAGACAGAAACATTCAGGAGCCTAACATTTAAAACTGTGGCCTTTAAAAGAGACTAGGCAGGGCAAGGCAAATTTATTAGTATAGCACACTTTCAAAAACAAGGCAATTAAAGGTTCTTTGAGTGATTAGGGGATTAAATAAAAGCAGGAATGAAAACGGAAAACAAAACATCAGCAACATAAAGAACATTAAAACAAACTACCGTCGTGACATTCCAACTATTATTGCTCAATTAATCCAATGCAACTCTGAACAGATGGGCTTTATAGCTTTGATTTAAAAGAACTCAGTGTTTCAGCAGCTTTGCAGTCGTCTGGAAGTTTGTTCCAGATTAGAGGAGCATAGAAACTGAAAGCTACTTCTCCATGTTTGGTTCTGATTCTAGGGATGATTAGTAGGCTAGAGCTGGAAGACCTGAGTGGTCTTTTGACCGTCCCATTAACCCATTATGGGTCACGAGGCAACCGAGCCTTCTTGGCTACTGCCCCGCCCTTCCCCTGTTGGTTAGGCAGTCTGATTCCCTGCCCACCTTTCGGAAAGTCTTTTTTCTTTTCAGCTGCTTTTGATTCATTTTAACTCTGCGTTTTATTCTCTGGCTTTTACCTTGCTTACATGTGCTAAAGTGATTTTGTATTCTGTATGTTGTTTCATTGTGAAGCACTTTGGTCGGCTCTAATGCCGATTTTAAACGTGCTATATAAATAAAGTGGAAGTGGAAGTGGTCTGGGGGGTTGCTATAGTAACAGCAGATCTTCAACATACTTTGGTGCTAAGCCATTCAAGGATTCATAAACTAGTAAAAGTATTTAGAAGTGTATTCTCTGAGCTACAGGGAGCCAGTGTAAGGACTTTAGAACTGGGGTGATGTGCTCTACTTTCCTGGTTCTAGTGAGGAACACGAGCAGCAGCGTTCTGGATCAGCTGCAGCTGTCTGATTGACTTTTTAGGCAGACCTGTGAAGACGCTGTTGCAGTAATCAATCCGACTAAAGATAAACGCAAGGATGAGTTTTTCTAGGTCGTGTTGCGACATCAGTCCTTTAATCCTAGAAATGTTCTTCAGGTGATAGAACGCTGACGTTGTTATTGACCTTTATGTGACCATGGAGGTTCAGGTCTGAGTCCATTACTACACCTAGAATTCAGGCCTGATCAGTAGTTTCTATCTGGATTAACTGAAGCTGTGTGCTGACGGTTGATCGTTCCTCTTTAGGTCCAAAAATAATTTCTTCAGTTTTGTTTCTATTCAGCTGGAGAAAGTTATGGCACATCCATCCATTGATTTGGTCGATCCAATGATTTAGGGTTTGAATGGGTTCAGAGTCACCTGGTGACATTGTAATGTAGAGCTGAGTATCATCTGCATAGTTATGGTAGCTAATCTTATTGGTTGCTATAATCTGGGCTAGTGGGAGCATGCGAATATTAAATAAGAGTGGCCCTAAGATGCAGCCCTGGGGCACCCCACATGTGATTTCTGTTTGTTTCCTATTGAAACAATGAAGTCCCTGTTCTTTAGGTAAGACTCGAACCAGCCAAGTACTGTACCAGAGAGTCCGACCCAGCTCTCCAGTCCTTCCAATAGTATATCATGATCAACAGTGTCAAATGCTGCACTGAGGTCCAACAGAACCAGCACTGTGGTTCTACCACAGTCTGTATTTATGCTGATGTCATCGAAAACTTTGACGAGGGCAGTCTTAGTTTTGTGGTGAGCATGGAAACCAGACTGAAAAACATCAAAGCCATGGGTCATTGTTTGGAAGCTATTTAACTGCTGAATAAGCTTTTTCAATAATTTTACTGATGAATGAAAGATTAGAGATTGGCCTGTAGTTCTGCATTAACATGTTGGCCCAGTTGTTCTTTTTTTAGCAGTGGTTTAACAAATGCTGTTTTTAAAGCCTGGGGGAAGAGAGACCTTTACAGGAGTGATGAGTTCACTATTTGAGTCAGGTCAGATGCAATGACAGGGAAAACTTTCTTAAGAAAAACTGTGGGTAAGAAGGCACCGCTGCTGGCTATATTTGGGAAGTTAAAATAAGTCACATAAAACCCCAGGTTCAGCATGATATTAAACTCAAAACTAAACAGTATAGAGGTGCTGTTATGAGGAGAGAAAACAAGAGCCTTGTCAATAAAGAATATCACCATGGAAACAAACCATGTTGATTGGCATTGTTAAGAGAAACACTGTTTATTCTGGGGCCTTAAGTGGACTGGCATGCTAAACGTCTTCATGCTGATGTGTCACCATTTATACAAAAAGACTAACAGATAGACCTGAGGAGACGCTGTGTGTTCATAGTTGTTCAGTATATTTAATAATGATTTAATGGGATTTGCCAACTCTGAATATGGGGTGGTAAACATGTTTACCATTGTTTTATAACAATTAAAAATGTGAAAAGTGTGCAGTTTCCCACTGGCTCGATACTGTATAGGACCACCTTTCACTCCATTTACTGTCTGTCTCTTGCAGCTTTGCACATCTTAAGCCTGAATTATTTGACCATTTTCTTTGGTAAATGGTTCAAGCTCAGTTAGGCTGGATGGCGAGGATCTGTGAACATCGATTTTCAAATCTTACCACAGATTGTAAAGTTGTTTTAGGTTGGGCTTTGAGTGGGCAAACATGAATATACTTTGATCTAAGCTGTAATTTTGTAAAGCACTGTAGATCATGTGTAGTGAGATGATAGTGAAAATATTAACAGATAGTCCCAGTACTAAACTCAGCAAAAATAGAAACCTCCTCTGACTTTCAACTGTTTTTACTTTCAATAAACTTAATGTGTGTAAATATTTGTATGAACACTAAAAGAGTCAACACCATAAGACATAAACTAAAAATGTTTCACAGACATGTGACTAAGAGAAATAGAATAATGTGTCCTTGAATGAAGGGAGGCTCAAAATCAAAAGTACCAGTCAGTATCTGGTGTGGCCACCAGCTGCTTGAAGTGGGCAGGTTTCTGTCTCACAGAAACCTGGTTGCAGCAGGAGGATTATGTCAGTATAAATGAGTCATTTCCTTCCAGTCATTTAAATTTTCACATTCCTAGAAATACTGGGCAAGGAGGAGGAGTTGCAACCATTTTCCGTTCTGATTTACTAATTAGTCCCAGACCAATTGACAGCTACAGTTCTTTTGAACATCTAACCCTTAATTTTCCTCATCCAAGTTGCAAAACATTAAGACCATTTTTGTTTGTGGTTTTGTATCGTCCACCAGGCCCTTATTCTCAATTCTTGGATCAGATCTCACATTTTTTATCTGATTTAGTATTAAATACTGATAGGGTCATTATAGTGGGGGACTTTAATATTCATGTGGATACTGAAAGTGAATGCAGCCTTTAATGCTATTTTAGACTCAATTGGCTTTAGTCAAAAAGTACAGGGATCGACTCACTCGGGTAAACACACTTTGGACCTTGTACTGACATACGGTATTGAGGGTGAGGAAATAACAGTCCACCCACATAACCCGGTCCTGTCTGACCACTTCTTAATAACTTTTGAATTTACTTTAACTGACCATCTTAAATCTGAAAGAAAATTTCATTATAGTAGAGCTTTATCAGACAATGCTGTAACAATTTTTAAAGAATCTGTTCCATTCTTACTTTCCTCAGTGTCTCAGGGTAACACAGTGGATGGCATAAATTCTATCTCTTCCCCTTCAGAAATTGATGGTCTGGTTCACAGCGTTACGTCCTCATTGCGTTTGGCATTAGATAGTGTAGCCCCCTTTAAAAAGAAAGTGGCTAGCCATAGGAGGCTGACTCCTTGGTTTAACGCAGAGTTGCGTACTTTAAAGCAGAATACTAGGAAGTTGGAGAGAAAATGGCGCTCTACACATCCAGAGGACTCCTATTTAACCTGGAATAACAGTCTGCTGCTGTATAAAAAGACCCTTTGACAAGCTAGAACAGCATATTTTTCATCATTAATAGAGGCGAATAAAAACAATCCTAGGTTTCTTTTTAGTACAGTTGCCAAACTTACACAGAGTCATAGCTCTGTTGAGCCAACTATTCCCCCAGCTCTTAGCAGTGATGATTTTATGGGATTCTTCATAAATAAAATTAATTCTATTAAAAATAAAATCATTGGCATCCTCCCAAACATGATTACTTCTTCCTCAGTAAATGAGGCAGCATCAAAAAGAACTGTAGAACCTCAGATGTGCTTAGGCTGTTTTGATTCAGTCGAGCTTTCGGAATTATCAAAAATATTAACCTCATCTAAACCTTCAACTTGTATGTTGGACCCAATCCCAACCAAATTATTTAAAGAAGTGTTCCATTTGGGTCCTGGCCCCATTTTGGATATGATGAATCTATCCTTAGTAAACGGATACGTACCACAGGAATTTAAATTAGCTGTAATTAAACCTTTACTCAAGAAACCTTCCCTTGATCAAGATGACTTAGTGAAATACAGACCTATATCTAACCTTCCTTTCTTATCCAAAGTCCTTGAGAAAATTGTTGCTAATCAAGTCTGTGAGCATTTAAACAGTAACGAGCTGTTTGAAGAGTTTCAGTCAGGTTTTAGAGCTCATCATAGCACTGAAACAGCACTGGTGAAGGTTACTAATGATATTCTCATGGCCTCAGATAATGGACTGGTGTCTGTTCTGGTTTTGTTAGATCTCAGTGCTGCTTTTGACACAGTCGATCATAATATTCTCTTAGAAAGGCTTGAACATGTTGCAGGGATCAAAGGAACAGCACTAGGCTGGTTTAAATCATATTTGTCTGACAGATTCCAGTTTGTTCATCTAAATGATAAATGTTCTTCACTCTCAAGGGTTACTTGTGGAGTTCCCCAGGGTTCTGTGCTTGGACCAATTCTTTTCACCATATATATGCTTCCAATTGGTAGAATCATTAGACAGCATGGGATAAATTTCCACAGCTATGCCGATGATACACAACTATATTTTTCCATAAATCCTGATGAACCCAGTCAGTTAGGTAGATTACAGGCATGTCTGGAAGACATAAAAACATGGATGAATCTAAGCTTTTTGCTTTTAAATTCTGACAAGACAGAAGTTGGTGTCTTTGGACCAGAAGTTCTAAAAAAGAAACTGATTAGTCAATCACTTCATTTGGATGGCATTAAATTGGCCCCCAGTAATAACGTAAAGAACCTCGGCGTTATTTTTGACCAAGACATGACATTTAAATCCCATATTAAACAGGTTTCTAGGATTTCTTTCTTTCACCTCCGGAATATTGCTAAAATTAGAAACATCCTGTCCAGGAGTGGTGCTGAGAAACTAGTCCATGCATTTGTTACCTCAAGGCTGGACTACTGTAATTCTTTACTTTCAGGTAGTCCACAAAATGCCATTAAAAGCCTTCAGTTGATCCAAAATGCTGCATCAAGAGTTCTGATGAATATTAAAAAGAGAGATTACATTTCTCCTGTTTTAGCTTCCCTTCATTGGCTCCCTGTTAAATGCAGAATAGAATCTAAGATCCTTCTTCTTACATACAAAGCCCTTAATAATCAAGCTCCATCATACATCAGAGATCTAATTGTTCCTTATGTTCCTAACAGAGCCCTTCGCTCTCAGACTGCAGGTTTACTTGTAGTTCCTAGGATTTCTTAAAGTAGAATGGGAGGCAGATCTTTTAGTTATCAGGCTCCTCTCCTGTGGAACCAGCTCCCAGTTTTAGTCCGTGAGGCAGACACTCTGTTTACTTTAAAGGCCAGGCTTAAAACTTTCCTTTTTGATAAAGCTTATAGTTAGAGTGGCTTAGGTCATCCTGAGCTGTCTCTGTAGTTATGCTGCTATAGGCTTAGACTGCTGGAGGACAGACTTAGCAATTTTCTTCACTCTGCTACTTCCTTTTCTCCTACGACTCTCCAGTTGTATTACAGTACATTCTGTTATTTCGACTTTGTGTTTTCTCAGTGTTTTTCTCTCCATAGAAGCTCCACCTGGTCTGGTATCCTGCTTGGCTGCAATGCCCTGTTGGACGGGGGGCATCGACTGGGATGATCCTCCCAGTAACTGAACATCCACTGTGTCCTGTTATCAACTTTTTACTTTCTGTAACATAGAAAGTACTCTTATATCAGATCTTCTGTTCCTTCTGTGTCTCTGCTCTGTCTTCTCACACCCAGAACTGTGCCATGCTCGAATTCCCCCCACACCCTTCTTTTCTAATATTATATAGTATATGGTAATCAAACAATATCTTCATCAGTCCCTCCTACCCAGTCCTGATGTCTGGTCCCACAAGGTTAAATCACTTCACACTGTAGAGTATAAGGAACGAGTTCAGAAGGTGTCCTGCTGATATCTGCTGTTTACTGACATCTGTTTAAACACTCTGATGATCTCTACATGACATATTGCCTAGATCCATTTACTAACATGTATATAATCAACTAATTCTATCCATTCATTATCTGTACCAACTATCCTATGTAGGGTTTTGGGGGGGGGACAATTATCTCCAGCAATCATCGGACGAGAGGCGGGGTACACCCTGGACAGGTCACAGGGCAACATAAAGACGCACAAGAAAACCATGCACACATTCATACCTACAAGCAATTTAGACAGACCAGTTCACCTAACAGTCATGTTTTTTGGGCTGTGGGAGGGAGCCGGAGTACCTGGAGAGAACCCACGCATGCACAGGGAGAACATGCAAACTCCATTCAGAAAGACCCCAGGACCTTCTTATTGCAAGGCAATAGTGCTACCAACTGCACCAATGTGTGGCCCCAATTACCAGTAACTCTAATAATTTTGAAATATTCCCAACACAAGCGCCATCTAACGGGATGAGTTACAAAGGATCCACAGAGGAAAAGTGGCTGATTTATTGGGTTAAAAACAATGCAGACAGACAATGTTCAATAAAATACTGCATTTTTACTTTCTGAAATATCTTCTTCAAGTTATGGTTGATTAGTATGAGCTCTCTTAGTGGTTTTTAAATGCTAATGGATACGATGGATAGATGAGCATATCAGAAACTCAGTAACTGTAACCTCTTTACCAAATACTGTTTTACTCTTACTTGAGTAATTTTTGGGATGATAATTTTTACTTTTACATGAACAAAAATACGCTGACGTGCCACTCTTACTTGAGTACACGTTTTGAGTACTTTAACTTGATGAATGGATGGACATGCAAATCTATGCTGGTGCTGTGTTCGGACCATTTTTTTTTAAAGCCGGTGATTGGATATTATCTGTTAAAAAATGTGCAGCACAAGGGGGAAAAAAAGAAAAAACCTACAGACCAAACACATTAAAGAAAAACATTTCTCTCAAACAGAGCAGACTGTGTAATTTATTGGAAAGAAAAATCAAAATAACAGCAACAAAAAACCAGCATGTTTGGGTTGTGTCCACATTGAAACCAGTTATTAAAACAATCAAAAATGAATAGAACAATAAATTATAATCCCCCCGTCCAACGGTTTTTCTCAGGATCTAGCTCCATAGCTTTTGAAGATACATGAAATCCATTAGCACACTTCAGATCCCACAATGTTTTGGCTATACTTTGGTGTTTGTCGCAGGGCTATATCTTACTTTGTTCCTTGCTGTTATCAAAACTCCAAAGGTCCCCCAGTTTTTTCTTGTTCTGGCAGGATCTGGATCAATCTTTGATATCTAGTAGAACCTGTTTTACTAAGCAACATGCCTATTTATTGTGGAGCTACATCCACATATGCTGAAAACAGTCTTATCTCCCAATTATAAAGTATCCTTTAGAAATTCCTGGATCCAGACGGTGATCAGGATCTTCCTCAAATTCTAATCACTTGTTCCTGGTCCTAATGCAGACATTTATTGAAAATGTCATCAAAATCCACCAATAACTTTTATAAGTGTTACGTTGCAAACTGACAATGAGTTAAACAAACAAATCCTGGTGAAAACATAACCTCCTTGGCGGAGGTAACAAATAAATATATAAGTAAATAAATAAATAGGGTATAATATCAAATTTTAGGATGAGGCCTTTTTTGGTGAACGATCCTCTGCCCAGCGCAAACATCCACCTGCAGACCCGCCGCCCACCACACTCATCATCGGAGTGCTCCACTTCACCCCGAACCCACGGAACGAGCCCTTGACACTGATTAAACATTGCTGCAATCCTGGGGATGCTTCTCCACCTGGCATACAGCAAGTCCTGGATGGTGAAAGATCATCTGCCCAGCACAAATATCAGCCTGCAGACCCGCCACCCACCACACTCATCATTGGGGACTCCATAATCAGAAATGTGAGGATGAGAGGAGCCCTCACTCTGTGTCTCCCTGGAGCTACTGTCACAGAAATTGCTAAACAGATCCCTCAGCTCACTGAACAACACAAATATGTGAGTAAAGTTGTGATTCACGTTGGCACCAATGACATTCATAAACAGCAGTCTGAGCTCCTGAAACATGATTTTATTCACCTTTTTAATCTTTTAAAAAACACACGTCTCTGTTTTTATCTCTGCAGCCACCCCCACTGTCGGCAGAGGAATTGATCGTTTTAGCAGGCTTTTATCCCTGGATACTTGGCTCTCCTCTGCCACCGTCGTTCAAAATGTTGATTTTATAGTCAATTTTAAAATTTTTGGGGGGCAGGAAGCACCTGCTTGGAGATGGACTCCATCTTAATAGACAGGGTACCCGCATGCTGGTATTGAGTTTGGCATGCCCACGCCCCCCCTGTCCACCACGCTGCCCCCGCTCCTCCTGCCCTCTCTGCTCCCTTTGCCACATCCTGATGTCCAGCTGGTCCCTGCTCCTGCGATCTCACCTCTGATTTTAACAGTAACTCACATACTGGACTTGGACCTTGTTCTACCTCATTCATACCTGTTATTCTCAGCAGAGAGCGGACTAAAAATCATAAACCAAATAAATGCAACCCCAATAATCTCAAAAAGTTACCAAAAGCCCAACTTTCAGTAAATCAAACAGTCATTACATCTCCAATCACTATTAATATGGCACTTTTTATTGTTCGCTCTCTGCTGACAAAACTTTTATGATAAATGATCTGATTTTAGACCACAATCTTCATTGTTTATTTTTAACAGAAACTTGGCTGAGTGCAGAAGCCCCTGTTGTTCTTACAGAGGCCTCCCCACCTCATTTTAACTTCGCTGATTCAACGAGGAGTAGCAAAAGGGGAGGCGGAACTGCTTTTATAAGTTCATCAACATTTTCTGTCAAACCTGTTTTATTTATGAACTATTTTACTTTTGAATTTAATGCAACTGTTTTTAGCACTCCTCAGATTTTATGTGTCACAATTTATAGGTCTTTTAAGAAGAGTGCACTTTGTATTCAAGATTTTTTAGAGTTTTTATCACTTCTGCACAACTCCTTTGAAAGGATCATTTTAGCAGGTGATTTTAATCTACACATGGATAACCTTTTACACCCTTTATCAGCAGATTTTTAAAATATTTTGACTTATATGGATTTTAGCCAACATGTCATGAAGCCGACTCACAACAGAGGACACACCCTGGACTTGGTCATCACGTATGGCCTGTCCACCAGTGTGTCCTCTGATGTTGACTTGGCTGTCTCTGACCACTACTGTGTGTTTTTTAACATCACCAGTTTTATCCAGCAGGAGACCTCTGTGAGAACTGTCTGAAAATGTCATCTAACCCCTGAAGTGGCTGCAGGTTTTCTGAAAATTTTTGAAAAGAATTCTCCTATTGTTTTACCTGCCCCCTGTGATTTTATTGTCAATGATTTTAACAGTAGGCTTCAGTCCGCTCTCCATCTCCTTGCTCCCCTTGGAGTTCAAAGTTTAAACTCTAAAGCTGCTCCGCCGTGGGGAAATGAAAATCTCAGAAAAATAAAGAGAAATTGTAGGGCGGCAGAGAGAAAATGGAGGAAAAGTAAAACCACAATAAACCATCAAATATACACAGATCTTCTCAAATTATACAATAATTAATTTCATTTAAGAAATTCAAGAAAATGCATATTTTTCCAAAATCATCTCAGAACATTAAAATAATTCCAAAGTTTTCCACCATTGACCAACTTTTTAACAGAGCTACTACTGCATTTCCTAAAACCCCTCAAACGCTCTTTGTGAGGAGTTTGCAGACAACTTTAGAGGGAAGGTAGACACCATCAGATGTAATATTTTATCTTCTCAGTGTAACATGGTTTTAGACAAATCTGAGTGTGTGTCTCTACCAGAGGAAACACTGGACAGTTTTGTCCTGGTAGAAGCTGGGACTCTTGATAAAGTTTTCTCCTCAGTGAGGCCCACCACATGTGTTTTGGACCCGATTCCCACGTCCTTTTTTAAGCAGTTCTATGGATCTTTTAGAGATGAGATTTTAACCTTGATTAATTGCTCCATTCAGACACGGGTCTTTCCTGCCGCCTTTAAAGGGGCGGTAGTGAAGCCCCTGTTGAAGAAGAGCAATTTAGATTTGAATGATTTTAACAATTTTAGACCGGTATCTTACTTACCTTTTTTAAGCAAAATTTTAGAAAAAATTGTTTTAATTCAACTTAATGATTTTATTAATGAGCACAATGTCCTGGAAAAATTTCAGTCTGGTTTTAGGGTGAACCACAGCACAGAGACAGCCCTTCTGAAGATTTTCAATGATTTTAAATTAAACTATGATGCCCAGGAGGTGACAGTGTTGGTTCTACTGGATCTAAGCGCTGCCTTCGATACAGTAGACCACACTATTCTTTTAACCCGTTTAAAACAGATTGGCCTCTCTGGTTATGTTCATAAATGGTTCACATCCTATCTCACGGACAGGACTTTTATGGTAAGTTTAGATACCTGTTCCTCTAAGGTCCACAAGATCACATGTGGTGTGCCCCAGGGTTCGATTTTAGGCCCAGTGCTTTTTAACCTGTATATGCTCCCTCTTGGCAGCGTCATCAGAAGACATGGAGTTAACTTTCATATTTATGCTGATGATACACATTTGAACATCTCCATGTCTCCCGATGACACACGGCCAATGGATGCACTTTTTAACTGCATTTTAGGCATCAAATCCTGGATGCCAGAAAACTTTCTCCAACTCAACCAGGACAAAACGGAAGTTTTAGTCATCGATCCTGAGGCTCAGAGAGAGAAACTTTTACCAAAACTACAATCACTGTCTTTTAATCCCTCTTCACAAGTGAAGAACTTGGGCGTGACTTTTGATTCTGAGCTGACCTTTATCCCTTACATTAAAAATATGACTAAAGCAGGCTTTTATCACCTTAAGAACATTGCCAGAGTCCGCCCCATTATCTCTTGGGCCAATACGGAGACACTGATAGATGCTTTTATCTCCAGTAGAATTGATTACTGTAATGCCCTGCTTTCTGGTCTTCCCAAAAAGAGTATATCAGGTTTACAACTACTACAAAATTCAGCAGCTCGTGTCCTGACGAAGACCAGGAGGCGGGAACACATTACACCGGTCTTAGAATCATTGCATTGGCTCCCCGTATGTTTTAGGATCGATTTTAAGATTATTTTAATGCTTTTTTACTGTTTCTTGGGCCTTCTTATCTCTCTGAACTGCTTTTACCATACGAACCTCTGGCAGCAGACTCCTTGTCATCTCTAAAGTCAGGACACACACTCATGGTGAGGCGTCTTTTCATTATTATGGCCCTCATCTCTGGAACAGGCTGCCTGAGGACCTCAGGGCTGCAGAGAACGTTCCTGTTTTTAAGAGCAGGCTCAAGACTCATCTTTTTAGCCTAGCCTTTAACTTATTAGTATTTATTATTGTCTGTTTAATTGCTTTGCATGTTTTATATGATTATATTTTAACAGTGTTTTACTATTTAATCTTATCACATTTATTTACTGTTTGTCTTTATATTGTAATTTGTTATCTTAATCCCCATTCCAGTGTTTCCTCTGTGGGAGCCCTCTGTCCTGGGAGCGGTGGTCGGCTGTGGCTGCCTGGGTGCTCTCCAGGTGGAGCTTGGGTGGAGGTGGGGGTCTTGGCCTTGCCTCCACTGGGCAATATTTGTATCTTGATTGTCAAGATAAATAAATAAACAGCTAAATCTCTAAATAACGGGTATAAAGAAACCACTTAGTCTGACTGTGGGTGGCGCTGTTTCTTCTCTGCATCTTAAAAGTGCTGTGCCATTTAATTGACCGCAATGCACTTGTATATGAGCTAAATTATAAACGGATAATTCAAGTAAATATTATGCCCAAAATGATTAAAAAAATATTTAATTAATGTCTAATCTGTTCATATCAGAAGTAGTGACCTTTTCTGGCATATTCTCTAACCTTCTGAAGACCGATGGACCTTATAGGGACCAAAGCCTGGTCCTAATATGGTGGACCCTTTTTAAGGGTTAGGGGTTAGGTTTAGAGGTATGGTGTGAATTATGTTTTGGTTGAGGTTAGGGTTAGGAATAAACTGGTATTGGTTAGGGTTAGGGTAAGGGTTAGGCATAAATGTAGCTATTAAAATGAATGAAAGTCAATATAAAGTCCTAATATGGGTAGCAATACAGACTGTGTGTGTGTGTGTGTGTGTGTGTGTGTGTGTGTGTGTGTGTGTGTGTGTGTGTGTGTGTGTGTGTGTGTGTGTTTGTGTGGGTGTGGGTGTGTGTGTGTGTGTGTGTGTGTGTGCGTGCGCACTGAGCTGGAGGGGAGGGGCTACAATATGGAGAAAAAATAGTCTCAAAAGCGTACATACACAGATAGTGTTATGTATGAACCGTAAACTGTTCTATCGTTTAATGTCACTAGAGGGCAGCAATCCCTGTTTGAATAGTTGTGTTCCTGTGGAGGAAAAAAAAGTAAGTGCATCTAAAATGGTGCAGAACAAGCGGCTGTGTCCGCGCTACTCTGTGTGTAATGTAAAACTGTTTGCATATAGCCACAATAAGGGAGCAACATAACAGATAGTGCTACAAACACACCGAGATAGGAGAAGGAGAGGAGAAAAACAGCTACAGACAAAACACGGTGGAAAGGTGAGAATATGAGTGACAGCAGGTAACTTAGATGCATTACCGATTATATTGATTACTCAGAGGGCAGACTGTAGAGTATAAAAAAATAGAATATCATATCGAGCAGGCTCTGCTCTTATCTTTTCTATGTTGTTTTACTGTAAATAGCTCAGTTTATAAATTTTTTACATACAATCAGTGTTTGTTTTTGTATATTAACCTTTATTTTTTGTAGCACTCTTTTCCATGTCGAATATTATGAGCCATATAAATAAAAAGTGATACAATTATGTTTGTAGATTTGTTTATTATTAGATTATGTTTGGTGATAAAGCCGTTTGGGAGCCGAAAGAGCCAGTTCTTTTTAGTGAGCCGAGCCATAAGAACCGACTCTCCTAGAGCCGGAATTCCCATCACTAATCACTATCAGATTTTATTTTTTTTTTTAAATAAGCTTTATTGAAAAAAGCTCAGATACAAGAAAGAAAAACAGAATTGAACAGAAGAAGTAACATGGGGGCTAAAAAACAACAGTAGGCACATAGAAGAGTGGAGCACAAATAAATTAGTCAGGAATGACAAAAAAAGAAAAACACTAAGAGATGCATTTGAGAAGATAAATATAAGCAAATCACCAATTACATACATCATATTTCTCTAACAATTTTACGGTCTTTATGGCTTTGGAATTATTGGAATTTTTAATAGACACAAAATATATTTTTATATCAGCGACAAAGAGAGGAAAGAATGGCTTAGTGTTGGAATATTTACATTTATGAACATAAAATTTAGCTAAAATGAATATTAGGTCAATAACATAGTATCTGCTGTCTTTTTCATGTTCATAAAAACTAAGGACAACATTTTTAAAAGAAAATGATGCATTTGGAAGGATGTTCATTTGTAGAAGTCTTAAAATCTCAGACCAGAATTTTTCCACATGAATGCAGGACCAGAATAAATGAGCCAGAGTTTCAGGAAGACTATTACAAAAAGAGCAGCTGGTGTCGATATCTTTTTTGAATCTGTGTGAAAGGAACATTTTAGTTGGGTAATATTTATACAGAATTTTAAAAGAAATTTCTCTCACCTTATTAGTCAGGAGGTATCGATAAGGTAAGGACCAAACCTTTTTCCAAGGTATGTTGTTTACTAAACTATTCCAATAAGATATAATATGAGGAGCAGAGACATAAAGTTGTTGAAAGAGCATTCTAATATTTTTACTATCACTATCAGATTTGAACCTCTGCTCTGAGATGAAATACGTCAATACGTCACACGTTTGTTTCCAGAAACGCTGCGGTTCTACCACTGTGTCCTGGTGGCGTCTTACTTTCATCTAATCAGTTTATAGAACAGCGTAGTTCAGTTTTATGCTGTCATTTTGTTGAAACGCCTAGTAAACAAAGACTGGTCTTTATATATAGCCTCATCTTCCTTTAAATCTCCACACCGACGGGTATTTCCTCCCCTCCCCCCCCGTCTGCTGGTGAATGGTATGGTCCGTGGTATAAAAGGCGGGAGCGCCGCTGGCTCCTGCTGCCCACCAGCTCTGTAGTCAGAGGAGATTCACCTTTCACCTCGTTCTTCTGCTGAGTCACTGCCAACGGTTCTGAAGATGGAGTGGACTGCGATGGAAATCAACCCCGAGGTGGGGAATACATCGTCTCCATCAATATTCTAATGCTTGTACAGTTCAAACACTGAATGTTGTTAATATTTATGTTTTGATTTTGTCTCAGATGCTGAACAAGGTGGGTATCAAAGGTTAAAATCAGTGAGCGCGACCGTTGAGTCCAACCGTCAGGTAAGTTTCTCAGCAACTGTTCAGTCGGGACCGTTCCTCTGAGGACCACCAGGCCTTCAATAACACAATATAATGTAGGGCACTTATTATTGTGTGGTATTTAATAAAAGCCTGTAAACAGTGTGTGTGTGTTAAAGGGTGACAGCATCCTTAGTGTCTGGGCTGCAGGGTGTGGTCTGGACCCAGACCTAGCATCGCATCGCATCGCTCCGTCGCCTCTCTCCAGTTTTGTGTCTCTCCAGAGGTGAAGCTGATCTTAGTGACTCTAACCTGTTTCAGATTCTGATCAAGCTCGGTGTGAGTGGAAGCTGGCGCTTCGTGGACATTCTGGGTCTGGAGGGGGAGCAGCTAACCGCCGTCCCGAAGCCATGCTGTGCCCTGATGCTGCTCTTCCCCCTGACGCAACAGGTAATGATGTGGGGGGGGGGGAAACTGAAATATTTCAGGTCTTTTGTTTTAAAACTGAGGATTTTGGCATACAGCTCATGAAAACCCCAAATTCCTATCTCAAAAAATTAGCATATCATGAAAAGGTTCTCTAAACGAGCTATTAACCTAATCATCTGAATCAACTAATTAACTCTAAACACCTGCAAAAGATTCCTGAGGCCTTTAAAAACTCCCAGCCTGGTTCATTACTCAAAACCGCAATCATGGGTAAGACTGCCGACCTGACTGCTGCCCAGAAGGCCATCATTGACACCCTCAAGCAAGAGGGTAAGACACAGAGACATTTCTGAACGAATAGGCTGTTCCCAGAGTGCTGTATCAAGGCGCCTCAGTGGGAAGTCTGTGGGAAGGAAAGTGTGGCAGAAAACGCTGCACAACGAGAAGAGGTGACCGGACCCTGAGGAAGATTGTGGAGAAGGACCGATTCCAGACCTTGGGGGACCTGCGGAAGCAGTGGACTGAGTCTGGAGTAGAAACATTGAAGCAGTCATTTCTGCAAAAGGATTCCCGACCAAATATTGAGTGCATAACTGAACATAATTATTTGAAGGTTGACTTTTTTTGTATTAAAAACACTTTTGTTTTATTGGTCGGATGAAATATGCTAATTTTTTGAGAGGAATTTTGGGTTTTCATGAGCTGTATGCCAAAATCCTCAGTTTTAAAACAATAAAAGACCTGAAATATTTCAGTTGGTGTGCAATGAATCTAAAATATATGAAAGTTTAATTTTTATCATTACATTATGGAAAAGAATGAACTTTATCACAATATGCTAATTCTTTGAGAAGGACCTGTAGAACAAAGTGGTGGTTGTGATTGCTGAGTATGAACTCTGATTCTGTTCATGGCAGCATGAATCGTTCAGAGCGCAGCAGGCTGACCAGCCATCAGGAGGTTCTGATGTCTACTTCCTCAAGCAGACGGCCTCCAACTCGTGTGGCACCATCGCCTTGGTGCACGCCGTCGCCAACAATAAGGCCAAGATGACTTTTGGTGAGTGCATTAATAATGACACATCTCATATTTTGTAGCAGTGAAGTTTTGCTCCTAGAAGGAGGCAATCTACTGGTCTAAGTGAAACTAGAGTTTGAGATGTGGCATAAATGTGTTCATCTAAATTTTGTCAACTGGTGCATAAACACTTCTGAGTTAGAACAGCTGTTCCCAGGCCAGTCTGTATATAAGCAGATGTAGCTGGATAAAATGAAGCGTGGTTGGTTGGTGGGTGGAGTTGAGCAGCTCGCTGACCTGCCCATCCTTGTTTTAGACAGCGGCTCAGTCCTGAAGAGCTTCCTGGATGAGACGGCCAGCATGTCTCCAGATGATCGGGCTAAACATCTGGAGGGAAACCAGGTAAAGACTGATTCATCTCTCTCTCTAAATGGACACAACCACCTGAGTATTTAAACCCCAAACTGACCTGAAGCCTGTTCAGCTACCAGGGGTGCTGCTGCCACCACATGAGGGTGCTATAGACTGCTGAATTAATAGTAGC
The DNA here is from genome assembly GCA_963556495.2 of Valencia hispanica. NCBI lineage: Eukaryota > Metazoa > Chordata > Actinopteri > Cyprinodontiformes > Valenciidae > Valencia > Valencia hispanica. The sequence goes on along the minus strand of OY747703.1, from coordinate 1,403,921 downwards.
TTGGTTTTTATTTGGACAATGTGACCAAAGTGAAATGTTTGTTCCTCCAGGCAATCTGTGAGGCTCATAATGAGGTAGCGAAGGAGGGCCAATGTCGGGTAAGCTTCTCTCTGCTGCATGCTGCAGTCTCTGGTAGAACTTCTCGTATTAACACATATGATTGTTTATGCAGCCAGAAGCTGGAAAGGTCAACTTCCACTTCATCGCCTTTGTGAATGTTAATGGCCACTTGTATGAATTTGGTAAGCAGGTCCTGTGTTGACTCTAATATCTGTCTGACATGGTTTCCTAACACTCCTGTCTTTGTGCCAAAGATGGGAAGATGAACGGACCAGTGGACCATGGAGCAACCAAAGAAGAGTCCTTTATCACCGTAAGCAGAACCATTGTCCTATGTAAATGCTTCTCCCTTTAGTGGCAAACTGCCTCATGATTTATAAATGAAGCATAAGAAACATGATCATGGTAGATATCTGGTGCTCCACTGACTGAAGCTTTATTTTCGTCCACTGATGGTTTAGGATGCAGCCAAAGTGTGCCGTGGCTTCATGGAGCGAGAACAAGACGAAGTCCGTTTCTCCGCTGTGGCCCTCTGTCAGTCTTAGTCATGTGACCAACTCTGACCAATAGTAAGCCACCTTGTTCCAGAGCATTTCCATGTCAAACTGTTCTGTGCTCTACATCTGTAGACACAAACACCTTCATCCTCTCTGCTGTTCTTTAGCATTAGCACAAATGCCGTCAACTTTATTTTAGTCAATGTGAAAAGCTTAATGAGAATAATTCATGGACACCACTGATCTGTAAACATGTCACCTGTGCATGTCATTTACACTTGTGTATTAATGGAACGGTTTGAACACCTTTAGTGCCAACAAGACAGAAACTTTTCTCTGCACACCTTCAGTTTCCAGACGGCTCCACTCTAACGTTTCCTGAGTTCTACAGGATGTTCTGATTGAGGGCTTGTTTAGATGACACTCTGGTCTTGAAACTTAAGATTTTTGTTTTTGTTTAAATCTTCAGTGTCATTCTGTGAAAAAGGTTCAGATGAGCACAGATTCTCCAAACTAGCCCATAAACGATGACTGTCTGGTTAAAGTGCTCTTGTAGGTTGGGTTGCTGTGCTCTTAGCTGCTTATCTATTTAAATTGTCAACCTTTTATGCACTTTCCAAATAGTTTGCTGCTGTTCAGCTGTGGTTATTTAATAAAGCCAAACAAAGTTACATGTGTCTCTTTCTGTGAATCTGGATCAGGTCCCCAAGTTGAGAACTTGTCACTAAACTCGAGGCCTGCAGTGACTCTGAAGATTTGTGTTGTCATTAAACTCATGAGATGAGCAGCATGTGGCTCGACCTCTTTTACTTATGGCTTCATATACTATTTGAACTGAATCTATCAAACTGACTGAAAATCCTTAGTTTGGCAAAAACTTATTTTTCACCAGAAATGTACCATGGGACTCTAATGGTTCACTAGAGGCACTTTACACATCCTGAACTACAGTGAGACTAGATATCTCACTGTAGTGAATCGGCACAATATAAACTGAATGTTTAATTTTAAGGTAACACTGAGGCTTAATTAAAGGACATAAAAATGATTTAAACAAATGTAAAAGTTGACCACCGAGATCTCCACTGACCATAATTAGACTGAAGAGTAGACTGGATGACGTCGGCTAAAGGGGCTGCTGGAGCTGACCGGCTTCCCACAACTGAGGCAGCTGAAGCTCCATCTCTGAAGATGTTTCAGGACCATGTTTTTGCTCAGTTACTGACATTTAGTAACTACCAAACTGGTAAACGAGGATTTTGCATTAGACACTTGAAGCTTCATTATGTAATTTATTAAAATGAACCAGTTTGTGTAATCTAGTCTTTATCATGTCCTGACTAAACGATTAAGTACTTTTTGCAGTGGGGGGGACAGTACACCATAGTCTAATTTAGCCAGAACTGCAGACCCGTCAGAACGGAGCTTTCCCTAGTTTTGGTTTATTAGAGGCAGGCTGCCATCTAGTGGTAAGTGACTGAATTGAGGCAAAATGCTGGATAATGACTCCTGACTATCTCGAACTATAAAAGAAGCTAAGGAATCGTTCATTTCTGAAATCAATAAACATAACGCACTGACTCTGCAACAGTAGAAAGACTAACTAATCCTTTAGTGACTGTAGCCCCTAAACTAAACTCTACCAGGGCCTGCAATGAATTTGCAGCTTTTTCACTGAAAAGATTCTAACAATTAGACGGTCAATCTGTACCTCAATACCGAACCCACAACCAGTGCCATCCCCAATCAACAATGTAGAGAAACTCAGAATTCCACGAATTAAACCAGAACAGCCTTGAAAAAAATCATTATCCAATTAAGCTCCTCCTCCTGCTGTCTTGATATCCTACCCACAGCTTTTCTAAAGAAAGTTCTTCCTGTTATTGGATCTGATCTTGTTCAAATAGTGAACTCATCCCTGCTATCAGGTGTCTTCCCTCATGCTTTAAAAACAGCAGTTATTAAACCACTGCTAAAGAAGAAAAATATGGACAACACGTTAATGCAGAACTACAGGCCAATCTCTAATCTTCCATTCATCAGTAAGATTATTGAAAAAGCTGTTTCAGCAGTTAAATAGCTTCCTAACAATGACCAACCGTTTTGATGTTTATCAGTCTGGTTTCCGTGCTCACCACAGCACTGAGACTGTCCTCGTCAAAGTTTTCAATGACATCCGCATAAATACAGACTGTGGTAGAACCACAGTGCTGGTTCTGTTGGACCTCAGTGTTGATCATGATATAATAGAACGACTGGAGAGCTGGGTCGGACTCTCTGGTACAGGACTTGGGTGGTTCGAGTCTTACCTAAAGAACAGGGACTTTTATGGTTCAATAGGAAACTTTTCATCAGAACGAACAGAAATCACATGTGGGATGCCCCAGGGCTCCATCCTGGGGCCCCTCTTATTTAATATCTACATGCTCCCACTAGGCAAGATTATAGCAACCAATAACATTAGCTACCATAACTACGCGGATGACACTCAGCTCTACATTACAATGTCACCAGGTGACTCTGAACCCATTCAAACCCTAAATCATTGGATCCACCAAATAAATGGATGGATGTGCCATAACTTTCTCCAGCTGAGTAGAAACAAAACTGATGTAATTATTTTTTGGCTCAAAGAGGAACAATCAAGAGTCAGCACACAGCTTCAGTTAATACAGCTAGGAACTACTGATCAGGCAGGAAACCTAGGTGTGGTAATGGACTCAGACCTGAACCTCCAGGGTCACATAAAGGTCAATAATGTCAGCGTTCTATCACCTGAAGAACATTTCTAGGATTAAAGGACTGATGTCACAAGAGGACCTAGAAAAACTCATCCATGCGTTTATCTTTAGTCGGATTGATTACTGCAACAGCGTCTTCACAGGTCTGCCTAAAAAGTCAATCAGACAGCTGCAGCTGATCCAGAACGCTGCTGCTCGTGTTCCTCACTAGAACCAGGAAAGTAGAACACATCACCCCAGTTCTAAAGTCCTTACACTGGCTCCCTGTAGCTCAGAGATAGACTTCTAAATACTTTTACTAGTTTATAAATCATTACATGGCTTAGCACCAAAATATGTTGAAGACCTGTTGTCATGGTACCAACCCCCAAGACCACTCAGGTCCTCCAACTCTAGCCTACTAAACATCCCTAGACTCAGAACTAAACATGGAGAAGCAGCTTTCAGTTTTTATGCTCCCCTTATCTGGAACAGACTTCCTGACGAGTGCAGAGCTGCTGAAACTCTGAACTGCTTTAAATCGAGACTAAAAACCATCTGTTTAGAATTGCCTTTGAGTAAATGATTGATGTCATATGTATGAAATGTGTTCATGCTCTCTTGCCTTATTGATCTTTCTCTTGCTTTATTGTGCATCATGTGTAATGTGTATTTCTTTTACTTTTAATTTCCATAGTTTTTTTTGTTTTTTTTATCACCAAATCATGTAAAGCACCTTGAATTACCCTGCTGTTGAAAGTGTGCTATACAAATAAAATTGCCTTGCCTTTGTAGGCCCAGCTGAGCACTGGGATCCTTGACTATACCAAATTATTAGGGAGGTAGGCGAACACTAAACTCTCCTCCTGCTGTACCTGTAAAACGTTTACATACAGTTGTGATAGATTTAATTAAAAGCCCAACTAAAACTGTTGGTGCTAAAATGTATTGACTGTTGACTATGTTTGGTAAAGTCATTAAAGCCTGCAACCCTTTAGTTCAACATTTTCAGTGTTTTGTTTGAGCCACTTTCTGAAACACTGAGTTTAGAATAAGCCTTCTGAGGGCTCCTGGAAGATGGTCCTGAATCGTGATCAGAGGCTTTCTGCAGGGAGACTGCCTGTTCTCTCTGGGGACTCCAGCTTCCCCTACAGTCCCAAAGCATGCATGTTAATTAGCCACACTAAGCTGTGTGGTTTCACATACAAACTAAAAACTTTGTTTCATTGGTATTTTAAGATATAGAATAAACCATGGTAGTGCTTCATTGCAAAGTGGAAAGAAAATTGTGGTTTTCAGTTTTTCACAAAGTTTTTTTCATAAAAAGTGTGCCAAATTCATGTAATGTTTTTACTTGTCATATGCTTTGTGTGTTTTATGCTTTATTGCTGTTTTTACTTTATCCCCGTAATCATGTAAAACACATTGATAACCTTGTTGAAAGTGTGCTATACTAATAAAATAGCCTTGTCTAGCCTTGCCTTGCACACATTTGGGTGTGCCCCCTCTGAATCCACCTTGTAGAAGCACCTCTGGGGTCATGGGTCTACCAGCATGTGTGCAGGCTGAATCTGAGGCCATGTACACACATAGTCAGGTTTGGTTTAAAACCGAATATCCTCAGCTTCTTGTTCGGGGAAAAAAAGAAGAAAACCAATCCACACCTAACTGCATAAGCGCATTGTTAAGCTCATTCCTAGGCATTCCAAACCGGTAGGGGGCAGTAGTTCCCCAAATCCTATCCACTCAGAGTAACTTTCTAACTTCTACATAGAGCAGTGGTTAAACTTGTAAAAACAAGCAAGCAGCAATCTATTGGCCATTTAACCATGCCAACACAGCTGTGAGGGGAAACAGCTCACAGGTGATGTTGGAGCAGTTTTATTGCAGACAGTGACTTTATGAAACCTAAAACCTCGGTTATGTCTGTCATATATGTATATATATATATATTATATATTATATATATATATATATATATATATATATATATATATATATATATATATATATATATATATATATATATATACAGTCAATGGTCTGTCCACAGAAAAACGCTGAAAACAGAGAATTAGCTCATTTTCACTTTGGTTGGAGTTTTTAGAAAGAATTGTTTTTGATGCTGTAAATCTGTGCTTTGATGTAGCTAGATGACTGGCCAGATCTTTGTTTGGTGAGATTAGGTGTGGACAAGGCCTCATTCTGACAGCTCCGATTGGATGGAGATCTTCTGTGAACATCAGCTCTCCCATGAAGTCCAGAACTCACTCTCCTACAGAGCTGTGGATCTCTGCAGCTCCTCCAGAGCTACCAGGGGGCTCTAGCTAATGCTTTCCTGTGTTGGGAGGTCTGCTGTTGCACCAGACTTTAAATCTTCAGGTGAATGATTGCTCTGTGAGATGATCTCCTGTCTGCTGTTTGTTGCTCTTCATGATGATGATGATGATGAAGCTTTATTTCTACTGACCATAAATCATACACACGTAGGAGATTTCTGAAGAGAAGGTTGCTCTGGATTTTATTTGGAGGTATTGATATAAATGGGGGTGATGGAACATCTTCTCCTGTGGACCCATGAACGGGACTTTTTCTGCAGCGACCGCCCTCCTTCTCGACCCCCCCCCATACACGCACACAGATTCCTGCCTGCGCGTTCACGACCCCCCCGGTCTCGCGCGCGCGCGCGGCGGCAGCAGAGAGGAGCGTCAGCCAGCCAGCCTCCCACGGCTCAGAATCTGTATTTTTAGCGCCTGGTTCGGGTTGCTGCATCGCCAGAAGCCTCTTCTTCATCTCCTCCTCGGTCCCCAGTTGGAGCACGAGGGGGCTACGTGACACCACAGCCTGCGCGTGCAGGGTGGAGGATCCCGAGAGGAGAGACTTCACAACATCCGCGGATTATCACCGTCCTCCTGCTGATGGCGAGTCCCGATCCAGCCTGCCTGGAGGCGCAGAAATGGATAGAGGTGAGTGAGGGGAGCGCTGGGTGGGAGTGGGCCACACTTTGCCTCCGTGGCTCGTCACCTGTTGGGGGCCAGCGCCGTGTCTGGTTCCCGTCCGGGACAGCAAAGTTGAACCAGGCTGCTCACATTCAGCTCCAGCCGTCTTTATCAGCTTCTTTCCGGGCCTGCGGCCGGAGGAACGCCCCCTCCCTGGTAGAAAGAGGGGATTCCGGTTGCCATGGCTCAGACCAGCATCTGATCGCCTCGGATGAGATTAGCATTTCTGCTTTGCTGCATCCCATCATCATCTGCTCGGATGAAAACGCCTCTCTCCATAAGCCTCCGCAGTGAATCATGAGTTCTGACCTATTTTTCCTCCCATCTCTGCTCTGTCCTTTCAGTGTGAAGCATGGAAGCCCCGAGTTACATCTAGATGTTGTGGTGCTATATGTGCTACCAGCTCACCCACACTCACCATCAATAACCACAGAGATGGTTTATTATTTACGTTCAATATCTAGTCAGATGGATTTATTGGCATTCCTGGTGTGTTAAAATCATGAAATGATGATAAAGTCTTATTAAAGTGCCATAATTGTACAGTGAAACATTTAGGTCATCCCATCCTTCAGTGAGGGAATAAAGTCCCTTTATCATCTGTAGGACCCTGTAGCCAGCAGGACAGTCTACCGCTTCAACATTTAGAGAGCATACAGAGAAGGATACATCTTTGACCTTTCCTGCATCTCTCTAGATCTTCCAGTCCTGGATCATCTCTTTTGCTCACCTCACAGCTTCTAGTCTAGGATCAGAGATGGCAGTGAAGAAGGTGGATGTAGTGCCTGGTGAACCCTTTCTGTGTTGATTTGGCCACATGGAGCCTACTGGAGTATAATTCTGCTGAAAGACCCAGTATTGAACAGTTTTATGGTTTTGGTAAAGGGCACCAGGTTTTAATTCCAAATGTCCCGGTATTCCCTGATACCAGGAGGCCTGACAAGGTTCTCTTTGGAAAAGAAACAAGTGGAGTGATTGTCTCACCTGAGCAAACACCACAGGTAAAGTGCCAGCAGTGTTTGGTCGTCTGCCCATGTTAACGTTAGGGATGGTAGGACAGATCGGCCTTCTTTCTTCCTCCACTCTGTACTGCTTTGTTGGTGATCTCCAAACTGTTCTCTCAGAGTCAGGAAATGGTCTTCATATGCTGCAGTATTTAGAGTCCCTTTGACTGGAAGTGAGGGGCCGAGCCCACCCCGGGAAAAGCAACTCTACCTTCTATCTTCTCTGACAGAAACGTTCCTGTTAGCAGAATGCAGCCTTCTGATCCTGCTTCATGAACTTTGGAGCTCTGCATCCTCTCTGCTCCACTGGGACATGGTTTCTCATTGTCAACGTTCTTTTGTTCCTATTATTTTCTGCTATGATAGCATTAATAGTGTCATGTTTAGCAGTGAGGAAGTTCCTTTCTGCAGCGGTGACTTCCTGACACGGCACCATGCTGGAGGTTCACTGAGGTTCTGAGAGCGACCCGTTCTCTCCCAGATGCTTCTATAGAGCATAAAGAATAAATTATTACACTGTGCTACACTGCACTGTCCTTTGTTTTTGGAAAGCCAAGGGAATATGTTCTTAGTTTTTAGAATAATAACAAGCTCAGCTCTGTTACAGACAACAGTGGACTGGATGGATGTGTCCTCTTCTGAAATATTAATAAATTGATTTAAAAATGGACGTTTTGTTCCCAGATCATTATTTTTATTGACACATTAACAATGTGCAGGAATAATAAAAAGTGTGAACTGTGTTCTCTGGGTTAATACTGGCCTCCTAAGTCTTTGCTGTGTCGTCTTTCTGTCCCCTAATTCTCTGCCTCATGTCGCTCTGACTCTATTTCTAGGGGGGTATTTATACCCACCCACAGGTGGGGATGATTTAGGGTCAGCCAAGCTGCCCTGCAAAGCTGCGGCTGCCATTTCTGTGAAGTATTCAAAGTGACACACCAGTCAGCATTGAGCCTTGGACACACCCCGGTTGGATGACACTGGTCACTATGGAAACATAACACAGACAGGCTCTCAGGTGTTTGCAGGGTCCAGTGAAGCAGATGAATGACAAAAGATCTGAGCAGAAAATCGGACTGTATATATAACACAGATAATATTAGACGGTCAAAAAGATGAATAAAATGTTGAAAGTCGGTTTAAAAACCAACACCAGGCAGGCTGATCTTATGCAGATTCAGGAGTTAACCTCTACTGTTTCTGACCTGCAGCACGTTGCAAATGTCAAGCACTTCTGGAATAATGACAAGAATGTGTGTGTGTGTGTGTAAACTAAAGGAAGAAGTACAGTATTCCAGCCTCCCTTTACTAAACAGACACACATTAAATTAGTGGTGGCTCCATGTCCACAGAACGTCCTGAAGGCTTGTAGAGCACCGTAAATATCACATAACTACCAGTAAGCAGTGAGCTGTTAAAATGGATTTCAGACGTCGTCTTCATGTTCAGGTTAAGGGAGAGACAGGAAGCACTGGTAATATGGTGACTGGGACTGGGAGTGGATGAGGAGATGCTTTCTTTCACAAGGTGTAAGCAGATGAAGACTGAAGCAGTGGCTTTTCAAAAGTGTGCTGGATGTGTGTGTGTGTGTGTGGGGGGTCATGGACTACCTGTCTCTGCAGACAGACACCTCTGGCTGAATGTGAGCTCAGAGCTAAATCACAAGAAGCACCAGATCAGAGTGGAGCGAGCGTTCAGGGCCAGAGTTTGTAAGAGATGAGTGCGTACCAGAACATAGCATATGTGAAACTTAAACCCACACATGATGTCACACCACAACATATTGTTTGTTCACATAGAACTATCCGCTCCCATTAGTCTAACTGTGAGCTTAGGTTAGGTGAACAACATCATACAGTTTTAGAGCAAAACTGCTGGAAAAGTGAGGGTGTTAAAACGCCCAGATCCCCCACTGCTGAGACGCCCATGACTGAAGCATTCAGTGATAATGATATTAAATATTATAAAGCCCAGCCCCAGAACTGCACGAGCAAAAGCATATTTACTGCAACAGTGCACGAGTTGTGTTAAATAATACTAAATGAAATGTTAGCAGTATTAAACAGTTTTTTATCTAGTATATTACCTCGACTTATTAGGCTTGTTAAATACCTTGAAGTGATGTTTGCTTTGAACTAAAATTGTTTAAAAAAAACTGAACTGAATTCAATTCATCAACAAAAATAAGCAAAAAATATTTTTTACAGTTGGATTTATTTCATATTTTATCTCTCATTCAAGTTGACTTGAAAAAGTATTGTCAGTAATTTTGCAGCACTTTTTATAGCTTAGCTAGGCTGTACAGTAAATGGACTTTCTGGTATTATTTACGAGGGATGTAATGGTACGCCATAAATCCCCTGGTTCAGTTTCACGGTTCGGTTCATTTTTGGAACAATCAGGAAACAAAGTGGAAAAATATATAGTTTTTGTTTAACAACATTTAAAATCAAACTGTACTAGCAGTAAATTTTCCAACATGACAGTTTAATTATTTTCTTTTCAGGAAATGACAACATCTCACTGTCATGTTTTGCGATGTGGACTCGGATGCAGGCAGGCATAGATGGTGTAACAGAGACTCTTTAATGAAGATCTCGGTCAGGGTTCACCACTCAGGAGTTCATGAACACAGGACTGATGAGGACAGATGAGGACTGATGAGGACAGATGAGGACTGATGAGGACAGATGAGGACAGATGAGGAATGATGAGGAATGATGAGGACAGATGAGGAATGATGAGGAATGATGAGGACAGATGAGGAATGATGAGGACTGATTAGGACAGATGAGGACAGATGAGGACTGATGAGGACAGATGAGGACTGATGAGGAATGATGAGGACAGATGAGGACTGATGAGGACAGATGAGGAATGATGAGGAATGATGAGGACAGATGAGGAATGATGAGGACAGATGAGGACAGATGAGGACTGATGAGGACAGATGAGGACTGATGAGGACAGATGAGGACAGATGAGGACTGATGAGGACAGATGAGGAATGATGAGGACAGATGAGGAATGATGAGGACTGATTAGGACAGATGAGGACAGATGAGGACTGATGAGGACAGATGAGGACTGATGAGGACTGATGAGGAATGATGAGGACTGATGAGGACAGATGAGGACAGATGAGGACAGAAGAGGACAGACGGGGACAGACGAGGACAGACGAGGACAGACGAGGACAGACGAGGACAGATGAGGAATGATGAGGAATGATGAGGACTGATGAGGACAGATGAGGACAGATGAGGACAGATGAGGAATGATGAGGACTGATGAGGACTGATGAGGACAGATGAGGACTGATGAGGACTGATGAGGACAGATGAGGACAGATGAGGAATGATGAGGACAGATGAGGACTGATGAGGACAGATGAGGACAGATGAGGAATGATGAGGAATGATGAGGACAGATGAGGACTGATGAGGACTGAAGAGGACAGATGAGGACAGATGAGGACAGACGAGGACAGACGAGGACTGACGAGGACAGACGAGGACAGACGAGGACAGAAGAGGACAGAAGAGGACAGATGAGGAATGATGAGGACAGATGAGGAATGATTAGGACAGATGAGGACAGATGAGGACAGATGAGGACTGATGAGGAATGATGAGGACAGATGAGGACTGATGAGGACAGATGAGGAATGATGAGGACAGATGAGGAATGATGAGGAATGATGAGGACAGATGAGGACAGATGAGGAATGATGAGGACTGATGAGGACAGATGAGGAATGATGAGGACTGATGAGGACAGATGAGGAATGATGAGGACTGATGAGGACAGATGAGGAATGATGAGGACAGATGAGGAATGATGAGGACTGATTAGGAAAGATGAGGACAGATGAGGACAGATGAGGACTGATGAGGAATGATGAGGACAGATGAGGACTGATGAGGACTGATGAGGAATGATGAGGACAGATGAGGACTGATGAGGACTGATGAGGACAGATGAGGACAGATGAGGACAGATGAGGAATGATGAGGACAGATGAGGACAGAAGAGGACAGACGGGGACAGACGAGGACAGACGGGGACAGACGAGGACAGACGAGGACTGACGAGGACAGACGAGGACAGACGAGAACAGATGAGGACTGATCAGGACAGATGAAGAATGATGAGGAATGATGAGGACAGATGAGGAATGATGAGGACAGATGAGGAATGATGAGGACTGATGAGGACAGATGAGGACTGATGAGGAATGATGAGGACAGATGAGGACTGATGAAGACAGATGAAGAATGATGAGGACTGATGAGGACAGATGAGGACAGATGAGGACTGATGAGGACAGATGAGGACAGATGAGGACAGAAGAGGACAGATGAGGAATGATGAGGACAGATGAAGACAGATGAGGACAGATGAGGACAGATGAGGACAGATGAGGACTGATGAGGACAGATGAGGACTGATGAGGACAGATGAGGACAGATGAGGACTGATGAGGACTGATGAGGACAGATGAGGACAGATGAGGACAGATGAGGAATGATGAGGACAGATGAGGACTGATGAGGACAGATGAGGACTGATGAGGACAGAAGAGGACAGATGAGGAATGACGAGGAATGACGAGGAATGATGAGGACAGATGAGGAATGATGAGGAATGATGAGGACTGATGAGGACAGATGAGGACAGATGAGGACTGATTAGGACAGATGAGGAATGATGAGGACAGATGAGGACTGATGAAGACAGATGAAGAATGATGAGGACAGATGAGGACTGATGAGGACAGATGAGGACTGATGAGGACAGATGAGGAATGATGAGGACTGATGAGGACAGATGAGGACTGATGAGGACAGATGAGGAATGATGAGGACAGATGAGGACTGATGAGGACAGATGAGGACTGATGAGGACAGAAGAGGACAGATGAGGAATGATGAGGAATGATGAGGACAGATGAGGACTGATGAGGACAGATGAGGAATGATGAGGAATGATGAGGACTGATGAGGAATGATGAGGACAGATGACAGACGAGGACAGACGAGGACAGACGAGGACAGACGAGGACTGACGAGGACAGACGAGGACTGACGAGGACTGACGAGGACTGACGAGGACACATGAGGACTGATGAGGACAGATGAGGAATGATGAGGACTGATGAGGACTGATGAGGACAGATGAGGACAGATGAGGAATGATGAGGAATGATGAGGAATGATGAGGACAGATGAGGAATGATAAGGAATGATGAGGACTGATGAGGAATGATGAGGACAGATGAGGACTGATGAGGACAGATGAGGAATGATGAGGACAGATGAGGACAGATGAGGACTGATGAGGACAGATGAGGACAGATGAGGAATGATGAGGACAGATGAGGAATGATGAGGAATGATGAGGAATGATGAGGACTGATGAGGACAGATGAGGACTGATGAGGACAGATGAGGAATGATGAGGACAGATGAGGACTGATGAGGACAGATGAGGACTGATGAGGACAGAAGAGGACAGATGAGGAATGATGAGGAATGATGAGGACAGATGAGGACTGATGAGGACAGATGAGGAATGATGAGGAATGATGAGGACTGATGAGGAATGATGAGGACAGATGACAGACGAGGACAGACGAGGACAGACGAGGACAGACGAGGACTGACGAGGACAGACGAGGACTGACGAGGACTGACGAGGACTGACGAGGACACATGAGGACTGATGAGGACAGATGAGGAATGATGAGGACTGATGAGGACTGATGAGGACAGATGAGGACAGATGAGGAATGATGAGGAATGATGAGGAATGATGAGGACAGATGAGGAATGATAAGGAATGATGAGGACTGATGAGGAATGATGAGGACAGATGAGGACTGATGAGGACAGATGAGGAATGATGAGGACAGATGAGGACAGATGAGGACTGATGAGGACAGATGAGGACAGATGAGGAATGATGAGGACAGATGAGGAATGATGAGGAATGATGAGGAATGATGAGGACAGATGAGGACTGATGAGGACAGACGAGGACAGACGAGGACAGATGAGGACAGACGAGGACTGACGAGGACAGACGAGGACAGACGAGGAATGATGAGGACTGACGAGGACAGACGAGGACTGATGAGGACAGATGAGGACAGACGAGGACTGACGAGGACTGACGAGGACTGAAGAGGACAGATGAGGAATGATGAGGATTGATGAGGACTGATGAGGACTGATGAAGACAGATGAAGACAGATGAAGAATGATGAGGACAGATGAGGACAGATGAGGACAGATGAGGACAGATGAGGACAGATGAGGAATGATGAGGACTGATGAGGACTGACGAGGACTGACGAGGACTGATGAGGACAGATGAGGACAGATGAGGAATGATGAGGACTGATGAGAGGACTGATGAGGAATGATGAGGACAGATGAGGACTGATCAGGACAGATGAAGAATGATGAGGAATGATGAGGACAGATGAGGAATGATGAGGACAGATGAGGAATGATGAGGACTGATGAGGACAGATGAGGAATGATGAGGACTGATGAGGAATGATGAGGACAGATGAGGACTGATGAAGACAGATGAAGAATGATGAGGACTGATGAGGACAGATGAGGACAGATTAGGACTGATGAGGACAGATGAGGACAGATGAGGAATGATGAGGACAGATGAGGACTGATGAGGACAGATGAGGACTGATGAGGAATGATGAGGACAGATGTGGACAGATGAGGACAGATGAGGACTGATGAGGACAGAAGAGGACAGATGAGGACAGAAGAGGACAGATGAGGAATGATGAGGACAGATGAGGAATGATGAGGACAGATGAGGAATGATGAGGACAGATGAGGACAGACGAGGACAGATGAGGACAGACGAGGACTGATGAGGACAGACGAGGACTGATGAGGACAGACGAGGAATGATGAGGACTGATGAGGACAGATGAGGACAGATGAGGAATGATGAGGACTGATGAGGACAGATGAGGAATGATGAGGAATGATGAGGACAGATGAGGAATGATGAGGACAGATGAGGAATGATAAGGAATGATGAGGACTGATGAGGAATGATGAGGACAGATGAGGAATGATGAGGACAGATGAGGACTGATGAGGACAGATGAGGAATGATGAGGACAGATGAGGACTGATGAGGACAGATGAGGACAGATGAGGAATGATGAGGACAGATGAGGAATGATGAGGAATGATGAGGAATGATGAGGACAGATGAGGACTGATGAGGACAGACGAGGACAGACGAGGACAGATGAGGACAGACGAGGACAGACGAGGACAGACGAGGACTGACGAGGACAGACGAGGACAGACGAGGAATGATGAGGACTGACGAGGACAGACGAGGACTGATGAGGACAGATGAGGACAGACGAGGACTGACGAGGACAGACGAGGACTGAAGAGGACAGATGAGGAATGATGAGGATTGATGAGGACAGATGAGGACAGACGAGGAATGATGAGGACAGATGAGGACAGATGAGGACAGATGAGGACAGATGAGGAATGATGAGGACAGACGAGGACTGACGAGGACTGACGAGGACTGAAGAGGACAGATGAGGACAGATGAGGAATGATGAGGATTGATGAGGACAGATGAGGACTGATGAGGACAGATGAGGACTGATGAGGACAGATGAGGAATGATGAGGACAGATGAGGAATGATGAGGACTGATGAGGACAGATGAGGAATGATGAGGAATGATGAGGACAGATGAGGAATGATGAGGACAGATGAGGACAGATGAGGAATGATGAGGACAGATGAGGAATGATGAGGACTGATGAGGAATGATGAGGACAGATGAGGAATGATGAGGACTGATGAGGAATGATGAGGAATGATGAGGACAGATGAGGACAGATGAGGAATGATGAGGACAGATGAGGACTGATGAGGACAGATGAGGAATGATGAGGACAGATGAGGAATGATGAGGACTGATGAGGACAGATGAGGAATGATGAGGAATGATGAGGACAGATGAGGAATGATGAGGACAGATGAGGACAGATGAGGAATGATGAGGACTGATGAGGACAGATGAGGAATGATGAGGACTGATGAGGAATGATGAGGAATGATGAGGACTGATGAGGACAGATGAGGAATGATGAGGAATGATGAGGACAGATGAGGACAGATGAGGAATGATGAGGACAGATGAGGAATGATGAGGACAGATGAGGACTGATGAGGACAGATGAGGACAGAGTCTGACATACGAAGATAAACCGACAAACCATGAGAACACAGAGGGGTATAAATACATGGGGAAGGTAATCAGGGAGACAATCAGGGAGACAATCAGGGAAACTCGGCGTAGCTGGGGACAATCAAGGTCGCAGAGACGGGGAAAGACACCCCACTATGTCACTCACAACATTTCTGCAACCTAAAATGATCTATAATCAATCAATCGATCTCATTTATTAAGCAGATTAAAAACAACCAGCATGTCTTGCTGTAGAGAAAATAAAGTAACACAAACTAAAGAAGGAAACTAAACGACTCAGTTTGTCCTAAAGGCCAGGGAGGAAAGAGGTGTTTTAAAACCAGATTTAGAAGCAGTTACTGGTGGAGCTGGTCGGATTTGTAGAGGCAAACTGTTCCTCAGTGTCAGAGCGCCACTGCAGAAGCTCTTTCACCTCTGGATTTACGGCCAACTGTAGCAACAGATGCATTTATTAAAGCTCAGAGTTACAGCTTAGCGATGTCTGCACGTAGCTACACTAAGAAGTGGGATGGTTGCATATTATTGGAGCTATCTAAAACCTGACCTTTTTGGTGATTGAGTCTGAAACAGAACAGAGCGAGTCAGCACCATCAGTGCTTCATATTCTTTTGTTCTGAGTAAAATCCATGGTTCCCAGCTCTCACACTCTTCTCCCATGCAGAAACAGCTGGCTGTCTGTCTGGGACTACTGGAGTTAATCCTTCCAGGACAGCTGGGACATCTGGCACACACACACACACACACACATGCTCTCTCCCTCTATAGCTGCTGCTGCCATTCACCCTAGCTGCACAGAGCGGTGTGCCATCCAGACAGCGAGGGCTCAGGTTACTATTACTGGCTTTAAAATACCCTGAAGCCTTTGGCTGGGTTTTTGTAGCAACGGTAGCTTAAAATACTCTCTGCTTTCACATAAAAACATGTACTAAAATCCCCCTTTTCCATCTGTTTTGGTCTCAGCTGTGCAGAAAAAACCTCATCTGTCACAGCTCCTTTTCAAGAATGTATTATTTGGGTTAGAGCTCACACATCCAGCACTTCCCCTGTCCACTGACTGTCTGTAGCACACACTACCTTCAGAAACATAAAAACCAGTTTTGTTCCCATGTAAAAACACGGTCCTCTGGATGTAAATTATGCATGATCAGGCTGTAAATGTTTCAGCGACTCAGACTTCCGGAAACATTGGAGGACGACTCTGTCCCAGAGTTTAGGAGAGAGAACAATCTGATTTGTGGTTTTCCATCAGCGGATCTATTGATTTAGTTTTAATTATGAGTTTCACATTGTGGTGTAAACAGTCCCAACAAAGATAGACATTCAGACTTTGGGTGATAAAGACAAAAAGGAGGCGATGCCAGAGGCAGACATCTGTTCATCACTTATGTAACCCAAACAATCCCGTGTTTTTCTCTCTACACATGGTAAGATGTCAGTGTGTGTTCTCCTTTAACATTCATAACACATCGCCAGATGTTCTGCAAGAATATAAAATCCTAACCTGACCCCAATTTCAGGAAGCAAATATTTCAGAGCGTTGTTTGGTCATTCCCAGATGAAGCAGTGAGAAGACTGGACAGGTTTCATGCTTATTGAGGAAGTTAAAGCGGGAGGTGTAGGACTCAAACAGCAGCAGAAGATATCTGCGTAGGAGACATTAGGTCTGAGCACTGAACCAAAGCAAACATTTCTGAGTGTAAGAGTAGAGTTTTGAGTGAGAGAAGTAAAATATATGGGAGAGACAATGTAAATTTTTTGCTTTATTTGAAGAAAAATTGTCCCCATACTATCATGCATTCCTAATAATTACCACCAACCACTGAAAATCCATATTAGTCGACCGCTGTCATTAATGAGCATCAGAATCAGCAAATTCACAGTTTGGGTGCAAACTGTAATCTGAGCTAATCTGGATTAGATGTCTAAACACCATCAATCATCAAGCCATCGTTTTCCCCTTAATCTTTGGCTGCCGGTTACACAACGGCCACTGAAATCTCTCTCCCCTCTCTGCTTCGCTTTGCTTCGCTGTGTGAGTGTGTAGGTTGGTGCTTTGGCAGGATGTCGGTGTTGGTTTGCTGATTCTCTTCCTCCTCCTCTCCGGCTGCACAGGAATGAATCCCAGCAGTATTCCAGGTTGGGGGATTGAGGCTACATGTGGTGGTATTTTCGACAGAATGGAATGAGGACATGAAGCTGTGTTTCACTGACCTGGAAGTGCTTTGATTTGCTGCTACTGATGCATGCTGGGAGGGGGAGGGGGAGGGGGGGGACCTGGAGGTCCCTCTGTCAGTCAGTGCAGATAAGATTAGGGCTATCAGATGAATACATTTTTAAACCTAAATAATCACACGGTAGCTGTGAATTAATCAGGATTAATTAACATTCCTAAATATGACTGAAAAACGACCATTTTCAGTGTAAATGAAGGACAAAACTGGAAGCTGTTGCTCTTTTTTAAAGGAAATACAGGAGAGATCCATGGAACTTTTGTTCTAAACTCCACATTCACATTTACGTGTGGCTCTTGTAACCTATTTATCTTTTAGCCAGTTGCTAAGGTTAACTAACTGGTTAACATTTTCTGAATGTAAAGATGGCCGTTTCTTACTAATATTGGACAACCCTGAGCATCCCCTTCATGGGACTATCCTACAACAACAGTGTGTCTTCAGTCAGAGGCTTCTTCAGTTTCACTGCAACACAGACTGCTACAGGAGATCCTTCCTGCCCACAGCCATCATGATCTACAACAACTCCTTGAAGCATTAAATGGTGTGAGCTACAACAACATTTACTTTCTCTCTGGGATCAATAAAGTATTTTTTAATTGAATTTTTCTAAATACTGGATGATTATTTGTTTATATACACCAAACCTTTACATTACTCCCTGGTTCCCACTGTTATTATTTGTGCTTATCTTACAGCTGCAGTGTTGGTTAACAATGTTAGCTTGTTTGTTAGCCAAGGCTTACCTGATGTGAAGTTATTGCTGCAGATTGTTGCATTTTTAATCATCCTCTCGTTCCAGTCGCTTCTTCTGATCGCAACCAATTTGCCCTGAAAGGGTCGAGTTGACGGAATGCACGTCTGTCATTTTTATCAAAGCAACTAACGGCACAAGACTTAATCATGATTTTTCTGCAGACTACACACGCAGCAGAGCAGGAAGTGATGTAGACTGATAATTCCTAAGAGACGTTCATTTGGAACCACAGATGCAGTCTGGGTCTGCCATGCTGTTTACGTGACGACCGAGCCTTGAAAGCAGTGTGGGTTGAATTGTGAGCTAATCATTGCGGGTCATTCTGTGCATGCGTTAATTGCGTTAAAAAATATTCGCGCTAATTCTACCGATTAGTCGACCTGCATTAAAGCGTTAATTCTGACATCCCTAGTTAAGATGAATTAATAATGAATGGCCTATGTTGACTGATAGGGCTGCATTAATCTGTCGTCCAGTAATCCAAATAAAAGCATTTTCCTGTCTGAAAGGTGATTTTTTTTAAAGGGTTAGTAGAAAACCTGTATTTCCACCTCTCGACCCTTTTACATGTTGCTACTTTACAACCACAAACTTCTATTTATTTATTGGGATTGTAGGTGATACACCAACACAAAGTGGTGCATAAATATGAAGTGGAATGACAAGAGGACATGGTTGTCCTCCCTTTATTCTGATACCCTCTATGAAAAATCCAGTGCAACCAACCTCTTCACAACATAACTAATAATAAACAGGGTCCATCTGTGTGTCATTTGATCTCATACAGTGGGGCAAAAAGGTATTTGACAGCCACTGATTGTGCAAGTTTCCCCACTTAAAAAGATGAGAGAGGTCTATAATTTACTTAATTAGGTAAATTTCAACTGTGAGAGACAGAATTTAAAGAAAAAAATCCAGGAAATCACATTGTATGATTTTTAAATAATGTATTAGTATAATGGTGCAGAAAATAAGTATTTGGCCAATAACAAAAGTTCATCTCAGTTCTTTGTAATGTAACCTTGGTTGTCAATTACAGAGGTCAAAGTTTACCCGGAGGTCTTCACCAGGTTCTCACACACTGTAGCTGATATTTTGGCCCATTCCTCCATGCAGATCTTCTATAGAGCTGGGATGTTTTGGGGCTGTCGCTAGGCAACATGGACTTTCATCTCCCTCCACAGATTCTCTATAGGATTGAGGTCTGGAGACTGGCTAGGCCACTCCAGGACCTTGAAATGCTTTTTACGTAGCCACTCCTTTGTTGCCTAGGTGATGTGTTTTTTACGTAGCCCCTCCTTCGTTGCCTAGGTGATGTGTTTGGGATCATTGTCATGCTGGAAGATCCAGCCACATTTCATCTTCAATGCTCTCACTGATGGAAGGAGGTTTTTGTCCAAAATTTCACGCTGCATGGCCCCATTCATCCTTTCCTTAATACGGATCAGTCATCCTGTCCCCTTTGCAGAAAAGCAGCCCCACATCATAATGCTTCCACCCCCATGCTACACAGAGGGTATGGTGTTCTTGGGATGTAACTCAGCATTCTTCCCCCTCCAAACACGGTGAGTGGCGTCTATACCAAAGAGTTTTATTCTGGTCTCATCTGATCACATGACATTCTCCCAATCCTCCTCTGGTCTCTGGTAATCTTTAGACGGGCCTGGACATGTGATGGCTTAAGCAGGGGGACCTTTGGAGTGCTGCAGGATTTTAATCCATGACGACATAGAGTGTTACTAATAGCAACCTTTGTTACTGTGGTCCCAGCTCTCTTCATGTCATTGACCAGTTCCCCCCGTGTAGTTCTGGGATGTTTCCTCACCGTTCTCTAGATCATGTGTTCCCCACCAAGTGAGATCTAGCATGGAGCCCCAGGTAGAGGGAGATCATCAGTGATCTTGTATTTACTGCATTTTCTAATAATTGCTCCAACAGTTGATCTCTTCTCACCAAGCTGCTTGCCTATTGTAGATCGGCTCATCCCAGTCTTATACAGGTGGACAATCTTGTCCCTGGTGTCCTTGGACAGGTCTCTGGTCTTGGTCATGGTGGAAGCAAGGCAAGGCAATTTTATCTGTATAGCAGCCTTTCAAACAACAAGGTGTTTCCAGGTGCTATACATGATGAAGAGGTAAAATAAAAATAGCAGCAAAACACAGACAAAGCATATAATGTAAAAACAGCAAGAAGAATACACAAAACATGATACATCAAAGCATCACTCAAAGGCAGCTCTAAACAGAAACCTTTTTAGTTGTGATTTAAAAGAACTCCGTGTTTCAGCAGCTTTGCAGTTTTCTGGAAGTTTGTTCCAGATTAGAGGAGCATAGAAACTGAAAGCTGCTTCTCCATGTTTGGTTCTGATTCTAGGGATGTTGAGTCGACTGGAATTAGAGGACCTGTGTGGACACACACACAGGACTTTAGAACGGGGGTGATGTGCTCTACTTTCCTGGTTCTATTGAGGAACACGAGCAGCAGCGTTCTGGATCAGCTGCAGCTGTCCGATTGACATTTTAGGCAGACCTGTGAAGACGCTGTTGCAGTAATCAATTCCACTAAAGATCAACGCATGGATGAGTTTTTCTAGGTCTTGTTGTGACATCAGTCCTTTAATCCTAGAAATGTTCTTCAGGTGATAGAAGGCTGACCTTGTTATTGACCTTAATGTGACCCTGGAGGTTCAGGTCTGAGTCCATTACTACACCTAGATTTCAGGCCTGATCTGTAGTTTCTAGCTGGATTAACTGAAGCTGTTTGCTGACTCTTGATCGTTCCTCTTTAGGTCCAAAAATAATTTCTTCAGTCCATTCATTGATTTGGTCAATGCATTGATTTAGGGTTTGGATGGGTTCAAAGTCACCTGGTGACATCGTAATGTAGAGCTGAGTATCATCTGCATAGTTATGGTAGCTAATCTTATTGGTTACTATAATCTGGGCTAGTGGGAGCATGTAGATATTAAATAAGAGGGGCCCCAGGATGTAGCCCTGGGGCACCCCACATGTGATTTCTGTTTCCTCTCCACCGTCGCTACATGCTTGCTCAGTATGAGGGATTGCTGAAGGATTGCTGTGGTTGGAAAGTCTGCATCAACGGGGCCCAACCTCACGCCAATGAATGACGCAATCTGCTGGGATTCCTTAGATAGGAAACTTTTGAACTGATTGGAATGTTTGTATAAATGTATTGAAATTACTTCTTGTTAAGTGCCTTGAGATGACATCTGTTGTGAATTGGCGCTATATAAATAAACTGAATTGAATTGAATTGAATTGTTTGTTCTGATGAAAAGTTTCCTATTAAAACAAAGAAGTCCCTGTTCTTTAGGTAAGACTCAAACCAGCCAAGTACTGTACCAGAGAGTCCGACCCAGTTCTCCAGTCGTTCCAATAATATATCATGATCAACACTGAGAGGTCCAGTAGAACCAGCACTGAGGTTCTACCACAGTCTGTAATTATGCGGATGTCATTGAAAAATTTGACGAGGGTAGTCTCAGTGCTGTGGAGGTTGGAGTCTGACTGTTTGAAGGTGTGGGCAGGTGTCTTTAATACAGATAATGAGTTCAAACAGGTGCCATTAATACAGGTAATGATTGGAAGATAGAAGAGCTTCTTAAAGATGTAGTAACAGGTCTGTGAGGGCCAGAATTCTAGCTTGTTTTTGTAGGTGCTAAATACTTATTTTCTGCTCCATTATACAATAAAGTTATTTAAAAATCATACAATGTGATTTTTTTTAACATTCTGTCTCTTACAGTTTAAGTGTACCTGTGATGTAAATTATAGACCTCTCTCATCTTTTTAAGTGGGACAACTTGTTCAATCAGTGGCTGCCTTTTACTTGTTTGCTCCACTGTAAACCCAAGTGTTCTGGTAGGAAACATTAGAGAAAAATGAGTATCATGCAAACAGAGGAGCACAGCAGATTTAGGGAAAGGACTTTAATCCATCATCTGAAATTGAAATGTGTTAGGCACAGCCACAAACCTCCCAAGGTACGACCATCCACCTAAACTGGCCAAATGGCATGAATCAGAGAAGCACCTTAAAACCAGGTTAAAACAGGATAAGGTTAGAAAACATCCCACACTTGGAACATCTCATGGTGCTCTGTTCACCTGACCGGTGTGACGGGAAAATTTCCAAGTAATTAGAGTGAATGATTAGTTACATTTTAGTAAATGGATCTAGGCAATATGTCATGTAGAGATCATCAGAGTGTTTAAACAGATGTCAGTAAACAGCAGATATCAGCAGGACACCTTCTGACCTCGTTCCTTATACTCTACAGTTTGAAGTGATTTAACCTTGTGGGACCAGACATCAGGACTGGGTAGGAGGGACTGATGAAGATATTGTTTGATTACCATATTACATATAATATTAGAAAAGGAGGGTGTGGGGGGAATTCGAGCATGGCACAGTTCTGGGTGTACGGTTTGTCTTGTATTCTGGTCAAATTGCTTTTAAATGATCAAAAGCGCCTGATGGACTCCAGTCTCATCTGTGTTTAACAAGAAGGACATTTTTGCACGACAGTGATCAGGCAACACAAGGCTAACATTGATCAGAGAAGCAGTCAAGAGGCCCATGGTAGCTCTGGAGGAGCTGCAGACCGCCATAGCTCAGGTCTGCAGCTAGGCCTATCACGATAACAAATTTTGCTGGACGACAAATTGCCCCAGAAATGTTTGCGATAAACAATAATACTGACATTTTGAGACCATTTTCAACTAATGTAATAATGCATGTAGATCATGATCAATAAACTTTAACTTCTAAAGAACATTTACCATTGCAACTGGAAGACATTTTTAAAATCCATGAATTAACAAAACAACTAAAACAATTACAATTAAATTATAAATTCTGTCAACAAGATTGGTTTTCAAAAAAGATTAATCACTTGACTTAGACAAGAAAAGAGGAAAAGAATACCAGTTAGCAGTTTTGTAAATAAAAAGTCCAAACTAACAAAAAAACTCTTATTTGAATAAAAAAGACACAATTTTACTCTATGGATATACATATGGACCATATGTGGCTTTTTTATCCAGTCTCTGTGGTAGAAAGAGGGAGACACCTGAGGAAAACAAACATGCAAATAGAAATTATTTTGACTGGAAAAATTATTGAGCTAATTCAAATGTATCATAAGATGAATTGATTGATTGTCGCCAGGACAACTGTTTCCTTTGCACTTTATAAATGAGGCCTTTATAGTAGAGTGTCAACAAGAAAGTCAGAAGAAGTCTTGTTTGCACTTTGACTTTATGGTGTTACTTAGTGACCAAAACACTGTTACATGTGAATGTACCAGTCAGTCAGAAAGTTCTCCTCGTCTGACCAGAGCCCCTTCTTCTACATGTTAGACCTGTCTCCTTGTGGCGAGCTTTAAATGGCTTTCTTTCAATAAAAGCTGCCTTTAACTCACTCTTCCATAAAGATTTGATTTACAGAGTGGAGCATTAATTTCTGTCCTGTCTACAGGTTATTCCACAGACTTGTAAAGTATTTTTTCACTCTAAACTTGTAAAAACACCTTTGGGCTTTGATGTGTTGTTTAGTCTGTGGTGAAGAAATATTCAGCTGTGTCTTCTGCTTCCTGTTTGCTTCAGCCCATCAATCCGTCTTCCTGTCCTCTCTCTGCAGGCTGTAACAGGGAAGAGGTTTGGAGACAAGGACTTCCGCAGCGCGCTGGAGAACGGCATCCTGTTATGCGAGTAGGCTTGTGACATCACTCACTTGGGTTTCTGATGCCTGACGTAGCAATGACACACATGAAGTGTCCTCAGACTCAATAAATCTCTGCTCCTCCACACAGGCTGCTGAGTGCAATCAAGCCAGGGCTGGTGAAGAAGATCAACAGACTGCCTACCCCCATCGCTGGGCTGGTAAGAGGACACCTCTGCAGAGTGATGTTCAGCCCAGAGAGCCAACCTCCTGATAAGTGCTAACTGCCTGTGACCCCCTGCTGTTTCTTCCAGGACAACCTGTCAGTCTTCCTTCGAGGCTGTGAGGAGCTGGGCTTGAAGGGCTCCCAGCTGTTTGACCCGGGGGATTTACAGGATACCTCCATACGAGCTAACCTCAAGTAAATAACCTCTTCTCTATGAATTTGTAAAGGTATGCATGCTTGAATTATAAATTGCACCATGTATAACATACTTCACTTTATTAGGGACTCTGACTGCAACCGCAAACTAAAAAATGTAAGTTATTTCTAGTTTCATCTTTTCTCTTCAATTATACGTTCATCATGCATAAATATGAACGAAGCGTTGTGTGTTTGCCTGCCAGGTGCTGAACACGGTGTTCTGGCTTGGAAAAGCTGCCAGTGGCGTTGCTTCCTACAGCGGTCCCAATCTGAACCTGAAGGAGTTCGAAGGACTTCTGGCTAAGATGAAGCTGGTGAGTGAAACTACTGACAGCGACCCTACCTGGCCCTTAGACACCTGGAAGGGACATCTGAGTCTGGAACAGCATGAAAAAACGATCTCTGCTCTTAACATGAGGGATGAGGAGCCTCTCAGTGGGGAAACACTGATTGGCTGGCTCCTGATGAAAGGAGCAGAAACAAGGAGGAGGAGAATGATGGAGGAGGTACAGAGGCATCTGAGAGAACATGGATGACAAAGACTTGTGGTCTTCCTGCACCATAACAACAGAGTACAAATAATAATGGAAGAAATTATCAATTTTCAGGCTAATCACAGTGCTCTGTTTGTAGAGAGGCATTGAGCAGCCTTAGCACCATTATATCAGAGCTTCTCTTTTTTTTTTTTTTTGATGTTTACGATGACGGCAGAGCTGCGACAGCAAAACAACAAAGATGGCAGCGGCTCAGGAACGCCGCTCGTTTAAAACGGCATCAACTTTGGACAATGTATCTATCTGCTGATCTCTCAGAGAGATCAGCAGAGAGAGGCACTTAAGTCCTTTGTTTCCACTGATTTCTGTCACTATGAATATGTCATGTTGTTCGTTGCTCTGATTGGTCCTGTCAAATTGCGTGCAGAGACACTTTGAAAGACAACCATAGATTCCGCCCCCAGTACTGAGCGCTGTCTATGGGTCGTGGTCAGATTATTTATATGTAGGATGGCTGCCAATTCAATTCAATTCAATTCAATTCAATTCAATTCAATTCAATTCAGTTTCAATTCAATTCAATTCAGTTTATTTATATAGCGCCAATTCACAACAGATGTCATCTCAAGGCACTTAACAAGAAGTCATTTCAATACATTTATACAAACATTCCAATCAGTTAAAAAGTTTCCTATTTAAGGAATCCCAGCAGATTGCGTCAGTCATTGGCGTGAGGTTGGGCCCCGTTGATGCAGACTTTCCAACCACAGCAATCCTTCAGCAATCCCTCATACTGAGCAAGCATGTAGCGACGGTGGAGAGGAAAAACTCCCCTTTAACAGGAAGAAACCTCCAACAGAACCAGGCTCAGTAGGAGCGGCCATCTGCCACAACTGTCTGGGGGTTTGAGAAGACAGAGCAGAAACACAGAAGGAACAGAAGATCTGATATAAGAGAACTTTCTATGTTACAGAAAGTAAAAAGTTGATAACAGGACACAGTGGATGTTCAGTTACTGGGAGGATCATCCCAGTCGATGCCCCCTGTCCAACAGGGCATTGCAGCCAAGCAGGATACCAGACCAGGTATATCTTCTATGGAGAGAAAAACACTGAGAGAAAACAAAGTAAACAGTCAAAATAACATAATGTACTGTAATACAACTGGAGAGTCGTAGGAGAAAAGGAAGTAGCAGAGTGAAGAAAATTGGTCAGTCTCTCCTCCAGCAGTCTAAGCCTATAGCAGCATAACTACAGAGATAGCTCAGGATGACCTTAGCCACTCTAACTATAAGCTTTATCAAAAAGGAAAGTTTTAAGCCTGGCCTTAAAAGTAAACAGAGTGTCTGCCTCACGGACTAAAGCTGGGAGCTGGTTCCACAGGAGAGGAGCCTGATAACTAAAAGATCTGCCTCCCATTCTACTTTTAGAAATCCTAGGAACTACAAGTAAACCTGCAGTCTGAGAGCGAAGGGCTCTGTTAGGAACATAAGGAACAATTAGATCTCTGATGTATGATGGAGCTTGATTATTAAGGGCTTTATATGTAAGAAGAAGGATCTTAAATTCTATTCTGGATTTAACAGGGAGCCAATGAAGGGAAGCTAAAACAGGAGAAATGTGATCTCTCTTTTTAATATTCATCAGAACACTTGCTGCCGCATTTTAGATCAACTGAAGGCTTTTAATGGCATTTTGTGGACTTCCTGATAGTAAAGAATTACAGTAGTCCAGCCTTGAGGTAACAAATGCATGGACTAGTTTCTCAGCATCACTCCTGGACAGGATGTTTCTAATTTTAGCAATATTCCGGAGGTGAAAGAAAGAAATCCTAGAAACCTGTTTAATATGGGATTTAAATGTCAAGTCTTGGTCAAAAATAACGCCGAGGTTCTTTACGTTATTACTGGGGGCCAATTTAATGCCATCCAGATGAAGTGATTGACTAATCAGTTTCTGTTTAAGAACTTCTGGTCCAAAGACAGCAACTTCTGTTTTGTCAGAATTTAAGAGCAAAAAGTTTAGGGTCATCCATGTTTTTATGTCTTCCAGACATGCCTGTAATCTACCTAACTGACTGGGTTCATCAGGATTTATGGATAAATATAGTTGTGTATCATCTGCATAGCTGTGGAAATTTATCCCATGCTGTCTAATGATTCTACCAATTGGAAGCATATATATGGTGAACAGAATTGGTCTAAGCACAGAACCCTGTGGAACTCCACAAGTAACCCTTGAGAGTGAAGAAGATTTATCATTTAGATGAACAAACTGGAATATATCAGACAAATATGATTTAAACCAGCCTAGTGCTGTTCCTTTGATCCCTGCAACATGTTCAAGCCTTTCTAAGAGAATATTATGATCGACTGTGTCAAAAGCAGCACTGAGATCTAACAAAACCAGAACAGACACCAGTCCATTATCTGAGGCCATGAGAATATCATTAGTAACCTTCACCAGTGCTGTTTCAGTGCTATGATGAGCTCTAAAACCTGACTGAAACTCTTCAAACAGCTCGTTACTGTTTAGAAGCTCACAGACTTGATTAGCAACAATTTTCTCAAGGACTTTGGATAAGAAAGGAAGGTTAGATATAGGTCTGTAATTCACTAAGTCATCTTGATCAAGGGAAGGTTTCTTGAGTAAAGGTTTAATTACAGCTATTTTAAATTCCTGTGGTACGTATCCGTTTACTAAGGATAGATTCATCATATCCAAAATGGGGCCAGGAACCAAAAAGAACACTTCTTTAAATAATTTGGTTGGGATTGGGTCCAACATACAAGTTGAAGGTTTAGATGAGGCTAATATTTTTGATAATTCCGAAAGCTCCACTGAATTGCCAGGCGAATTATGTTTGCAGAATAGTACATTTTTCTGATAGATAGATAGATAGATAGATAGATAGATAGATAGATAGATAGATAGATAGATAGATAGATAGATAGATAGATAGATAGATAGATAGATAGATAGATAGATAGATAGATAGATAGATAGATAGATAGATAGATAGATAGATAGATAGATAGATAGATAGATAGATAGATAGATAGATTTTCCTAATAGAGCAACACGAGTACTATAATCTGATATTAGCTGGTTATTTAGTCAGTCTATGTGCTTTAGTAGACAGCCTGATTTTAGACTCATTCTTACTAGTGTGTCTTGCAAAAGAAACATAGATCCACCACAACTTACTGTTGATGATGCTAGGGGCGGCCATATTGAAAGTCAAAGTCGGAACACCAACAAAGGTGTGTTCCAATTGTAGTCAGAACTTGGAAATTCCGACTTCTGAGTGGAAAAAATCAACTGGAACGCCCCCCGAAGTCGGACTTCCGGCTTGGAGAGTCTGAGATTTTTGTCATTCTTCCGACCTTGGCTTTCAATATGGCCGCCCCTCGCATTAACAATTGTAGCTGTGGTGGAAACATGTTCATTTTAAACACATTCTTACACACTTGTAAGAGTGCAATCAGTGTTACATGTAGAGCCTGAAACTCTGAAGTTAACAAAATAAAAGTAGTGTTTGGATATGGAAAGTACAGTTTATAACCATGTTTATAAGATATACTACCAACAATGGCTACCTGGGCGTCGCAATACTGGAATCCTGACTTATCCGACTACGTAAACTGGAAAGCTGTTTACTCAGGACTGACATCAAACACATCTTTGAGTTCTGACTTCTGAGGTAAATGAAACGCACCAAAAATCTCAGACTCTCCGAATGGGAAGTGCGACTTCGGGGGGCGTTCCAGTTGATTTGTCCCACTCGGAAGTTGGAATTTCCAAGTTTTGACTACAAATGGAACGCACCATTCTTTGACCCAACATGTGGGCAGGGCACAGCTATGGATGTGAGAGGGGTTGGGCTGCATTATTAAACCTCAGGAACTCAGACATTTTAACAGTAGGAAACATGAATGTGAGGATTTTTTTAATCAAATTTGGTATTCCAGATTCTGGTCATCAGCCTGTGCATATGGAATTTAGACCTTTTTAAATATTTCAACAACATTTGGTACAGCAGAAGAAAAATATACCAGAAAGATAGATAACTGAAGGGGTATGAGTGATGCGCTGTTTCAGAAGTGTCATAGTATAGACCTGAAGTCCACCTTATATCTTCTGTTGATGTTTTTATGTCTGCTAGGAAAGTGATGAGTGCGGTGACAGCTCTCAGAAACGCAGCGTTCGAGACAGCGGTTATGATTGCTGGGACTCAGAGAGAAGCGAATCTCTGTCCCCACCACGACACACTCGGGACAACTCTCTGGACAGGTCAGACACCAGCACTAAAACTGCTTCTGTATCTTCAGAAATGTAACTTTTCATTTATTAAAGCTTAAATATTTTTATATTCTGTGGTTTTTTTCTGCTTTTGCTTTTTCAGTCTGGATTCGTTTGGTTCCCGCTCGCAGCATAGCCCCTCTCCTGATGTCGTGAATCGAGGAAACAGTGATGGTTGGTGTCATGTTTTCATTTGCAAAGGATCCAAATGAAGAGACTGACTGTGGCAAAATACAATAATAAAAATGATTCTAAAAATGGATGCAAACTGGATGCAGGCAGAAAGCAGGCAGTGAAGGAGACAGAATAACAGAAAGATCCAGCAACAAACGATGAAACCTCCAGGTGCCTAAATCAGCCCCAAATCAGCTTTTATTGCTGAGGAACTGTATGAATGAGTGTGTAATAGTGCTGTCTACATGTCTAGTCATATTTTGTTATTTTAGTGCATGTTAGTAAAAATATACATTTTCTGCCTGTAACCGTCAGTGTGGCGCCCTCTTCAGGTTTAAACTCTATACTGTAGATGAATTTGTATCAGGCATTGCTATTCGCTCTGTGGTGAGGGCTGATGTCAGCCATCCTGCTGCTGTGGGGTAGAAAACAGCTGAGTCTCCGCCCACGCCTCCTCCACAGAACCTCCCTCCCTTTCCTCTCTTTCATCTGCTGAAGGAGGTGGAGAGAAATCCTCCACCTCAGAAAGATCTCTCTAAGAGAAAGGAGCTCCCGTTGTTCTCCATCTTTCTGGCTGTCTGTGTCTGTGCCACTGCAGCAGCGCTGCTGTCAACATGTCAATCACAGTCCAGACTACGGCCTGCTCGTTCACAGGCAACGCCTCCTTTTGGTGCATTTTTCAAACAGGAAATCTGGTGAGTTGATCTTGCTCTGTGGAGTTTGCTGTGTGTTGCCACCATGTGGCCGTTAGAGGAACTTCAGTCAAAATGCACACTCCCATGACACTCAGGTGTGTGTTCATTAATCTGAGCTCTACGACGGTCTTTTTGGAGCGCTGGACAAAATTCTCTTCTTCGACTGATGTGGAGTTTGTGTGGGTGCTTGGGCTGGCTAGCTCAGCTTATGTAGCGGCTAACTGACGGAGAACACCGCCTCCTTGTGAACGTGCATACGTGGGTCATTACATCACGCGCTCTCTCAAGCATCCCTGCCTGTTCGGGCCCGACTCACCTCAATCACAACCCCTACATGCAAACAAAGCAAAAACTACTATAGTCAATTTGATCATCAGGACATGAAATTTTTTTACTATAGATTACAAAAACGGGTTTATTTTTACCAATATATTACATTATGCAGCTTTAAATACTAAGGGGGGTGATTCCTAGACTAGACTAGTTATCACAACCACATAACTACAGACATACAAGAAACAGAAGAATTAACCAAGAAACTAAAATACAGAAGGATGAACAGATAAGGCAGCACCTTACAGGTTTGGCTTTGTGATAAAATAATTTTGTTGTTTAATCACATTTTCTGCTTAGGAAGATTTAGTTTTTGGCAAATCTGGATTTTTTTTCATCAATGCTCTTCTTGGGCTTCCGAAGTTCCGAGTGATGTCAGCCTGTCCAGGGCCTGCCATCATGTTTTACAGATTGTGTTTAGTTGGACTTTGAGTTCAGGTCAACTCCCAGAAAGGATGATTGAAATAAAAGCAAGATATGTTCTGTCATGTGTAATTCCTTTATGAAGAAAGAGGGAGAAAAAAATGATCAAAATCAGATTTGGTATGAAAAAATCTGAGATTTTATTTTTAACCCACATCGCCCAGCCCTCATATAGGTAATAATAATGAACTAAATATGCCAAGACATTTTGGGCATAAATAAACCACGAGGAAAAGATCCAAATAGAAACATAAGAGGAAGCCAAAACCCAAACACCCCAGGATCGTGACAGCTGCTTTTCATCGTTGTCTCTTCCCAAACATAACCCTTGCTGCTGCTTGTAGCCTCATTCCTGTTACCAGACTTCTTTTCTAAGGAGAACTGGAGAAACCGTCTTCCAGAGCTCTAGGAAACAACGTTCAGGAATGCTGAGCTATTCCTGTAAATGCAAAACTATGTACCCGCAAATACATGGACTGCTGTCCTCTACCATGTTTAGGTTTACCCTTGGTTTAAGGTGACCACTCAGCCTGAATGCAGACACCAGCTGGGCATCAGCTTGTCCCGATTGAGGTTGAATATTATTACAGTGGCTTGCAAAAGTATTCGGCCCCCTTGAACTTTTCCACATTTTGTCACATTACAGCCACAAACATGAATCAATTTTATTGGAATTCCAGGTGAAAGACCAAAACAAAGTGGTGTACACGTGAGAAGTGGAACGAAAATCATACATGATTCCAAACATTTTTTAGAAATAAATAACTGAAAAGTGGGGTGTGTGTAATTATTTAGCCCCCTGAGTCAATACTTTGTAGAACCACCTTTTGCTGCAATTCCAGCTGCCAGTCTTTTAGGGTATGTCTCTACCAGCTTTGCACATCTACAGACTGAAATTCTTGGCCATTCTTCTTTGGAAAAAAGCTCCAGCTCAGTCAGATTAGATGGACAGCGTTTGTGAACAGCAGTTTTCAGATCTTGCCACAGATTCTCGATTGGATTTAGATCTGGACTTTGACTGGGCCATTCTAACACATGGATATGTTTTGTTTTAAACCATTCCATTGTTGCCCTGGCTTTATGTTTAGGGTCGTTGTCCTGCTGGAAGGTGAACCTCCGCCCCAGTCTCAAGTCTTTTGCAGACTCCAAGAGGTTTTCTTCCAAGATTTCCCTGTATTTGGCTCCATCCATCTTCCCATCAACTCTGACCAGCTTCCCTGTCCCTGCTGAAGAGAAGCACCCCCAGAGCATGATGCTGCCACCACCATATTTGACAGTGGGGATGGTGTGTTCAGAGTGATGTGCAGTGTTAGTTTTCCATTTTGGTCTCATCTGACCAGAGCACCTTCTTCCACATGTGTGCTGTGTCCCCCACATGGCTTGTGGAAAACTGCAAACAGGACTTCTTATGGTTTTCTTTTAACAATGGCTTTCTTCTTGCCCCTCTTCCTTAAAGGCCAACTTTGTGCAGTGCACCACTAATAGTTGTCCTATGGACAGATTCCCCCACCTGAGCCGTAGATCTCTGCAGCTCGTCCAGAGTCACCATGGGCCTCTTGGCTGCATTTCTGATCAGCGCTCTCCTTGTTCGGCCTGTGAGTTTAGGTGGACGGCCTTGTCTTGGTAGGTTTACAGTTGTGCCATACTCCTTCCATTTCTGAATGATGGCTTGAACAGCGCTCCGTGGGATGTTCAAGGCTTGGGAAATCTTTTTGTAGCCTAAACCTGCTTTAAACTTCTCAATAACTTTATCCCTGACCTGTCTGGTGTGTTCTTTGGACTTCATGGTGTTGTTGCTCCCAACATTCTCTTAGACAACCTCTGAGGCCGTCACAGGGCAGCTGTATTTGTACTGACATTAGATTACACACAGGTGACTCTATTTACTCATTAGCACTCATCAGGCAATGTCTATGGGCAACTGACTGCACTCAGACCAAAGGGGGCTGAATAATTACGCACACCCCACTTTTCACTTGATTATTTGTAAAACATGTTTGGAATCATGTATGATTTTTGTGCCACTTCTCACGTGTACACCACTTTGTTTTGGTCTTTCACGTGGAATTCCAATAAAATTGATTCATGTTTGTGGCTGTAATGTGACAAGATGTGGAAAAGTTCAAGGGGGCCGAATACTTTTGCAAGCCACTGTACTTTTTCAGCTATATTCATTAAACCTATGAAGACTGATTCAAAGCCTGATCCACATTTGGCAGACCCCCATTTTTAGGCTTACGGGTTATGGTTAGAGGTATGTTGTGAATTATGTTTAGGTTGAGGATGGTTCAGAGATATACTGGTAATGGTTGGGGTGAGCAACAGGGTTAGACATAAATGCAGTGCTACAATTAATGGAAGATAATACAAAGTCCTAATTTGGGTAAATTTGCAAACTTGGAAGTATGTTTGCGGGTGTGTGTTTTTGTTCTGTCTCAGATGCATCAAACTGGATCTAAGTAGTCATCACTCCAGATGAGGAGCTGGGACTCGTCTGAGCTAATGAGTGAGCTGGTCTAGGTAACCTGTTAACAAGCATGACCAACCTGTTAGAGAGCAGTGCCAATAACTGAGTTATTATTAGTGTAACTCAAAGTAAGTTGAACAACTGTGCTGCTTCTTTTTATGGTGAGGTGAAGACTCCAGCAAGGCTTCTGTCTCCTGGAGATCCTGAGTCTTCACCTCACCATATCATTGTCCCCCTCCACGCACCCTGAACAGTGTGTCAGAAACCTTTATTATTATTCTGTTCATGGCCTGGAAAATACCATAAATTCAGTACTGATTCATTACTGGACAAGAATTATCAGTAGGGTTTTTTTAGTTGTTTTTTTTTACAGTATTTATAATGATATAAAAGTTGCTATTCAGACATCAAGCAGATTGGAGTACCAGATTCCCTGCTGCTCTCTGCCCAGTGGAGGACAACAATGTGAAACAGGATGCTTTCCAAAGCAGTCATCCTAAAATATGAGATCAGCTGAGAATCATAAGGTTGAATTTCTGTTATTTTTGCCCTTAAGCTAAATCATCATATTAAAATGAACTGTTATTAGTAGATGTCATTTTTCTACTTTTTTCAATCAGGATTTTATTTATTTTTTTGTAGAGTAAATCTGCCCTGGCTCATGTCGGCAACCATCTTCCCTATGCCTAAAAAACCAAAGACAGGACACATGAAAAAGAAAATCTGGATTTTATTCATGAGAAACACCAAACTTGTCAGGCTTTAAGGAGCGCTGCTAATAATAACAGTCTTAAAGGCTAACATTTCTGTTACAAAATCACATTTTTGGGCTTTCTGTAAACTAAAACATTAGAATGTGTTGCTAAAGTCAACTTTTTTGACAGCTTGAACACATTAAAATACAGTCAGTATGAGGCAGAAGAACAGGAGGGAATTAAACCTTATGATTTATATTTAATAAGGTATGTAGTTGGTTGGGCACATTAGATAACATGTAGGTGTGTCCACAGGTTGTTGTAATATTTAATAATTGAATTTTTTACCCCCTTGGCCAACCATGATTGTAGATTTTTGCCTTTGATTATGTTGCTGGACATCAGATTAATCAGAGCTATAAATACACAGGAAAATCACCCAAATAAGAAAAACATGGTTGAACAAATAATTGAAGAACTTCTCCACCTTTACCCAGATAAGGGACTAAAAGTCGCTACAGAACATGTGTGTCATTTTGTCCCTGAATGACCTGAATGTTCTCTGAGCCGGGCTGTCTGCAGCCTCACTGACGATTCCCTAGCTTCTTTTAGTTAGCTGATATCTATTCAGTCTCTCTTTGTAGATCTCACAGTGAACCTACTTAGCTTCTTGTCAATCTCTGATGCACCCTACAAGCGCAGGGTCATGTGAGTATTTCTGCAGATGGCAGGACTCTGAGGTGTGCTGAGTGAAAAGCAGAGGTGAGAAACTAGTACAGGAGCAGGTGCTGCATGAATAAACTGACCTGTGATCAGTTGTACTGAGTAAGGCTGAATCTCACCTTTACTACAATTTTCTCTGCTAGTCAGTCTTACAGATATGGGCTCATCAGATCATTCATTTATTGTATATTTACAGTGGTTAGTAAAATGTGTTATTGATAAACTTTGTGATGTTCTTTGTACCTTGATGCCCAGGACGAGGCAGCGACTCGGAGGCTGACGCTCCCAGCAGGAAGCCCGACGTGCGGAAAGACGACATGTTGGCCAGAAGGACCGCCAGCGGCGAACCCCGATGCCCAGTTCCCTTCAACCAGTTTCTTCCAAACCGAACCAACGCCAGCTGCTACATCCCGGCACCACGACGAAAACAACAGACAGAAGAAGGAGAGCAGCGGAGGTAAGGACCTCTGGAGAGGTAAATACCCACAAGTGTGTGGTCTTCAACCCTAATCTGTCCCTGCCGTTACACTCCGTTCCTCAGTCACCTTCAAACCACTCCAGAACAAAGCAAAAGAACTGGACTGCACCTCACAAACCCCAAGATGGTGACTTGGGCACCTGAAAACAACACTGACAAACTAAAACAGGGAGCGGACTTGGAGGTGCTGGAGCAGAGGAGGTTGGAGAAGTTGAAGAAGGCAGGAATTAAAGTTCTTCCTGCTGCTGTTCGCTACACCAGGTCAGGGAGGACGGGCATGAGAGCTGCTGCTGCTGTGCTGGTTTTACTCACTAACTGCTGGTGTTGGCAGATTTCTGGGATGTTGTGGCTGAGTGAAGCTTCTTCATGATGAAGCTGGTGTCACTGGGTAGATGACCATGGATGTGATTTTGCTGGTGTTGACAGTGGAGGTTGTTTGGTGTTGTGTGACATGTTTCATCTGCTTTGGGTATTCATGCATCTGAAGAAAAACTAACCAACCAGAGCGTCCCAGTAACCAGCACGTTCCTGCTTCTGGTTAACTAATGGTAGCAAAGGTTCCATTCCCTCTCTGAAAATACCCACCATCCCCTCTACAACCCTAGCTCTCCCATCATGGAGGAAAATGAAGGGCGGTCACCGTCTCCGAACATCATCCTTCGCTCAGAAAATGACTTTTTGAGCTCCCACAGTTCGGCTTGTGATTCGTTCTCTGGCGGAGAACAGGATGTGGAGACGCGGAGAATTCCTGATGTTCATAGAGATGACCTGGCATCCCGACGAGTTCACCGGAGCCCAGCTAACTCCAGGGTTCATCAGTTCATCCCTCCTCCTGTGTGCACCAACAAGGACAGGGAGCGCTGGGAGGGCATCAGACGAGCTTCACAGCAAACCCTGCAGGAGAAGAACACCAGGTCAGCCCTGCTCTCATGTTCTTATTCCATTTTAATCAACACATTAATACATTTCTCCTTTTCCGTTTTTCCATGGATGATGTTGTCGTTGGTTGACTTATACTCTACTATGATGGATAACGTTTCCCGTGTGTCGCCGCTGGTTGGGCTTTTACAGTGAGCAGGAAGCAGTCTGTGACATCATAACTCGCAAAGACAACCGCTCCCTGAAGGAGGAGGAGGAGGGAGAAGAGGGAAACAATGAGGCACTGCCAAATAAGCAGAGGGATGACCTGGCTCGTAGGCGGGGCCAAAGTAGGCCCCTCCCTCAGAAGAACGGACCAATGAGCTTTCTTCCTTCCTCCATGAGTCAAGCTGATATGCAGAAGTGGGAGAGACTCAGGATGAGTGAACCAAGGTGCCAAACACGCTCGCTGTATGAGAGTAGTTCAGAGCTTTATGCTGCTGGATGTCAGAGATGTACTGTCAGGTGAAAAAAGTAGGACACCCCGTTAAATCTTCTGTCAATCAAACCCTCACACGTTCATATTCATGTCTTTTTTTCTATTCTTCTTGGGAAAAGAAAGTGGCTTAATCACTGGTAACCTTCATAAATGTCCCTGTTTTTATTCACCAAACACATGATATTACCCCATGTGAGGAAAAACACGTCCCGCCCCACCCCCCAACAGCCAGTCGTACCCCACTAGCTGAACTAGCTGCAGCGGACGCCTCATGTAGTCATCAACCAGTCTCTAACATCAGCCTGAGGAAAGTCTGACCCACTCCTACAGCATGTTTCAAGTCACTCATCAGCATCTCTAGGAGATCCAGATCTGGGCTTGGACTAGGACCAGGACGTTTCACTGAATCCTGGCTGGATGTCCTGGTATGAGTCCAGTTCTGCTCCAGCTTTACTGGTTTTTACACATGGTCTCACATTTTCCTCAGGCTCCCCCTGATGCATGGTTAAATTCATCCTATGATGATGAGCTGTCCCGGTCCTGATGCTGCAAAGCGTCACCAAACCATGACACTTTGACCTCTATGCTTCCCAGCTGATATGAGGTTCTTCTCCTGGAGCGCTGTATTTGGTTTATACCAAATGTTTCCTGTGTTTTCCAGATAGTTCAGGTTGGGACTCCTCTGAACACTGATCCAGAACTACCAGCAGTAACAGTAGCCTGCTGCAGATTTCATAATGGCGCTTTAAGGCTTTTGGAGACCTCTTGTAACGTATATTTTGAGTTTTGCAGCATTGTTAAAGTAATATTAAATATCCACATGTCCAATAGAAAGACACACAGGCTATAGGGTGTTCTTTTTTCACATGACTGTATGTCTTTAAGTGTGTGTGTTGTAAATTAAAACAGCTAATTCTTCAGTAAATGAATGCAAAGTAAAAGCTCTAACAGAGCTCACCTTTCCTTAAACAGCAGCTTGAGTTTGTCAGCTTCTTACAGCCCCTCCACACCTAAAATGAATCCATGCTTTATTGTTACGAAACATTTGAGAAAACCCAGCCTATAATCTGTGTTGTCCTTCTTTATGAATCAGGAAGTGGCGATGAGAGAATACCTCTTCACCTAGTTATGAAAAAGTTTAAAACCATGGAAACAGTGGGAAAAAAGCTTGATGATGATATATCTTCCCCCACGCACAGCGAGGAGGCGTTGAGGGAGGGAACAGATGTCTGAAGCTTACTTTCAAAGGTTTCCATGACAACCATTATATGACACCTACATGCTAACTGGTTGTTCTACAGGCCTTCAAGGAAGGAACATTTTCTGTTCTACCATCACAAACATAAACACACAGCGTGTTCTAAACACTACTTGGACTCTAAATAAGTTGTCCAATGAGACGAAGGCTGATTTCACACCAATAGTTTGTTTCTTTTGAACCGAATCAGTGGTTCGGTTTCTTTTACCCTCAGAGAAAACTCCAAGCAAGCCAAAATCTATCACTACAAACCGTGCCAGATTGTTCAGACTAGTAGTCAGGTGTGTCTGTGGCAGCAGAACCAATATAAATACAGGTAGTCTATCCGAGGCCGAATTAACTTAGAAGTAAACCACATGGGTTTTCAGATGATGTCTAACAAGTTGCACAGGTCTTCATGCTTTATGAAAAAGGCATGCAACATCTCTATAGTGGTTTGTTTATCTTACAACATCCCATAATTCAATGTGAACCAGGCTACAGAAGGGAGTTTGGATCAATAGGCCTCGCTACAGTTGGTTGGGTCTGTGTCCTCGCACTAAAGGGGAAACCAGCCAGAGTCTGAATAAACAGACTAGGGGGGTGAAAACACTCTGAGATTGAACTTTCAGCTACAAACGCTCTAGTGGTCTTCAACATGGAACAAAGGATGAAGAAGGCAAGGCAAGGCAATTTTATGTGTATAGCACACTTTCAACAACAGGGTAATTCAAGGTGCTTTACATGATTTGGTGATAAAAAAAAAAAAAACATAGAATAGAACATTAGAAATTTAAAAGTAAAAGTAGCAAATTAGCATGAAACACACATTACACATGATACACAATAAAGCAAGAGAAAGATCAATAAGGCAAGAGAGCATGAACACATTTCATACATATGACATCAATCATTTACTGGAAGGCAATTCTAAACAGATGGTTTTTAGTCTCGATTTAAAGCAGTTCAGAGTTTCAGCAGCTCTACACTCGTCAGGAAGTCTGTTCCAGATAAGGGGAGCATAGAAACTGAAAGCTGCTTCTCCATGTTTAGTTCTGGGTCTAGGGATGTTTAGTAGGCTAGAGTTGGAGGACCTGAGTGGTCTTGGTGGTTGGTACCATGACAACAGGTCTTCAACATATTTTGGTGCTAAGCCATGTAATGATTTATAAACTAGTAAAAGTATTTAGAAGTCTATCTCTGAGCTACAGGGAGCCAGTGTAAGGACTTTAGAACTGGGGTGATGTGCTCTACTTTCCTGGTTCTAGTGAGGAACACGAGCAGCAGCGTTCTGGATCAGCTGCAGCTGTCTGATTGTGGGAAAGTGGGAAAGCCACTTCTGCTCACTGTTCAGTAGAATGAAGGAGCTATGAAACTCTGGGATTCTCTCAGAATACTAAAAATGCTTCATCCGATCCAAAACATCTGGTTCACCAGAACCAAAAACCAACCTTGTTCCATGATCGTCTGTCTCAGTCCGAGATTCTGTAGAAAAGCTGCAGAGTGAGCAGAGAGAATCCCAGACAGTAGACGCTCTACAGAGATGTCCAAAGAACATTTAAAGATGTCTCTCTCTGTGTGCTCCATGTTACACCAGAGACCAAACGGGTTCCACAAAGTAGAACCAGCAGGGGTACCAATAACTGAAACACCAAGGATTTTTAAAACAACTCAGTGAAATAAGAGCCTGGGGTTGTTTTACTGTGGGATTCTGTTACCAGAATAAAATATGAATATATTTGATCTTACTCCTTGTAAACATGATTTTTATGCACGTTTACCAGATGGAGGGGGCTGAGTGTGTTCATCTGTAGCTTTATTTTTTTACCAGTGTTTGGAAATCATTAATCCCAAGATAACGACAGCAGTGCGATTTTTTTTCACAACCCAAACATGTAGTTTGCAATCTTTAATGAAAGTAATATTTAAATATCAGAAGTTCTAACTTTATAAACACAATTCTTCACTGAGCTGGCCTAATCTGAATAAGTAAGCTATAAACCTTCCAGCTTTCTGTCTCCTTTTCGTCTCACTGTTGATCTGCTTCATCATCAGAGTGTTCAGTTCTCTTCATTCTAGTTGAGCTGGCGTTAAAAGGAGCAGTGTGTGTGTGTGTGTGTGTGTGTGTTTGTTCTGTATTAATGTGTGTGTGTGTTCTGTATTAATGTGTGTGTGTGTGTGTGTGTGTGTGTGTTTGTTCTGTATTAATGTGTGTGTGTGTGTGTGTGTGTTTGTTCTGTATTAATGTGTGTGTGTGTGTGTGTGTTTGTTCTGTATTAATGTGTGTGTGTGTTCTGTATTAATGTGTGTGTGTGTGTGTGTGTGTGTGTGTTTGTTCTGTATTAATGTGTGTGTGTGTGTGTGTGTGTTTGTTCTGTATTAATGTGTGTGTGTGTGTGTGTGTGTGTGTGTGTGTGTGTGTTTGCTGAGCGAGCTCATTGCGACATAAGGAGCAGGATAAAGAGCTGTTTGTGCTCGGCAGTGAGGAGGAGAATGTGGCTACCTACAGCATAGCAGATAAAATGCTACGTGTGTTCTTGTGTGCTGAAGTGATCCAAACAGACAACCCTCTGTTTTGTCCTGTGTTCATCCACCACTTACTGTCTAACTCAACATTTCCCCCTCATCAACCTTTTGTCTCCACAGTCTGATCTTCTTTTTCCTGATTTCTCTTCCACCCTACTCCTCACCCCCCACCCTGCTTGCTGTGTGTCTCTGTGTGTTTCCTTCTCTTCATTTGTGAGGCTGCATCTACAGCGAAGACAGGCCAGCCCCTGTGTGTCAGGCTTGTCTGCAGAAAACTCACGGAAGCCCTGTGAGCGGATCAGCAAAGGCTGGGCGAGGTCACAGCAAAGTTGTGACCTTTGGGGGCATCACTGAGATCGAGCAGCCGACAGGGACAGGCATGTCGGGAGGAGGGGAGGAGACAGAGTCGCTTAGACAACTCTTTTCCAAGGCAACAGTAGCCATGACTACCATTGGCCTGGACTCCCAGCTTTCAGAGGGGGAACACAGGTATGGACGAGGCCAAACACAAGACAAGTTAGAGCAGTGGCCCCAATCCATGAGTCTGTGCTGCTTAGAGCAACAGTAGATTACTGATCCAGTTTATACAGAAACCGCTTGTTGCTGTCCTTTCTTCATGTCTTAAGGTCCTAATAGCAACTTTCCCTTCACTACTTTCTGTAGTTTGAAAGCTCTTATTGATTGCATTGCGTTGCATTGATCTGCTTGTAGTTTCATAGAAAACAAAGATGCCTGAATGCACGCAGAATTAGAAGAAGAGCTTGATGAATGAGTCTGATGGGCTTGACTTAACCACTGATTCACCAATAATAATAATAATTATCGAGGGAGACTGTGACTCAGTAGGTAGAGTAGTTGTCTTGCAATCGGAGGGTTGTTGCTCGTTCATGCTCTTTATTGGTGCATGAATGTGTTTGTGAGTGTGAATGGGTGAATGTGATTCCAGTGTAAAGTGCTTTGAGTGGTCAGTATGACTATAACAGCGCTATATAAGTTCAGTCCATTGAACAACATCTTTCCCTCTTGTTTTGTAAAGATGAGCCATAAAATCTGGAGTTCTGTCTCGTCTCATCTGCCTTTTTAGAGCCTTTAAATGCTCTATTGTGCAGGTCCTTACTAGCAGTTTAATTCCTCTTAAACTTTCTAACATTTCTATTCTTACAACCTCAGAATTCCAACAACCTCATTGTGTTTTATTATGATGTTTTGTGATAGCTACATAGACATGTAGAACCACCTTTAGCTGCAGTTACAGCTGCAGATCGTTTGGAGCAGAACTCTAAAAAATGGGCCCATTCTTTAGAAAATAGCTGAGGCTCAGTCACAATGAATGGAGAGCATCTGTGAGCATCACAACCTGGCGTCACATCTTCAGTTGGTCTTAGATCTTGAGTAAATTTAGCAGATTTGTGTCCCGCTAATAGAGCAGTTGTTCTATCAACAGATGATCCCACCTGAGCTATGGTGCTCTGTGCTCCTCCAGAGTTACCATGGGCCTTTTGGCTGCTTCTCTGGTCAATGCTAGGCTTGTCTTTCCTGCCCTGTCAGGTGAACAGAGCACCATGAGATGTTCAAAGTGAGGGATGTTGTTTTCTAACCCTAGTTTAAGCTTCTCCACAGCTTTTGTGCTGAACTGCCCAGCTTAGCGTGTTCCTTTGTTTACCAATGTTCTCTGAAAAACCTCAAAGACCTTCAAGGAACATCTGGATGTATACTGAAACCTTA
This sequence comes from Valencia hispanica, assembly GCA_963556495.2. Taxonomy (NCBI): domain Eukaryota; kingdom Metazoa; phylum Chordata; class Actinopteri; order Cyprinodontiformes; family Valenciidae; genus Valencia; species Valencia hispanica. Next base: position 1,361,631 of record OY747703.1, on the reverse strand, counting down.
CACTCTAATTCTTACCTTCTCCATTACGTAAAAGCAAGAGAAGGTATTTTTGTTTTCATAGAACATTTTCAGTAACGAGGAAACTCAAAGTGCTTTAGATGATTAGAAGGAAAATAAAATAATTAATAAGCAAAACAGACCAATATATTTCAGTGGTAAAGTAAAGGAAAACAGCCAACAGCTTGTGATGTTCAATTCAATTCAGTTTATTTATATCGCACCAATTCATAACACATGTCATCTCAAGGCACTTTACAAGAAAAGTCATTTCAATTCAATCATCCAAACATTCCAATCAGTTAAAAAGTTTTCTATCTAAGGAATCCCAGCAGATTGCGTCAGTCATTGAATTACAGCATTCTCTCCTCCTGGACCAACATGTAGTGACAGCAGACAGTCGCCTGCGTTGTGTTGTTAACTTCACACCAATCCCTCATACTGAACCAGCATGTAGCGACAGTGGAGAGGAAAAACTCTCCTTTAACAGGAAGAAACCTCCAACAGAACCAGAACCAGGCTCAGTAGGAGCGGACGTTTGCCACGATACAAACACTGGAGTTAGTCTGTATAAAACTATTTGTAAAAACACTTCATTAACACATAATAATAACAATAATAATATAAAATAAATAAATAAATAAATCATAATCAAAAATAGTAGTAATTGAAAAGAAATAGAATAAAGAATAAGATAAAACTAAAAATTAGATAAATAAAATATTTCAATAAAATTAGATAAATAAAATAAACCAATTAAAAGCCAAGCTAAGAAGGTAGGTTTTGAGCCTCTTTTTAGTTTCTGCAGCCCTGAGGTTCTCCGGCATGCTTTTCTACAGACTGGAACGTAGTGATAGAACGAGGCTTCACCATATGTCTCAGTTCTGACTTGTGGAACAACTTAAAGGCCGGTACCAGAGGACCTCAGGGACCGTGAGGACTCATACTTTAAAAGAAGGTCAAATAAATAAGATAGACCAAGATCATTAAGACATTTATAAACTAATAAAAGAACCTTAAAATCCACAGAAAAAAAGCATAGAAACTGAAAGCTGCGTCTCCATGTTTGTGATGTGTCCCTTCTTCAAACACTTGATTATCTCCCAGTCTCTATCCAAGCTTTGCAGGTGCATGCATGATTACCTGCAGGAGGCGCTGTATTTCTTTATTACCCTCAAACATCCTTTTAATCCCTTTCATCTCTATTTGAGTTACAGTCATCTGGAGGAAATGCATCATTTCTTGGTCTTGCTTACATTTGCTGTGCTTCTTTTCACTCTGAGGTATATAATAGTTTTGATAGAATGTGGAGAAGCATAACCTATGTTTACGTGGTTTCTGCTCTCCTCCTACCTAGTCTGTCTGTATGTATGTCTGCGTGTTTTATGCCAATCTTTGCAACAGTTTGTCGTATTGCTGTGGCTTTGTGCTTCATGCTGTACTTTAGTGTTGTCGTGGATGGATCTGCTCCCCCCTCCCCTCCCCCTGTGGAGCTCCAACCCCGGACTCCTACGACCGCTGAGATAGACGCTCGCTTCGCTCAGTATGAGCAGAGAGCACAAGCAGAAGAAGAAGATGAAGAGGAGGAAGAGGAGACGATCCCTGATCTTCAGAAGGATGACATGATGGCCAGGAGGACGGGACTTTTCCAGAAACAAACATCTGGTGCAGCAGCCTTCAACCGTTTCCTGCCTGCGCCTGGATCTAGGCCGTGCCGCCGAGGGGAAGTCGCTGCTGATGCTGCCACTTTTAACAGAAAGGAAGTTCAGGAAGAAAGAAGCAAGGAGCGCCACACCAGGTGGGGTGACAACTGACGTTTGCTGTGCTTAACAGGCTGCAGGATCCACTAACAAGATTGGAGTTGCTTGCTTCTTCATCGTGGCTATTTTAGTTATTTCAATTCTAGACTGTTCTGCCTTAGAGTGGACAGCCGGCGCCCCGGAGTCCCTGAAGAACCACCTCATCAGCAGCTTGAGCCTGCAGCCATGAGAGCAACGTCTCCACCTGAAGCTGAACCTGAAGAGGATGAAGACGAGGACGGTAAGAAGGAGCCTGTCTCTGACCTGGACAAAGACGACATGATGGCCCGGAGGACCAGGATGTTCAGGGTAAATCAAGGCTTCAATCAGTTCCTGCCGGTCCCTGGATCAGTCAGACGCTCCATCAGTCCACTCTCTGCAGGGAAGCAGTCCTGCAGCAGGTCTAAACTCACAGAAAACATGGACAGAGAAAGGTATTACTGTGCTGGAGTAAAGACATAACCTAACACTAGAGTACTTCAAAAGCATGTTTGCTTTGTGTGTGCTGAAGGACTAACATGAGGAGCTCTCCTCTCCTGGTGATTTAAAGCTGATCCTGAAGGAGTGGACCTGGTTTGGCTTCCTGCAGGAGTCTTTGAACGTGTCTGGATGTCTGATGTGGAGTGGATCTGTTGCCTTGGATGAGCTTTGGGCTCAGTTGTAACATTGCTCAGCTCTTTAGGTTTTGATCACTAACTTTGGTGTTGGTTGGCATGACTCTGGTTGCTGCTTTCTGCTGAGTGTGAAACTGTCTGGCTTTATGTTCTCAGATTAAACCAGAACGGAATCAGAATGAAAACAGAAGTTCACTCAAACCACAATACTGTTCAACAGTATTTAAAACAAAGCACGTTTTCTACAAAGCATTTGTGTTTGTATTAATTTAATCAAAGTTATTTGTTCTTTAAACTAATTTAAACATGCATTGATATTTAATTCAGTAAACACTCATCTTAATTTATTTCAACCCAAAATGGCAAATTCAAAGGAAATTCAGTCTGAATGGTGATACAGTGAAGTTCATTTAATTATTAAAATCTAAAATCATTCTTTAATAATGCCAGTGTTTCCTGTAATGCTGAATATTGTTCTAGTTAGTTAATGTTGTCATTGCTGAGTTTTAGTCAGGATAAACAGAAATCCTCCACCTGCTGAAAGCACAGAAACCCGATCAGGGAGGAAATGTGGAGAGAGCTTCTCCAACCAGGCCATATGTTGTCGTAGTTCTGATTTACTGTATATCCTGTTAATCCCAGCTCTGTCATTGGATCATTGTTTCAGCAGTGTTGTTACCATGGCAGTGGAACCTGAAGCCCCGCCCTTCAAAGCCCCTACCTGCCTGAGGTGTCCTGGGCTGATGGGGAGACAGGAGAGGGGAGACACAATTATGGTCCCTGATGCTCTCATTGGTGTGACTGAACCATCCTGCTTCTCCTCCTCTCTCATACGTCCACCCAGTCCTCCCAGTCTGCCCAGTCTGCCCAGTCCTCCCAGTCCACCCAGTCCACCCAGTCCTCCCAGTCCTCCCAGTCCTCCCAGTCCTCCCAGTCCACCCAGTCCTCCCAGTCTGCCCAGTCCTCCCAGTCCTCCCAGTCCACCCAGTCCTCCCTCGGCTCAGATCTGTAGAGAGGAGGAGAAAAACAGAGATGAGAATATGAGACTGGAAAAGAAACCATCTTGGCTGGAAGATGAGCTTCCTCCAATGATGTGAGATGAATGTTTGCTGTTTCATCATTTCTCTGATTTGACCAGCAGGACAGTCATAGCTGGTCTGTCTCTGTTTCACTCACCATGTCTTCATATTAATAACAGACACAAGTGAAAGGTGACCTGCTCTCTTCTGCTGTTGTTGCAGGGTGAGCCGACGAGTCGCTTTTCTGTTAGACAACCAGTAAGTTTTCCCTGCCGAGTCCTGCTCAGGTCCTGCATGGTAACAGATGCATGGTCTGCATGCCCCGTGTCCGCGTCTCGGTTAGAAACATACTAACAGAACTATGTTCATGGCTGTCTACTCAGAATGTTTGATCACTTCTTTTATTCTTTCATCACCTGATCCACATTATGTTAGTTGTTTTGTGTCTAATACAGTGGAAAGGTTATTACCAACCATGTAAAACTCAATGTTCTTGATATTTTGGTTCTAATCTAGCAGATTTGTAATCTTGTCATCGTTTTACCCGGTATTGATCAATAGTTGTTCTTTAACTGTCCCTGAGCCCGTCCGACCAGGATCTGAAAGGATCTGATATTTTTTAAGAAATGGGAGAAAATAAATCAGGCATGACATAATCTGAGAGATGCATCATCTTGCAGCCGATCATCTAGTTTTCCTCTAAAAGCTGATGCAGCTGGTACCAAAGTGTCTCAAGGTGGATTTTAAAACTGGATGATTGTCTGGAATGTGTGGGAATAACTTTGGTTTAGCCATTAGGTTGGGAAGCCATTCTTCATCTACACGATGTAAAGATGCTGAGGATGCATTTTTGATTGTTTTGTAGCCACATTCTTCCTGTGCGATAGAGGAGCCTTCTGCCATGGGAGGTTTGGTACCAACCAAGTGCCTGTTTGGACCTGCCGGGGATCGTTCTCACCTTCTTTGGAAGCTTTTGGTTTTTAAATCTAGATTCTATTCATAGTCTAAGGTAGGGATATGAGGACAGGAGCTGGATCAGCTGGTCTACTGGTAAGATCAGAACCACCTGGAGATTAACCCACTCAAGACGGTGAAGATGAAGGTGGACTGTGTCTACTGTGGATCACTTCTGGTTCTTAGATAGCCTTTTTTCTCAGGACCTGAACTGGTCCCCACACAGAGGCACTGTTCAGAAGAAGGTCCAACAGAGACTGGACTTCCTGCAGCTACCAAAGGAGCTGCTGGTCTTCTTCTACACGGCTTTTATTGGTTCCATCCTGTGTTCATCCATCATCGTGAGGTTTGGTTCATCCACAGAACAGGACCGGTTCAGACTATCAGGTCTTCTGAGAGGATCATCAGGGCTGACCTTCTTGTCAAACACAAGATGGAAAAATGCAGCAACTTACATCTGCGCACACTAAGAGACTTGCTGGAAGCATTTTAGACACGGAGGACCCAGGCAGTGCAGACGGTGAGATGGAAAAATGGTGAATTTAAGCCCCATTTTCAGACTTGTAGACCCTCACACACACACACACACACACACAACCAAAAGTCACCCCCCCCCCCTGCAGTGACACTCCGGCATGATGCTGCACATTGGATGTGCTGTTGCTCGACTCTGTGTGCAACAAAACAAAAACTGATGAATGTGATTTCCTCAGATAAAATGTCTTATTTTCCAGGAGTGTGAGTCTGGGAGACATGGCCAACAAGGAGGAGGCAGGACACATACCTTCACTGAGCCCATTGCAACATGAACGCATGCATCAGCAACACAACACCTTCCCGGAGGAGGAGGACCACTGGCAGGATGTGAGCGTCTTCATGTACTGAAACATTGTGAGATAGCATTTAGCAAAAAGAAAACTGACTGATGCTATGAACTTTGTCTCAGGACCTGGCTCGCTGGAAGAACCGCCGCCGCAGCGCCTCACAGGAGCTGATTAAAAAAGAGGAGGAGAGGAAGAGGATGGAGAAAAGGATGAAGGAGGACGGACTGGACAGCAATAAGAGGAAGAGCATTAAGACTTACAAGGAGATTGTGGAGGAGAAGTCAGTATAAGACAGTTTTACTGCTGCTTTAAACATGAGACCAACCCAGATTAAACGTGACGTTTCTTTTTCCAGAGAACGTAGAGAAGCTGAGCTGTGTGACGCCTACAGAAAGGCAGCGACTCCGGCGGAGGCAGCTATGGTCTTACAGCGCTACGCTCTCCGCTTCACCATCAGCGATGCAACACTGGACAGCCTGAAGCTGCCCAGAAGCACCAACAAGCCCAACCAGTCCCTGAAGCAGACAGAGCAGGAGCCCAAACAGACATCAGCCGATAATGACTCAGACAGGCGGCTCCATCCACATGCTCTAATAAAACAGGAACGCTCGTTAGCTGGAGATGTGAAAACAGAGGAGAGCCATGGAAAAGACCAGTCTGGTGTGAACCTCAGCAGCTCTTCAGCACCAGCTGGTCTCCTACCCAAAGACGCAAACCCACAGAATGAGAAGCCTCAGTCAGAAGAAGCTCCTGAGCCACCCACCCATCTACCTGAGCCAGCAGCTGACCTTCACAGACAGCCCCAGACTGAGGCAGCTTCATCTCAACCCGCCCCACCCAAACACCCACACCCCTCACCTCTATCTGCCCCCTCCAGACCGCTCCCCCTGCTGGTAGCCAAGCCGTACTGCCCGCCCAGCTGCTCTCCTTCTGGACACAAGCATGTCCCTGTCCAAAAGGTAGGAGCTCCGTATTTCTGTCTTCTCAGAACTGTAAAAACACAAAGATGAGAGCAAATCATTTTACAAACCTCCAATTGAACAGAAAAGCAACAATATTGGTGAGGAAGATCATTTCAGCACTATTGGAGTTTGCTGGAACTCCGTCAGTTATCTGACTAACCTGTTCAGCTGCCTGGGATACACTTTATCTCACTGTACAAAACCATCTAGTCAGAATCTGGAAGGAAATGCTTTGTTGATGTCAGAGGTCAAAAAAGAGCAGACTGTATCAGAACACTAGAAATGCAGCAGTAGCTTAGACAATAACATGTAGCAGGAGGGCTACAGCAGAGCATTACATTGAACATCACTGTAACCCAGTCGTCTCCTCTTCCATCAGACCTCAGCCAGCAGAGCTGCCTGAGATGTTATGGATTCAGTTATGGGATGTTAGACCTGGCTCTGTTCTACATGTGTGTCCAGAAAAAAGCACCCTGAACCCTATAGAAGATGGTCTGATGAAACTGAGCGTGAACCTTTAGACCTCAGCTCTATTACCAAAACAGCACCACTCACATGGTAGTGGCAGCATCATGCTAAGGTCTGCAGTCAGACCTGAGGATGAGCTCACTAACGGTACCAAATGAAAGCTAAAGATGAAGAGGCCTCTGTGTCCCAGCACACCTCCAGACCAACCCCAGGATGATAGAGAAATAAAACATATTTTTTACAGTTATTATTGTGTCTCATGTAGCAGGATCAGTTCTTATCAGTAACTGAATAAAACACTTTACAGAAGCTGTAGTGATAGAGAACAGGCTTCAGGATAACCAACAGAAAGGTGATATATTCTATAGTAAATAACTCTTATCAAGATCTTTATAAAAGAAAAATCATATTTATAATAACCTATAATAAATGTTATTTTAGCAACAATCCTGAACCTAGCTTATAATGTTTGCATAACATAGCTGCTTAATTAAAATGTTTATTCAGAGATTTACAGTAAAAATGTAAAAACCAGCTCCTTCTGTCGGTATCCTGGTCAGACAGACGTGTTGAAGCAGGTAAACGGAGAGACCACAGAGGATTTCCCTCCTCTTCAGGATGTACCGCGGGAAAACAACGATGTTTCCTCCACACAGACCCTCAACCACCATCCAGCGGAGGAGACTGTGGAAAGTCCAACGACTGCAGAGCAGCTGGGACCCCCACAGACGGAGAAATCCAGCCCAGCCTCAGGCTCTGCCATCAGCTCCCTGATCGCGGGCCGAAACTGTATCATCACAACCACGATCGTGACAGAGCTCACAAAGACCCAGGTGGAGCCGCTTCACCCCGACATCCAGAACAACGGACAGGTTAGTAAACGGGGACAGCTATTCTAAGTACTTAAACCTACTTTCTATATATTTCTACAGTGTTATGTTCACAAACAAAATGATACAACAAATTGTATTGTCAAAGTTAGTATTATTGCGGTCAGTGACTGATTTCACTGCAGAGGAATCTGTATAAGTGACTTGGTTATGTTCCTAATGACCAAAAACTTGACTTTGACCTCATGACCCTGAACACATGACCCACACAATGACTAAATATAGAACAATCCCTGGATGTGCGCTGCTGGTGAGACTTTCTAACAGCCTTGCAGCTGTAAACTGCAGAGAAAGGAGGGAGACAAAATACAGGAGCACACCACACTTTCCAGATTTGAACCTTTATCCTTTTTATTCCATTTCATTTTTCCAGCCCCTTGTCCAGGGTCACATAAAGGTCAATAACAAGGTCGTCCTTCTATCACCTGAAGAACATCTCTAGGATTAAAGGACTGATGTTGCAACACGACCTAGAAAAACTCATCCATGCGTTTATCTTTAGTGGGATTGATTACTGCAACAGCGTCTTCACAGGTCTGCCTAAAAAGTCAATCAGCCAGCTGCAGCTGATCCAGAACGCTGCTGCTCGTGTTCCTCACTAGAACCAGGAAAGTAGAGCACATCACCCCAGTTCTAAAGTCCTTACACTGGCTCCCTGTAGCTCAGAGATAGACTTCTAAATACTTTTACTGGTTTATAAATCACTGAATGGCTTAGCACCAAAGTATGTTAAAGATCTACTGTTACTATAGCAACCCCCCCCCCCCCCCAGACCACTCAGGTTCTGAATGAATCAGAACCAAACATGGAGAAGCAGCTTTCAGTTTCTATGCTCCTCTAATCTGGAACAAACTTCCAGAAAACTGCAAAGCTGCTGAAACACTGAGTTCTTTTAAAGCACAACTAAAAACATAACTGTTTAGAGCTGCCTTTGATGAACTCAATAATAACAGCTGTAATCTCATATGTTTTAATGTGTCATATGTCTCTAATGTTGTGTTTTATGCTTCTATTGTTTTATTGCTACTCTTATTTGATCCTCTAATCACCCACAGCAGCTTGAATTGCCCTAGAGGTGCCTTGGCTTGGTCAATGAGATACACAGAGACGTATGATAGCAGTAAAAGGTGGAAGGGTTCACGGAGTATCGATGCTTCTGGAAGGTATCAGAGGTGTTTCAGTGTGGAGTTCATAATCAACATGAAGATCCTTGTTAATTCCAGGATGTAAGGAAACAAAAACAGGAAGGAATACCGAGGAGGCTGATACTTTCCAACCTTCTGTAGAGCCAGCTGATTGATCAACCTCTAGTTTTAGTTTTGACATGTTAACATGTGGCAATCTGTACAGTAGAGGGCATAAACCTGTTGTTGTAATCGTGACTTTACTCTCTTTCTGGGAGGCTTCGTCATGTAAAGCAGGTGTCTGGTTTCTATCTGAACATTTTAATAGACATTTACATGATCAGAAAACAGCAATCACAGCAAGAACAACACATTGAACAGATACCCACCATGGTTAGGTGGTGTTTTAGTGATCTTTGAAACACCTCCGACAGATCTGTAGAGCTGTAGACAGGGTTTATTTATTTAAAGTGTGACCCTCAGGATGGGCCGACTGAATGCTTCCAGACACCAGCGGAGGAGGGAAACACTCAGCCTGCACAGTCACCCAGCAGCATGCTAGAATATTCTCCCACTGTCTCAGGTACAGTCCATCTGCTTTTCATGTTAATCATCTTAATGACTTTCTCCTTCTTTGGACTCTTTGCTTCAGCAGTCCTGATGATTTCTGATGTGTCCATCTTTCCACAGAAGAGCTAGAGGAGAGCAGTGTGACTGTAAGTAACTCTCAGTTTCAGCTCCACCTCTTCCTTTCTGTTTCTGCTCCATCCTCAGATTTGACCCCGTCCTGACCCTTTGTCTCCAGTGGTCGCTGTAGTCACACTTGTGTCCTCACCTTTCCTCTCTTTCTGTCCTCTTGGTTTGTATACATGTGTGTTTGTGTTCTGTGTGGTTGTTGGTCGGGTCTGGTTAGATTGAGACCCCCATGTTGAACTTGGCTAAACGTGTTAATCACTGGGTCTGGGACCCCAATGAGGAGCGTAAGCGCTTGGAAAGGTGGCAGCAGGAGCAGGAGCGCCTCCTACAGGTACTGTAGTGTCAGGTTGTATATGTGCATGGCTGGAGGTTCAGAGGGTTACATACGCTCATCATAGGCATTAATGTCAAATGAATTTGGAGTTTATTGGAGCTTTTTCCAGGGTGCAGTGATTGTGCAGTATGCAGCTGTGCTGATATTTAACAACAACAATCTTTCTTTGCTTTCCACTGAAAACCGGTGGGGATAACCCTGAGGTTTTCCTGCAGGGGATTATAACCCCCATGTAGGAAACGATGAGGTCAGCTGGAGGGCTGCACTGGGAGCTAATGTTTCATCAATTTTTCCAAAGTTAGTTATTGGTTTCTGTGCCAGGAAAGAGATCGAGTTTGAGCTCAAGGTGGTCCATAAGTGATCAAGTCTCAAATCAGAGATGTTTGACCCTGGAAGGATTAGAGGAAATCTATTCAATCTTTTCAACTCACTTCCTGTTTTTATAACATATTACAGTAGTTTTCTGGATCATTACTGCATCCTGAAAAAACAGCTGGTTAACTATTTGAAAGCGTAAAATGACTGTGAAATTCATATCCATGATATGTGTATCTGACCAGAACTATGTCTGTCTGTGTGTGTGTGTGCTTTGTTTATTACTATTTAACATAAAGTGTCTGTCATTAGGAGCAGTACCAGAAAGAACAAGAGAAGCTAAAGAAAGAGTGGGAGAAGGCCCAGCTGGAGGTGGAGGAGGAGGAGAGGAAACACAATGAGGCGGTGGGAATGCCTCGATAAAAACGTTGGAAACCAAAAAAACCTCTCTCTCTCTCTGGTTATCTTACGCTTTCCTCTTCCTCTTTTCCTTCTCTGTCATTCCTCCAGGAAAGACGGATTTTAGAAGAGACTGTTGCACCTCTGAGTCCCTCTACATCAGTGCAGAGGCAGTCTGAACGCACAGCAGCAGCGGAAAACAACAGCACCCCCGCTGGAGGAAACGTGTTTCTGCAGCAGAACGGACAAGGAATCCACACAGGATCTGAGGAGCAGCATGCTTCGAAGCTTCATTTTTTCCAGGGTGAGAAGAAAGCAGACATACTCAGAAATCTGTCCAAGATGCCCTCATGTTTGTCTAAACTGCATCGAATATGAGATGTTATGAAGCTGTATATTTCTGGTAGATTCTGGATTTGATGAACAGCCCCCAAAGAAACAGGAGATGTGGAAGACGGCGTCTCTGGACCGCAGCCCTCAGCTCAACCAGACCCCAACTGTTAGAAGGTGAGGCTAAAAATGATATATGCTGGATTTTGTCCCATTAAGTCATGGTAAAAATTCGGTGCTTCCACTCTGAATTTATTACAGTATTACATATCAGGCCATAATAAAGCTGAAACAGTATTTGCTACGTTCTAAAATCATTGAAATCTAACCTTTTTGTACAAAAATGTACAATAATTTCCTCATTGGTGTTATTTGTTTAAGTTTAATACAAACTTTTTCAAATCAAAATAAGTACATGCCATGGTTCCATAGTTGGTGGAACCACCTTTAGCAGCATTAACTCTGTAGTTTGTTGTTGTGGAAGAATTGGCTCCATTCTTCTGAGACTGTTGCTTCATTCCATTTCTCTGACGTTTCCAGACGTGTTCTACTCCAGCTCTTTAGTTCTCAGGGTCAGGGTTGTGCCAGCCTCATCTTCATTCTTTACTATTTCAGCCATTTTGTTGCAGATTAGCTGTTGTGTTTGGGAATATGAAGTGTGGGCCCAGACACAGGGCCTTACATGGGCTCCTAGAATACCTTGATGTACAGAGGAGTTCATGATGGACTCACTGTGTGCTAAATAGGCCCAGGTCATCATGCCTCCACCACCATGCTTGACAGTTGGTACTAGTTGTTTGTGCTGATACGACATGTCAGATCTTCTCCAGACATAGGGCTGGTCATTATGACCAAGCACTTTGTTCTGCTAAGAATCTCAAATCTAACATGCTAGCTGTGACCTGTAGAGTCTGAGAGGGATTTCTCTGAGCATTGCACAGTTCGACCCTGTGGTGGGTTTACTGGGACGACCACTCCTGGAAAGACTGGGAAGTCTCATAAATGTCTTTTACTTGAATTTGTTTAAATTGTTTAAAACAACCTGATAACACTTCCCAGATTGTTGAGCACCAACATTTGTTTCTCTCATATTATTACTGGGGTCTTTCCTCTTAAGCAGGGTGTTAAAACACATCATTATGATGATCCAGGCCAGAAAACTGTGATCTATTCATTAGCTGGATTTGTAATTAGCAGACTTGGCTGCTGCTTTCTCTTTTATCTCGTATTAAAGCTGCAGAGTACGTTTGTTCATGTTGTTTACGGACATTTCATTTGAGCTTTATTTGTGTTTAACATGTAATATATTAATATCTGTGGGGAGTCTGATGTGTGTTTGATCAGTTGAGAGTATAACTTTAGAACCTGCTACAGACCTGAACATTTTCATTTATTTTGATGTGTAAAACTCAAATAGAAAAGATGTAGTTTCATTTTACCATGGTTTTAGTTTCATTTTTAAAGATGAAAGTCTTTCTGTTCAAACATGAGGTTTAAATAAATTGTACAAGTAGTTTTATGTTGAGGTGGATTACTTTGATTTATTAGCCTTGAATGTAGATCAGATCTGGGCTCAGCAGGGGTGGACTGGGACAAAAACTCAGCCCTGGCATAATGTCCAGACCAGCCCACTACATTATCAGCTGACACTACAGTACATAAAAGTCCACAAATCTCGCAGCATCTCCTCTCATGGATACTACAGCACAAATGAGAATCATATTCCTCGATAGCAGTTAACAAATAAAGCACAAAACTGTGAACTCAAGGACTAAAACTGACAGCTAGGGCAATCAATCACTCAGTATTTATTCATTATAGTCTCAACAGAACAAATCAAGTATGAATTCATAAAACCTTATAAGACACATGATATACTCAAATCAGAGACATCTCAATAGTAGCCACAAAAAAATGTAAAAAGAAAAAAGTCCAAAAATGTTGTGCCTGTTTAAATGAATGACCAATCACAAACAGGAAACGAGGGATTCGAGGGTCATTTGTACTTCACATTGCACTGAATTATCTAATGCAAATCTTTAATTGTGTTTTTCTCAAAATGAGTTTTTTCCAACATTCAAAACGAATAAACTTGAAATCAGTTATACCATTATTCACCAAACTTTCCACCATTGTTCTGTGCTATGAGCTGCAAATAAATTACAGAGCGATTTGTTAATACATCGTTCTAAAAAATATATATGTGCTATTTTGTGTAAAAAAAACAGGACGAAAATGAGTTTTTTGGAGCTACTGACACAGTTTTTTGATTTATGAAGTAATGAAATGAAATAAACCTATTTCCCTCTGTAAAACGTTTTTTCTAATCATGTAACATATACGATAAGAAAATTGAAGAAAAATTCAATCTGTCTCTCACCAATTTTGAGATACGTTTAAAAATATATGCAAATTAGCACATTTTTAACCAGGTTACACCTCATTTGCATATCTAAACAAAATGTATATCAAAACTTCTAATACAAAAGATGTTTGTTTTAATACTAGGATTAAGTTTGTCAAGTTTCATGAAGGCATCTTGAAGCTAATTCTTTTCCCTATTCACCTGTAGTGCCTCCCCTTAATGTTTACTGTTGCTATGGCAACCAGAGACCGCTGCCATTTGTAGCTGTCAAAATTTGGCATATTTAACTAAATCAACCGCAACTACCAACAGTCAGCCCTTCAACTCTGGGCTAATATGTTGTCACAAGTATTCAGTTATTCAGGTCACATCGCAGTCAATGTAAAACCGTTTAATACTTTATTTTGGGCATATTGTCTCAAAATGTAGCCGAGCCAACCCCACGCTAACATTACTTACCATGGATGTCTCCACTTGCTCCTCGCGCAGCAGCACCTGCTGCTAGGGTGGTGACCCCGACACCAAATAGGTCTGTCAACCTTAAACATTTAGCAACTTCCACCTCCAGAGATTTCAGCTTCTTGAGCCACACTTTTTCAGCGCCATTTTCAGCTCAGCAGCATCCCGTCCCACCACTCCGGCCCATGTCATGAGTTCCCACCCTGGTCTGTGTTGTGATTGACAGCACTGTCATGGCTCTCATAGTCTGTCAGCCCATGTTTGATTGACGATGACAAATAAAGACCAATAATATGTGTCGATGCTGGCAACACACTGCTAGCCCTCGGTAGCCAATTGGCCGGCCCAATTGGAGGGATTTAGAGAGAGAGAAAAAAACAACAGCGACCGGCCCACATTGGGTCAACGGCCCACCGGGATGATGCCCGGTATGCCAGATGGCCAGTCCACCCCTGGGTCTCAGTATGAAGTAGAACCCACTGTAGATTATGAGGATGATGATTATGATGAATTATGAGCAACACTGATGAAGTGCTAAAGAAGATCTACAAAATGCATTCAGGCCTAAACATGCACAGAAAATACAAAAGCTTGCTCATGAAAAAGCCTTAGGGGTTAACAAGCATCACATCTTCTGTCCATGCAGCTGAATCTGAATCAACCTTCTGCTTCTCACATTCAGATCAGGATCACATGATGCTGTAGCAAGTAGCCAGGAGCTCTCCCCTTCATCGGCTCCGCCTCCATCTCCTAGCAGGTAATCATGTCCACAGACAGCTCTCTGAGAACATCCAGGCATCCACATCATACCTGCTGTTTTCCTCCTGTCTGTGTTTTAGGTGTGTTAGTGGGAGGCGACTTTGTTCTGGCTGTTCAAAACCTCTAGGAAGAGGAGCTGCTATGATCATCGACACTCTGGGGCTGTTCTTCCACATACAGTGTTTTAAGGTCTGGTTTATACCTCATGCAATATCATCACAATACTTATTCCAGAAGCAAGGACCGAAATAATTCAGACCAATAGTAAGAGTGGTCAGCCAAATAATAAGTCCTCCATGTTATTTTGGGTGATTTGTGATGTTTTTAGATTGTGTGGGATGTTGAGCTGAGTCTATTTTGTTCTGGAGAACCTGTTTGCCAACTAAGTTTCTCATCTGGGGCAATAAAATGAGGATGAGGATGATGATAGTGTTCACTGATGTTTAGGATAAAATCAGAAAAGATTTGCTCAAAAACACGAAAAGGTTAAGTGGCCATTTAAAACCACCTTTAGACATGAAACTAGATTGTTTATCCTGGTGCTGAGATGATAAAAGATATACAGTAATTAGAACAAGAAGAAAAATCCAATCAAGGTGTGGGTTTTGTTCCTTTTTATTTTTATTCATAAACAAAAAAGGAAAGAAATTTTAAATAGTCACATTCCTTTGAAGTAGAGAAAGGACTATGTTTAGTATAGTTTTCATTTCATTTAAACAAATAAAAGCCTTGAAACAAGGATAAAAGCTCAGGGATATGTCACATATGTTTATTGAGTAATAATCTGTTAATAGGTGATCATTCATCAGCTTTTTACCGGATTACCTCGTTCTCTTTGGAATGATTTAACTAACTTTCTGCAGATCCAAAGGGAATGTGGAAGGGATAACAGTGGCTGACTGGATCCAGCCTAAATGTGATCCTAACAAAACAAAAGCCACGCCCCTTCCTCTACTCCACAGATACATTCAGGATACCTTATTTCTAGAGTTGTAGGGTTGAGGGCTAAGTATGAAGGATAAGGGGTGAAGTAGGATTCAGCCTCAGAGGGATGTGGACTTTACTGAAGCGAAATGTTGGATTTGGTGTCAGTGATGATGCAAATCTCCTAAAATCAGACAAAAATAAAATATATCTCATATTTCAGTGTGGTGTATGCAAAGGGCAACTGGGTGACGCCACTGCAGGGACTGACGTCAGGATTCGGAACGGACTGCTAAGCTGCTATGAGTGCTACATCGCATCTCGAGGTGGGGAAACTTTCACAAATATCAAAGAGACACAGAGACTGATTTCCTCTAGAAAGAAAAATTCACAACATTAATTTTCATGTTTCAAAATCTATTAATACAATTGTAGAGATTAAGACTAGAAAGGCGGTGATCCAGATCACTCTCAACATCGAATTAATTGTTCCTGGTCCCATTGAGGACATTTCCTGAAAACTTCATCAAAATCTGTTCAGAACGTTTCGGGTTATGTTGCTAACAGACAAACAAACAAACCCTGGCGAAAGCATGACCTCCTTGGTGGAGGTAAAGTCCAGTTTATATTATATGTGCTTCACAAGAAGCAACACAGAAAACACACGAGGATTGTTTCAAAAAAATCCATTCAAATGTTACATTCTGAAATTCCAACATTGTTATTGTAATAAGTGCACTAGAAGAACACTTGACCATCCAGGAGAACACTCCTTAAATTGTAGCTTATTGCTTGAACACAAAAAGAATGGAGCAACAATTCTAGGTCCATAGAACTTTGGAATACAAAAACAATTTTTTTTCTGAGTTTTTGACAAATATATCAGTAAATACAGAATAAAATTTGTTTTAAATGTATTTAAATAAATAATAAAATTCTACAGACAAATAACTTTTAAGTGCACAAATGCTTACAGTAAACAATTGTCTAAGGTGAACATTGCCAATGAAAGAAAACTTTAGTTTCTTTTAAGTATATAAACATAAAATGAGAAAAAAGAAATTCATGAACTTAAGAGGTGCAAATTCAAAACTTGGACAGTATTTTGGAGTTGCTTGCTACCTTACTTCTGCTTATGCTTCCAATCAACAGAAACTGAACAATAAACCCAAACTGAACTCTCAGCCCACCATCCTCTCATAAACTCACTTATTTGTGTATGCATCTTATTGATTTAAAGCCTGCATTCTGCATTCATCCATATACAAAATTAAACGATACAGGAATAAATAATAAAAGCATGTTTATTCACCCCATTGGTCAAAATGACAGATGGGGTGAATAAATCCAGCCATAATCTATTTTACCCATCAATTTTTAAGATGATAATAGCATATTCAATAGTATTCATTTTTATTCATTTGAATTAAAGCAACACTATGTAAGTTTTGCTCTCGGGGTCCCCCTACAGTTGGGAAAAGGGTATTGTTTTCTACTACTGTCGTAAAATCTGTTTTGGTTGCACCAGGGGATTCACGTGCATTGACAAGCGAAACCCTCTAACGTTACAGATTATCACGTCTTGGTCAGCCTTCGTTGCGTGTCAAATGTCTTCATCCCAGGTACATTGTCTATATTTCAGCATGTCATATGTACGGTGGCGTAGAGCTGTCGGCCATGTAATAAATAAATTACACCGTATCACATTATAAAGTGAGGTATGCCGTAAAGCAGCACTCAAATTTTTGTAACTGTTTTTGAGCACAGGTCACTATCCGCACCCCGAAGTTACGTAGTGCCAGTAAAAGCGCCACAGACCCCGTCAGGCTATGACATGCGTGTCATTCAACCTATTGTAAGTCGATGTAACATCACAAGGGTCTTGGAAATATATTGTGAAAGTTGAAAAACTACATAGTGTTGCTTTAATATTATATCATAAAAAGCTGAGCAGAGAATCCACATGGTGCCATCACATCAACCAGATGAATACATGCAACTTTTTCTCTGCAGTGACTAAAACCACTAACTGTGGCCCCAGTAACTACATTTAAAAGACTAAATTTAAGGATCGCATTTAAACTATGAACAGTTCACCTGCTGTGGCCTGAATGGAAAGTCTCACAGCTCGCTGCTGTTCTGGAGGCTGAATCAGCGCTCTGCTGCCCAACTGGAGACTGATGAGCGCCACTTCAGCCAGAGTTTGGAAATGAGGGAACATTTCACCAATTGAAGAGATCAGAAGTTGGAAAGACGGCCGGCATGTGCGGCCGCCTCTCTCTTTTTCTCTGGGCCGATTGTCATCGCCAGTCCCTGTATGGCGTCTCGCCTTGTTTGCTGGTTGGGGTGCCTGGCTGCTGGTCGCGGCGGCTGGGTGGCGTTTCTGGGCCGGATCAGTCCTTTTTTGCACTGGACTTGGCTCCTGGGTCTTGGTCTTTGTGTGGGGCGCTGGGGTTGGGCATTTGGCCGGGATCGGTCGGACTTGCGGGTGGACTGGCCGGGTGGTGGGCGTGCAGGGCAGGTGAGTGGGGCGCTGGGTTTGGTCTCCTGCCGGGCCGTTGAGCAACAGTGGTCGCTCCACAAAGAATGAGGCTGGTGGATGTCGGCCTGGTGGGTCGTCCGCCCGGCTCATCTGTTTGCTCCTGGTCTGGGCAGGTACGTCGACGTGGTTCGGGCTACGGGGGCCTCCGGTGTGCGGGTGGCGCTGGGGGCCTCCTTTGCTTGGCGAACTCAACCTGGGTGTCTAGTGTCTTTTGTGTTTTGAGAGTAGAGCGAATGTCAGGGTGGGTTTAGTTCCCCTTCTGGGATGGGGCTGGGGGGACTGCCTTGGGGTCCGTGGGGCTTTGTGGTGCTGTGGCCGTGGGCCCCGGGTCGGACGTGCCATGGCCTCCCTCCCCTGGTGGATCCCGGTGAACAGCGGTGCCTATTGGGGTCAGTGGGAGAGCTGGCTCCCTGGGAAGACATTTTGTCTCCCAGTCCTTCCCTCCCCATCCCTGGACACCTCTGTCCACCCGCTCCATTACTTTTCCACTCATATAGGGTCTTGGGCCATGGGCACATCACTGGGGTGCGAGGAGGGGCTTCCCTCCTCGCTGTCCCGTGGCGACCTGGGTCCCAATTTTAATATACAACTTAGACACTCCCACTTATAACATTCTCACACGACACATATGTAGGGACTTTGGGGTGGGCACACTTTTCGGCATCCAGAGGGGGAGCGGTACAATCAGCTTCACCTCTGGTGCCGGTGCCCACTGTTAAAGCACATATAGACACTGAGGGCTCGGGGTGGGGGTTGGGGGATGTGTGGCTGCCTCCCCCACATCCCACCCCTCTGTTTTAAATGCACATTATAACAACACGCATCAACACCATACTCGAGCGGGAGGATGGAGGCTAGGGGTCTTTTCCCACCCCTGTTCGCTACGGGCCATCAGGGGTTGGGGTCCGGAGGAGGACAGGCGGTCTGGTCGGGGTCCTGGGCTGTCGGGCTGCTTTGCCACTGTGGGGCCCTTGGCGGTCTGCTTGTCTCCATCCTAGAAGGAAGGGGGTCCACCTCCCGGGTCCGGGGGCTGGTGGCTCTACTGGGGCATCAGTACCTGGACCTGGGAGCATAAAGTGTGCATTGGGTGTGTGAGTGAGGGTACAGTGTCATTTTTTTGGGTGTCTTGGTGAGTCAGTGAGAATGTATGTGTTTAAGAGGGAGGGAACGTATGACTGTGTCTGTATGTCTTTGTCTACCTGTCAGGTTGGATCTTGGTCTGCCCCCTCGCCTGGCGCACCTCAGGCCTTACACTTAATGGGGGGCCTATTTCCCCTCCGTCACTCCCCGCCGGTGACGGGGGCCCCTGCCTGCCGGTGCGCCGGTGATCAATCCAGTTCGGACCTGGTGCGTGCCTGGCCGGGCCTGGGGGGGCCGGTGTGTCGGTCGGCCGATGCGCTGGGCCGATTTCTTCCTTTGGTTGGTTGGGGCACCTCTTTTAGAGGTGCCAGGTTTGGGATTGTTGGGTGGTGCCTGGTCGGTGGCTCGGCGGGATGCGGATCCGGCGTCTCTGCTCGTTTGATCACCTGTTCTGTGCGCACCGTGCGTGGCCGGTTCATTGGCGGGTTGGACCGGCCCTGGCCCTCATTGGATGCCTGGTCTCGGCGCCCTGCGTTGCGCGGGATCAGGACCCGGGAGCTGGTACAACTTGGCGTCCAGATGCTGACTGAGCCCGGCCTGGGGATGCTGTCCGTCCCCTGCGGCTATTGGTGGGGCGCTGGGATGTTGGCGGTGGGGACTGGCCTAGGGTGGAGGCGTTGCGTCGCGTGGCGGCCGGCCGCGGCCCCTGCAGTGCCGGGGGCCCCTCGTCGGCCGGTCCCTTGTCGGGTCCCTGCTGGGGGGTGGGGCGCCCCTGGGCCCCGGCTCCCCCGGTCCGTTGACCGGCCCGCCCCGGCACGGCCGGTTGCCGGCGGAGCCCGTGGGCTCGTCACTGCTGCCCCCCGGGCCCCTGCATAGTGGCCGCTGGATGTTCCCCTGGGGTTCTCCTTTTCTCCTCTCTTGGGGGATGCGGTCGGCCCCGCCTGGGGCTCTGGCGGTCCTTTGGACGTCTTTGCTCCGATCTCCTTCATGTCTGCATCGATTCCTGGGAGACGGATTGATGTCTGCTCACACCAACTATTGAACACTCTTATGGAGAAACCTTATATGCACCAGCATGCTAACACACACACATTGATTGATGTGGGGTCTCTGGTGTTTAAGGATATATTCTTGGGCTGAGGTTATCATTACTAGAGCTTGATTAATCGGTACCATGAGTTTCTCTGTGACATTGTTGTTGTATTTTTATATCTACTTTTGTGTGATGTGGTTGTGTAATTCTTAGTTCACAATGTTTGGTTGGTTTTGTCGATGTTCCTTTTTCGTGTTTTGTTTTGTTTTTCCCCTCTCTCTGCCCTCCTGTGGGTATGGAGGCAGACTTCAATGTTTTCCTGTGTTTTCTTTGTTCCCCTTCCTCTCTTGTATTTTCAACTCACCCTCTCTCATGACATTTTGTTTCCTACCTCTCTTCTTCATCTTCCTTCTTTCTTCTCCTTAATTTTCCGTCTCCGTGTCCATAACATCAGGAAATAAAAACCCCAACAATTCATAATAAAGATTTTTCACACATATATCAAGTGGAGGACTATAGCAAAAGCTGTACTGCTCCGCTTGTGAAAGTAAATCTGTTGGGCTTCTACTTGGTACTCAGACACCAATTCTGAGCTCCACACTGCCAAACAGGACACGTAAAAAAAAAAAAAAGAAAAAAAAAAAAGAAGTTGGACAGACTCTGAACAAGTTGGTTGTTGACCCTCAGCAGAGGGAACATCCTGCAGCATCCTGCTTTTGCCCTAGTGGTTGGAACAAGAACACCGGGCTAGCCTGTCTGTGCTCAGCTGCTCCCAGATAGAGAGATGTAGTGAGTACAGTATCAGGTCTGAGATGATGCTCAGATGCTCTCATGGGAATTTTTTTTATTATTATTGTTTTAATTACCTGTACTCCGTGCGTAAAGTTAATCTTTTTGGGTTCAAGTCTGGTAACAAATGTTTCCTATCTGAACTGATGACATTTAGAACAATAGTAAGAGGCTGATAACAGGGAAAAAAATGGATGCTTCAACAGCCGCTAGATTGTTCAGGGTAAACCGTTTTTCTCCTTTGATTTTCAAAAAGAAACAGATTTCTGCTTTCAGGTTTTTTGGAAAACTCTCCATTGATACAATTTTTAGGCCCTGTTATTCTGTCAGTGAAACACCCCCTTTATTCTAAAAAGGTTCTTCACTACGTCAGGGGTGCCCTCTAGTGGCATAACCACAATATGTACTCTCATTTCTTTTCCATCTTCTCATTTTTGAAATATACATCTTGTAGTTGTACAATAATAACCACTGCTCCACCAAGCGGCCCATAAATATATTTATGTAGACAGATGAACTCTACTAAAAAGGGATTATCTGCAGTCACTGATACTGTGGAAAAAAGATGAGCAATTATAGCAATTATGAATTTGTTTGTTTTGATTGCACATATTTATTTTATCTTTATTGTTCCAAAAAGATGGATTAAATATTTTAATTGATTTCCGTCTTTTACAGACAGACAGACAGACAGACAGACAGACAGACAGACAGACAGACAGACAGATAGATAGATAGATAGATAGATAGATAGATAGATAGATAGATAGATAGATAGATAGATAGATAGATAGATAGATAGATAGATAGATAGATAGATAGATAGATAGATAGATAGATAGATAGATAGATGAATGGGACCTCAGTGTGAAATGTTCATTTCCTACATCCACCCACTTCTGTTTTCCAATCAATTACTGCAGACAACGCCTCAAAGAGACTAAACTTCTTCTTTTTTGCAGGTAGAGGTCAGCCCACCCCTCTATAAGTGATGAACTGGAACCACAACATTGGAGACACTAATGGGATTCAATTCAATTTGAAAATACTTTATTGATCCCAGAGGGAAATAAGTGTTGTTGTACCTCATGATTCATGGAGTTGTTGTGGATGATGATGGCTGTGGGCAGGAAGGATTTCCTGTAGCAGTCTGTGTTGCAGCAAAACTGAAGAAGCCTCTGACGGAAGACACACTGCTGTTGGGTGATAGTCTCATGAAGAGGATGCTCAGGGTTGTCCATAGTGTTCTTGATAACACACCAGTGTTACCAGAATACACACCAGTTCTGGATGTATGAATCCGGCTGCTTGGGAAAAGGCCTGGAACATCTGGAATATTCTGTTTGAAATCTGAATTGCACAAACACAACAGACTCCTTTTAAACTGGACTGAATTTGTTGAAAAGTACTTTTGATGTACTTCTCAACTGTACACATGTGAACGCCTGTTTTTAATGTGACTGGCATTGACACATCCATAACAAAAATACATTTAGGAGTTTGAACATCCATGCCTGACCTTTCTTTTGTTATATGCTAAACCCTTAAACTGAATCCTAAATGTTGGCCCCTTAGATCCTGCTAGGACTGATCATGTGACTCCATTATTTCCAAATGTGATGCAATATGATTCAGATTTAATAACCTAAAGTAGCTTGATGATTGTAATGCCTTACTCCTAACACATATTTTTGGTTTTGTGTTTACAGTTTTGCATGATGAAAACATATATAAGTTATTGTGGGTTTTTTTCTCAGAAGGACAGTGAGTCTTTAGTTTTATTTTGACATCATTATAATTGGTTTTAAAATGTTATACACCTTTTAACGTACACAAACTTCTCTTCATGTTTTAATTTTACAGAAATGTGTCTGCATGTTATAAATGAATACTTTTTTGGATTTTCTTTTCTTCTCAGACTGCATCTGAATCAGTGCCTTATGTAATGAATGCAGCGGTGAGGTGTCTTACGCTCAGTTTGACCTTTGGGTCTTGGCACAATGTGTGTGAGTGGGTGCATGCCTGACATAGAACTGAATATTGTGTGTGATTTGAATTAAATTACAGTCATATACCAGCAAATAATGTCTAAAGAACCACTGTTTCTCTCTCTGCTTATTAAGCCAGTGACATACAGTAAATTATTGTTTTATGACTAATCAAAATGTCCTGGAGCCTCCCCTATTTTGCCTCTGTCACAAGTGCTGCCTCCCCACAGATTTATTCCTTCTTGTGTCTCAGCTTGGTGGAAGCACCTCACAGCCATGTTACCCCTCAGTGGAACAAAGCTCTGATTGTCTTTTATAACAAGTGTATGTTTATCAATAAAACAATTAATCTGGTGTGTTTTTATCTACTCTATTTCATTTCATTGGACTTAAAGTGATGACTATACAGTCGATTTATAGAGAAATGAAAATTATGGGCAGAACGTTGTGCCATCAGAATATGAATTTAAATTACTTCTATTTGAATTTGCACCACTCAGATTGAATCTGAAATGCTCAACTTGAATAAATGCTTTAAAAAACTGAATCAGCCTAATTTTAGTTTGGAAATAATTGCCAATGGTAAATGGTCTGTACTTGCATAGCGCTTTATTTAGTCCTTGAGGATCCCAAAGCGCTTCATACCACATTCAGTCATTCACACACTGGTGATGGTAAGCTACATTGTAGCCACAGCTGCCCTGGGGCACACTGACAGAAGCGAGGCTGCTGAACACTGGCGCCACTGGGCCCTTTGACCACCACCAGTAGGCAAGGCAGGTAAAGTGTCTTGCCCAAGGACACAACAACTGAGATGGACGGAGTGGGGGCTCAAACCGGCAACCCTCCGGTTACAAGACGAACTCCTGAGCCCCCTAAGTCTAATTCAGTTGCTAAATTGTAATTGAAATGTATATTTTTTTAATGAATTATTTTCCTTTAAAACTGTATTTCATCCCATTGCAAATTCAGCTCTCAAACTTTCGCTTCACTTCTCACCATTCAGTGTTAATTCTTAAATTCTGTTGTTTGCCTCAGATATCCGGGTCCTCGAGAAGTAATCGAGCACAGAGTAATAGAACTATGCTGTTCTTCAGGCAACCTGGTATCCTGAGCTGGAGACAGTGTTGCCAACTTAGCGACTTTGTTGCTATTTCTAACGACTTTTCAGACCCCCTTAACAACTTTTTATTTCTTTTAAAAAGCACCTAGCGACATTTCTGACCACCCTTAGCTATTTTGTGCTCATTTGTCAAAAGGATTATTTTGTATCTGGCTAAATTGCCTTTGCTATTTCTCTTTTAGTTTTCACGGTGTTGGTGCTATGCACACTCGTCTCAATCAAAGTACACCCGTACGGAAACACTCCCAAGTCTGATTATTCCAAGTTGAAGGGCTGCTACAGTCTGGATGTAGAGCAAACTGGGTCTCTTATCTGCAGCGACAAAGTTTCATAGAAGATAGCTAAGGCTGGTCAGAAATGTAGCTAGATTTGGCGCTTTTTGGAAGACAAAAGTCTGAAAAGAGGTTAGAAATGGTGACAAAGTCGCTAATTTGGCAACACGGTCACTAACGTAGGACATTTAAAACAAAAAACACTGAAAATAATACCATAAGCCATAAACTTCTGTTTAATGGTGGTTGGCAAGCAGCAATGCATACTAAATATGCCCTACTTATTTTTACAAAGTACTAAAAAACAAACAAACTATATTCTCTATATTCATTTCGCCTTCTTGAGATATAACGGTAAAATAATTTTTTTCAGGACTAGAAATTTTGTTTTAAAGGTCTTGGAGGTCTAGTTGCAATTTGATATCCTTTAAATTTGGTACCAGTTCCCTTCTCTCAACAGTATACTTCAGGCAAAATAATATAATATGGTCCAGAGTCTCTTCTTGAGGACAAAAGTCACATTTTCCTTTAGCATGTTACCGCTGTTTAAATAATTTATTGTTTAACCCTGTAAGGCCAAATCTTAATTTAGATATAATTATTTCCTGCTCTCTGCATCGACGTAAGGTCATCGTTATTATGCAAATTAGCATGTGACGTTATCTGGTGACATCTAGCGACTTTCTTGATCCACTTCAGCTATTTTCTGTTGTAATGAGGAAAATGCTAACTTCACTGGACAAGGTAAATGAATAGGCAGGAAAGTGGGGATTTAAAATGTCTGTGGATAAAGGTAAGTATCTTATATTTGGCAACAGATGTAAAGTAGGGCAGTTTAGTCTATATGGTAGAGTACTTCAAAGGGACAAAGTGTTTAAATTTCTAGGTGTGCACTTCGATGAAAGGTTGACCTGGAGAAGCCATATTGATCAAATTATAGGTAAATGTGATAAAATAATTAATATATTGCGGTGTCTTTGAGGTACTAGTTGGGGTGCAGACCTGATGATCTACATGGCAATGGTTAGATCGTGCATTGACTATGGGTGCTTAGTGTATGTATGGGTGCGCAGCAAAGACAACCCTCTCAAGGCTGGATGTTGTGCAGTCTAAAGTGTTGAGGGTGTGTTGTGGGGAATTTAGGACAACATCTATTCCTGCTTTATTAGTAGAGTGTAGTGAGATGCCCCATAAATTGAGACGCGTCAAGTTAGCCCTTCAGTATATTGGAAGGGTACAGAGTCAAGAGCAGGGAAATCCTGTGAAGAAATTGCCAGAGGAGAGCTGGCAGCCAGCCAGGAAAGGAAGAAAAAGAGCGAGCTTTGTGAGTGAAGTGAGAAGTCACAACCCGGCCATAGGCCATGACAAAACGAGACACACTGTCTTCACCCAGAAATCTCATTAACTCTTTCTTGGTACTTGGTGGCACATATTCCTCCACAGCTCGCACTTTTTCCTGGACAGGACGCACTTCACTAACCCAACAACTCTCCCCAGTTAAGTTACTGAGGCCTTGGCGAACTCACACTTTGCCAAATTAACTGTGAGATTTGCATCAGTGAGACGCTCAAGCAAAGCTCTGATCCGACCTATGTGTTCTTAGCGCGTGTCACTGCAAATGAGCGCATCATTCCAAACACACTGTACACCCCATCAGCCCAGAAACCACCATATTCATTCGGCGCTGAAATGTTGCAGCTGCATTTCGGAGTCTGAAACTCATAACAGTATATTCATACAGTCCAGATGGAGTCACAAATGCCGAGATCTCCCTAGCACGCACAGAAAGTAGGACCTGCCAGTAACCTTTTAGTGAATCAAATTTACTCACAAACTTAGCAGAGCTCATCAGATCAACACAAAGAATCTGGCTTGGCAATGGCATTTACTTTATGGTAATCTGTACAAAAATGTGATGTTTTGTCAGATTTTTCTACTAATAAACAAGGAGAAGCCCAGCTGGAGGAAGAAGGTTACTGCAATGTCATTTTGCAACATATATTGTTGTAAAAGTTTCTTAAGAAAACGGCAAAACAGATTCCAAAACAAACGTATGGATCCTGTGTCACACAATATCTTAACTGGCACACACTCTGTACTGAAGCACAGTGAAACAAACCCTTCAGTAATGAAAGGTCTGAAATGCTCATTTTCAGTTTGCAAGGTCTCACAATTACTTGTAACACTGGAGCAAAACAGGGCCGGGACACCTTTACTTACAGAAGCCGATCCATGACCGTTTTGTTTTGCTTTCAGATAAAAGTACTGGACACTGATCCTTCCAATGTCCCATGGCTAGGCAATAATGACAAGGTTTTGAAGGAACAAAGGGAAAACGGATGTTTTTAGCTCCCTTAAACTGTGGCGTTCCGTTCGGCTGACGGACAGCTAAACTCGCTCCAACAAAATGAGAATGCAAATCCCCACCCTTACTTCTATGCGTCAAAACATAATCGTCAGCTAACGCAGAAAACAGGAATTTTCTCACTCTCTAATTGTAACAAAAGTAGTTCTCTTTGCTGCTCAAACATAAGACCAACAGGCAAGAGAGTCTGAACAGAATCTGGACTACCCTTTATAACAGGTTCTTCAGCCAAAACTAACTTAGTAACCAAGTCTGTTGCTAAAACAGCTTTAATGTCAGTCTTGGAGCTCCATCCACCAGCAGCTACGCCATAGTGATCAGCTATTTTCAACAGTTCATCCATGGTAAAAAAAAATAAAAAATCAAAATGCTCCATGATGGAGATTTAATAAATTCCTCTGCTGAAGCCATAACCTGAGAAAATAATGCAAAGTGGAGTAATGGGTCCAAAATTATGCAGTGTTAACCACTCGAAAAAAAACCCCGCCAAAATTGCCTGATGGAGTTTCTCACTAACTGGCTGACCAAATCTAATTAAACTCAACCCTAGTCTTCATATGGTTTCTGGCGGGTCCTTATGCACTTTAAATAAACTAGTGGGAATGAAAAACAACCTGCAAGCAGGCGATTTCCCATAGACCTACGGACTACCTCCTGAGACAGCTGTCAAAGACAACTGACACTAACCAGTCCCCATTACACACAGCACCAGGGCTGGCCCCTACGGGCCACAGGCAGTGAAGGCAAATGCTAAGGGCGCCGTATACCCTGGGGGCGCCAGAGCCAAGGAACTTTCTACTTTAATTATACTCCCTTGACTCTACAAGCAGAGGTGCAATAATGGGATTTACATGGCATTGACTTTCTCTTACGAGTTTTTACTATGAGGCGACCAGGGGGGACTTGAAGGGATCACACATACACTTAGCTCACAGTGCAGAACAAAACATGAGGCACCGCAAAGCAGGATGGGAAACCACCTCCACCAATCAGACTTCTTTTACCCGCCATTCGGTTTTCGTTTTTATCACGTCCAAATAAGTTAATATGTCAAAGCTCCCAAATTATCTGATGCCCAGGGGAGGAAAAAAAGAAAAGAAGAGGAGGAAAATGCGCCAAAGACAAAGGTAATGTTACAGTAAAGATGATGTTAATGATATTATGTTGATGTTACAGAACAATGATCAATAATGTATTGTATAATCTATAAATAGCCAGCGCTATCTGCTAGTTCTAACCAATATATTAACAGTCAATGGTTCTAACAGATAAGCCTAGACTACCTTCCTCGGACAAATGTGGAAATATTAGATCTAATCAGCAGGTGTATTAATGTTACTTTCATTGGCTTCATTATCTCACGTTTTCCCAGCTTGTAATAATCAATCAAAATACCATTAATAATCATAATAATGATTCCATCGTTGTAACGCCAGCTGTTAACTGTGTTTCAGCTCATATTGTCTATAAAGTGTGTTTATCATGTTAAACTTTACACCTGTGTTAAAGTGCACATCATTAATGTTAGAGCATAACTTAGCATTCCCACATGCAATATTATACTGCAGTTTACTGATTCTTTTGCATTCTGCTAATTAGAATTTCATTGTAATGACAATAAAATTTAAATTATTACTAATACGAATTACTAATATAATTTGCATCTGAAAAAATACATTGTATATTATACACTATACTAAACACTATACTATACATCATGTATTTATCTCTAGGTTTCTCATTTATATTATTTCATTTTATTGTATTTTTTAAATCATGTGTTTATTATTAGACTGGTGTCACATACTCCTCTTCTGTCTTCAGATGCGCTGCTGAGGTTTCTCAGTCCCATCCTTACCAATCCCTCTGTCGCCTCCACCTCAGCAGCACAAACCAGCAGTGATGCAGCAGCATCAAGCGGACCTTCTGTTGCTCCAATAGACCCAGCTGACTGGCTTTGAATGTGCAATTGTTTTATTTAAATAAAACAATGTCTAAAACAAAGCTATTAAGTCTCTTGTGAGTATATGTACACTAGCAGTGCAAGTACTGTACTGCGATGCAAGGGGGCGCCACTTAAAATCTTGCCTATGGCACCAAATTGATTAGGGCCGGGCCTGCATAGCACAAAAAAAACTGACACCCCTAAAGAGGATGTGCCATTACAGTCTAATTGACAAAACTCCCAAAACTTTATCAGGTGGCAACAGTTACCATATCAAAGGACCTCAAATACACACACTTGCTAAAAAGACAACTTTTACAACCCAACAACTACAAACAATGTGCCTCCAGCAACCAGACAGCCCACCTGTGTCAAACCAACCTGGTCAGTAACATACTGTGGAACTTAATTATCCAGTTTATGCATACTTACCTAAATTGAAACAAGTTGACCGGAAAGACGAGCCCCCAGTTTGTCGCAACTCGGCTCATAGGCCATGACAAAAGGAGACACACTGTCTTGAGTTGCCGAATTTTCGAGTGTTTTATTAACATAATATATAGAGAACACAACCTAAAAGAATCAAGACCAAATCAAAGACCCAAAGATCAACCTAAGCCATAAAAAGAAATGTAATTTAATTTTAAAAACAAAAACAGAGAACCCTTGGACTGCCTGCTATGCCTGAGCCAGGAAAGCCGTTTGGGTTTGGAGCAGCCAGCTTTTAAAGGATGGGAAAATTGGGCCCAGGTGTTCCCAGTCAGCTGCTGAACCAACCACACCCACTACCTGAGAAGAGCAGAGCAGGTGTTAAACAGGCAGGCAAACACAGTTGTCGTCACATCCCTAATTTGGACAATGATACGTCCCCTAGAGTGGTCTGACCATGTGTTCCTCCATGGTTGCTCCCAGATCCAGACATAGAATGGACTGTGAAGTCTAAATTTAAACAGAGGGGCAAGAGTAATCCAGTCGGGGTGGTTAATAAAGCCACTGATGAGAATCGAGGAAGTTTTATGCATTTTTATACGGATGGTTCTGTGGATCCTATCAGCAAAAAGGCGGCCTTTGCTGTCCACGTTCCTGAGGTTGGTTTAAGTCAGGGTCATTGGCTCCCAGATGGTGTGTCCGTCTTTACCACGGAGACCATGCCTATTCTGGGTGCCTTGGAGTGGGTAGGTAAGATTTGGCCTCAGCAAGCTTTAATATGTACAGACTCAGCTGCTGCTCTGATGGCACTCCAAGCAGAGTGTCCCAGGATAGACGGGATATGATTTCTGAAATTCTTATGACATTACATAGAGCTGGTATATCAGTGGCTTTCATGTGAGTTCCGGCCAATATGGGCGTTTCTGGGAATGAGAATGCAGACTACATTGCGATAAACTCTCTGAAGCTGGAGAATAAGACAGTTGTGGCCAAAAGTTTTGAGAATGACACAAATATTAGTTTTACAAAGTTTGCTGCAAAACTACTTTTAGATCTTTGCTTCAGTTGTTTCTGTGATGTACTGAAATATAATTACAAGCACTTTATATGTTTCAAAGGCTTTTATTGACAATTACATGACAAGAGTCAGTATTTGCAGTGTTGGCCCTTCTTCTTCAGGACCTCTGCAATTTGACTGGGCATGCTCTCAATCAACTTCTGGGCCAAATCCTGACTGATAGCAACCCATTCTTTCATAATCACTTCTTGGAGTTTGTCAGAATTAGTGGGTTTTTGTTTGTCCACCCACCTCTTGAGGACTAACCACAAGTTCTCAATGGGATTAAGATCTGGGGAGTTTCCAGGCCATGGACCCAAAAGTTCAACGTTTTGGTCCCCGAGCCACTTAGTTATCACTTTTGCCTTATGGCACGGTGCTCCATCGTGCTGGAAAATGCATTGTTCTTCACCAAACTGTTGTTGGATTGTTGGAAGAAGTTGCTGTTGGAGGGTGTTTTGGTACCATTCTTTATTCATGGGGTGTTTTTGGGCCAAATTGTAAGTGAGCCCACTCCCTTGGATGAGAAGCAACCCCACACATGAATGGTCTCAGGATGCTATACTGTTGGCATGACACAGGACTGATGGTAGCGCTCATCTTTTCTTCTCCAGACAAGCCTTTTTCCAGATGCCCCAAACAATCGGAAAGAGGCTTCATGGGAGAATATGACTTTGCCCCAGTCCTCAGCAGTCCATTCACCAAACTTTCTGCAGAAGATCAGTCTGTCAACCTGATGTTTTTTTTTTGGAGAGAAGTGGCTTCTTTGCTGCCCTTCTTGACACCAGGCCATCTTCCAAAAGTCTTCGCCTCACTGTGCGTGCAGATGCGCTCACACCTGCCTGCTGCCATTCCTGAGCAAGCTCTGCACTGGTGGCACTCCGATCCCACAGCTGAATCCTCTTTAGGAGACGATCCTGGCGCTTGCTGGACTTTCTTGGACGCCCTGAAGCCTTCTTAACAAGAATTGAACCTCTTTCCTTAAGGTTCTTGATAATCCTATAAATTGTTGATTTAGATGCAATTTTAGTAGCCACAATATCCTTGCCTGTGAAGCCATTTTTATGCAACGCAATGATGGCTGCACACGTTTCTTTGCAGGTCACCATGGTTAACAATGGAAGAACAATGATTTCAAGCATCACCCTCCTTTTAACATGTCATGTCTGCCATTCTAACCCAATCAGCCTGACGTAATGATCTCCAGCCTTGTGCTCATCATCATTCTTACCTGAGTTAACAAGACGATTACTGAAATGATCTCAGCAGGTCCTTTAATGACAGCAATGAAATGCAGTGGAATTTTCATGTCAAAGAAGGACTATGCAATTCATCTGATCACTGTTCATAACATTCTGGAGTATATCCAAATTGATATTATAAAAACTTTCCAATTTCCAATATTTATGTAATTCTCAAAACTTTTGGCCACGACTGTACTATCAAAACAACATTAGGGAACTTTGCACCATTATAGGTCAGGAACTTGTGCGTAGATGGCAAAGTATATGGGATGCAGAGAAAAGAGGGAGACTATCCTGCAACAACAGAGTTTCTTCAGTCGGAGGCTTCTTCAGTTTTGCTGCAACAAAGACTGCTACAGGAAATCTTTCCTGCCCACAGCCATCATCATCTACAACAACACTTAATTTCCCTCTGGGATCAATAAAGTATTTTTGAATTGAATTAAACTGAATTAAATTCAATACAAAACAGTGTCAATGGGGGGAGACACCACCTGGGGAAAAGCAGAAGGGAGCAAGTCATTTATACCCGATTAAGACTGGGCCACTGTGGATTTGCCCCAGACCTTGCTCTTATGGGAATGAGATCGGATGGACTATGTACGTGTGGCAGGACAGCAGAGACAGTCCTTCTTGTACTCGTGGAATGTTTCTGTTCTAAACAGGAGGGAAACTGATTGTTTAAAGCTGTGCTGAAAATGGGAGTTGACAGAATATGACTGAAGACACTTTGGAATTCACAGATAATTTGCTGAGAGGTAATTGCTCCAGTAATGGAGTTTGTTTATTCTAATAATCTACATGTGAGGATTTGCCCATGATGCAGTTCTGCTAATAGACTGTGGAGAGCAGCAATACGCCTGGAGGCGTCTGGCCTGCCGGACATGTACAAGACGAAGAAGACGAAGAAGAAGATTATTATTATTTTAATTTTTTTTACTTTATTACAACATTCTGAATTTTACAGAATACAAACACGAACCATAAGAACACATAAGGGGCAGACAGAGAGATACAATACGCAAGGCATAAAAAGAAAAGGATAAAAGAAGGACCGAGACTGAATTACAACATAAGGTGAAGACGAAAGTCATTGTACATTTTCCTAGCCATTCTGTTTTTAACTTTTGCCAATGAGGAAATAAAAATACGAAAATCATTTAGAAAACAAATAAAAGACGGCTTGGTTCTTCTCCATTAACAAACATAAATGTGATCTTTACCCAGAAGTAAAATAACATTTACAATGACCAAGAAAGATGTAGGCAGATTATCCATATAATGAACGATGTGTGGTCATTGTATCATAGGAATATCAGTCATTTTCAGCAACATCCGTTCTCTGATATCAGCCCAAAGGCGAGGAGACACTCCACAAGAAAAAAACATATACTCTAAGGTTTCGACAGCGGAGCCACAAAAGGAACAAGGATCTACCACAAATTTAAACCTCTTGTTTAAAAACTCCCCAACTGGATACACCCCATGAAAAATCTTAAAGTGAACTTCCTTAATCTTAGGGGGCACAGGCCACCTGACAAAACAACCTACCGCTTTATAGGGCAACATAGCGTTTTTTACTAAATGAGTCTTACAAGTAAAGTCTTAGTTAAAGTCAAAAAATAATTTGGATTTAAGCATTTCACTTATTATTTTGCCAGTACATTTTTTATCAGTCAAACACAAGTTTCCTACTAAGAGGTTAGGTATAATGGGTGTAGCCTTGTAATATTTCAAAGTGCCCTGTATGAGTTGCACAAGTGGCAAAGGCATCGCTTTGCAAACAGTTTCAAACTCTTCTTGAACATTTGATATTAAATTTCAATAAAAAAACTCAGGAAGTCAAGGAAATTGCCATTAACGTCCATTATATCCACTACAAACAGAATACCATGCTCGTACCAAGTTTTCTTAAACATAGACTTCCTTCCAACTGGGATTACTCTGTTGTTCCATAAAGTTGACGCATGAGGAGAAAAGTTATGGGTAAAAATCATCTTCCCCAAAAAAAAAGAACCTGCTTATGAAAATTTGAGAGTTTAACAGGTATTTTAGTAACTTCAAAAATCTGATTTTAACAAAAGCTCCAAGCCACCTAATTTATTAAACACAGATTTGGGTATGTGAAACCACATAGAGTCTGACTGAGTCAGGAAGGCCTGAATCCAATTGATTCGTGGTGATCCAACAACTGCTTCAAGATCTGGTGCATTAATTCAATTCAGTTTATTTATATAGCGCCAATTCACAACAGATGTCATCTCAAGGCACTTAACAAGACGTCATTTCAATACATTTATACAAACATTCCAATCAGTTAAAAAGTTTCCTATTTAAGGAATCCCAGCAGATTGCGTCAGTCATTGGCGTGAGGTTGGGCCCCGTTGATGCAGACTTTCCAACCACAGCAATCCTTCAGCAATCCCTCATACTGAGCAAGCATGTAGCGACGGTGGAGAGGAAAAACTCCCCTTTAACAGGAAGAAACCTCCAACAGAACCAGGCTCAGTAGGAGCGGCCATCTGCCACGACCGTCTGGGGGTTTGAGAAGACAGAGCAGAGACACAGAAGGAACAGAAGATCTGATATAAGAGAACTTTCTATGTTACAGAAAGTAAAAAGTTGATAATAGGACACAGTGGATGTTCAGTTACTGGGGGGATCATCCCAGTCGATGACCCCCGTCCAACAGGGCATTGCAGCCAAGCAGGATACCAGACCAGGTATATCTTCTATGGAGAGAAAAACACTGAGAGAAAACAAAGTTAACAGTCGAAATAACAGAATGTACTGTAATGCAACTGGAGAGTCGTAGGAGAAAAGGAAGTAGCAGAGTGAAGAAAAGTGGTAAGTCTGTCCTCCAGCAGTCTAAGCCTATAGCAGCATAACTACAGAGATAGCTCAGGATGACCTTAGCCACTCTAACTATAAGCTTTATCAAAAAGGAAAGTTTTAAGCCTGGCCTTAAAAGTAAACAGAGTGTCTGCCTCACGGACTAAAGCTGGGAGCTGGTTCCACAGGAGAGGAGCCTGATAACTTAAAGATCTGCCTCCCATTCTACTTTTAGAAATCCTAGGAACTACAAGTAATCCCTCCTTTCTCATATCCTTTAACTAATTGGGATCTCTTAATGTAATGGGTTTTATTTTTCCATATAAACTGAAAAATTAATGAATTAGCCTTTCTAATTTGACATGGGGAAATGTAGAGAGAGAGACATGGATAAAACAATTGTGACATACCTTCAGCCTTAGAAAGAACCACCAGCCCAAAAATCGTCAGATCTCTAACTAGCCATCGACTTAGATATTTCTTTAGGTCTGTTACACGAGTGGTGATATTCAGATCTTCTCTCCTGATCAAATTCTTTGATATTGTTATTCCTAAATATTTTACTTCAGGCTTCATCCTAATGCCAGCAATGGCCACCTCTGAACATGCATTGATTGGAAATAATTCCCCTTTTTTTTAAATTGAGGGAGAAACCAGAAGCTTTGGAGAATGATGAGATCAGATTTAAGGCTTTCTCAACTAATAATTAATTTTTCCAAAAAATAGCAGTGTCATCAGTGAATTGACTTAGTTTAAATTATTTTCCCAAAATGGTTATGCCCTTCATGTAAGTACAGTTTTTGATAAATAACGCCAACAATTGAGTAGTTAGGACAAAAAGTTTGGGGGCTATAGGGCATCCTTGTCTAATACCAAGCATTATGTGAAATCTTTGTGAATTTCAATGTTTGTAGCAGAAAAGAATGTTCAACTGTGTCAAAGGCTTTAAAGAAATCAAGAAATAAAATAAAACTGTCTGTATTAATGAAGTCTCTATAATCTATCATGTCAAAAACAAGTCTGATGTGATTATGAATGTTTCTTCCCTTTACAAAGGCTGACTGAGATTCGTCGATGGTTTTTGCGTACACATGGGCCAATAATTTGCAGTCATTGCATAGCAATGTTATAGGTCTCCAGTTCTCAAGTAAGAGCAAATCCTTGTTATGTTTTGGGATAAGTGTGATCAGGCCCTCTTTCATAGTCGGAGTAAGATCACATTTTGATATACACTCTGAAAAGGTATTGTAAAGCATGACTCTAATATCGTTCCAAAAGAGAAGGTAGAATTCTTGACTTAAGCCGTCAGCTCCTGGGGACTTGCCTTTTGCCATGCACAAAACAGTTTTATCCAATTCTTCAATCTCTAGCTTGCTGTCCATATAATCCTTGAAGTCATTGTCCGATATTTTGCAATTATTTTTGATGTGATTGAAAAAGTTATTGCAGTCTAGTTTAGAAAAGTTTGAACAATAAAGATTTCGGTAAAAAAGCTCAATTTCTTTGTCAACCTCCATCTGATTATCAATGATTTGATTATTTATGGATAGTTTCTTTATTTTCTTTTTTGCCTGTCTTTGTCTTTCAAGATTGAAGAAATAAGAGCTGTTTCTTTCTCCTTCCTCTATCCATTGAGCCCTTGATCTTACAAATGCACCTTTTGCCTTTTCTAAATACAAACTATCGAGCTGGCCTTGAAGATTATATAACTCAGCCTTTTCTATTTCTGTTCATTCTGTCTTGGTGCTTAATTTACTGATTTCCCTGACTACATTTTGTTGCTTTTGGGTCTTCAATTTGTTGATGGATTTACCAGCTCTAATAGCAGTCTCTAACTTTAAACTTGAACCATTCCCATTTCCCTGTCGATGACAATTCTAAATTCTCACTTTCTATAATCAATGTTCCGACATCATGACAAAACTTTTCGTTCTCCAATAACATGTGGTTGAATTTCCAAATCCAATGTTTGGCCTCTTGTTTATATGGGAGCAGTGATAATGATATCACACAGTGATCAATGAGGGGTGATGCAGAAATTTCACATTTGGAGACCTCACTAACAATATTGTCTGAAATCAACCAATAGTCTAGTCTCAAGCACTGACCATTATTAGATGCATTGAACCAAGTGAATTGAGTAGTGGAAGGGTTTATCAGCCTCCAGTAATCAGTCAAGTCTAAGTTCACAGTGAAGTCCATAATAGTTTGATCAAAATTGTGGCAATTCCCTCTAGGAGGGCATCGATCTAACCATAGATCAGGAACTAAGTTAAAATCCCCACCGATTACAATTCTTTCTACGGCATACTGTAGCTTCCATTCTTTCACCAACTTTTCCAGCTGATAGAAAAAACCCATATTTTGAACCTTATTATTGTACCCATAAATACATATCAGTAAATAACGAATCCCATTGTAGTCAATTGTAACCATAACCCAATGCCCATTATCATCAGATTTGTGGTCAATAACATTCCCAGAAAACCTATTTAGTAATATCACTTCACCAGCTGAGTGTGCGGTTCCGTGGCTAGCATAGAGATCACTCCCCCATTGAGTCTTCCAAAACTTAATGTCTTCCTCCAGAGAGTGTGTCTCTTGTAAAAAAACGAAATTTGCCTTCTGGTCCTTGCAAAAAAGAAAAATAGTCTTGCGTTTCACATTAGGTTTTAACCCCCTAGCATTTAAAGAAACAAAGGAAAACATTTAGGCTACGTCATCTTGCGACTAAATGCACAGAAAGAACTTGGCGATGTGCAGGAATGAGTCACATTATTGTCCCGAACATTTTCAAACAAATATCACACAAGCTATCACTTTTATCAATCAAACCCCATGTCAGCTCCTTAGCAACTGTAACATCGAAGCATTTAACAGCTGAATCATCCAGGATCAACACGTCGGTTTTCAATCATAGCATACCCCTCTTTGAGAAATGCTTTCTTCCCGTTTTTTCTCGCCTGCTTCACCAGCGGCCATAATTTCAGACGGGTCTCTCGATCCTCTTTGGAGATGTCTTCCTTGAAGCGAATACCCATCTCCCGGCAAACTCTCGCGTCTTTCGATTTCCTCCAGACTTCATCACGCACCATCGTCATGGCAAATTGAATTATCACCGGTCTTGGCATATTTGAGTTGTCGGAGAGCCCCTTCTTGCCTAGCAGATGAACTGTGTCGACCACTTCACGTAGCCGCTCGACTGACAGGGGCACAATTCTGGTCAAAATCCCCACAACAACATCTCTCACAGCCTCGCCTTCTTTCTCTCGTAGCCCGGTCATCTTCAAGTTCCACCTTCTTTTTTATTTTTTTATAAACGTGTCCTGTTTGGCCGTGTGGAGCTCAGAATCGGTGTCTGAGTACCAAGTAGAAGCCCAACAGATTTACTTTCACAAGCGGAGCAGTACAGCTTTTGCTATAGTCCTCCACTTGATATATGTGTGAAAAATCTTTATTATGAATTGTTGTGGTTTTTATTTCCTGAGGTTATGGACACGGAGACGGAAAATTAAGGAGAAGAAAGAAGGAAGATGAAGAAGAGAGGTAGGAAACAAAAAGTCAAGAGAGGGTGAGTTGAAAATACAAGAGAGGAAGGGGAACAAAGAAAACACAGGAAGATATTGAAGTCTGCCTCCATACCCACAGGACGGCAGAGAGAGGTTGAAAAACAAAACAAAACAAAACACGAAAAAGGAACATCGACAAAACCAACCAAACATCATGAACTAAGAATTACACAACCACATCACACAAAAATAGATATAAAAATACAACAATGTCACAGAAAAACTCATGGTACCGATTAATCAAGCTCTAGTAATGATAACCTCAGCCCAAGAATATATCCTTAAACACCAGAGACCCCACATCTATGTGTGTGTGTTAGCATGCTGGTGCATATAAGGTTTCTCCATAAGAGTGTTCGATAGCTGGTGTGAGCAGGCATCAATCCGTCTCCCAGGAATCGATGCAGACATGAAGGAGATCGGAGCCAAGAAGTCCAAAGGACCCCCAGAGCCCCAGGCGGACCCGGGCGGGGCCGACCGCATCCCCCAAGAGAGGAGCAAAGGAGAACCCCAGTTCCACCTTCTTGAGTAGCGACCTTGTTCATCACGAGTGCGTTTTAGGACAACATTTTTCTTCCTGGAGGAGTTTTATTTCCTTTGCCAATTCGCCGATTTTTCCGCTTTTTTCTTTCACCGCGACAGCATTAGCTTCAATGCGCTTCTCGAAATTTTTCAAGAGTTCAGTCTGTTCGTCCATTTTCTTTGTAAGCACTTGCACCGCATGGAGGAGTCAGCAGCTCCGGTGCTGACTTGTTCAGAATCACTGGGACCTTTCTTTTTTTGGGGAAGTGAACTTTTTGTTGGTGTGTGGGACCAGTTAACCTTGTCTGCCTTCGATGTGTCAGTATCCAGCTCCATTTCTTGGATCTCCTCATCCTCGCATGCTTCATTCAGCGCAGCTCGGTTGTAATCGTGGTCAGTCGACATCAGAAAAGTTTGTCCGGGTTGTAACGTTATTACACTAGATACAACTGTTACTATCTACCTAAAACATTTAGGGTTTTGCTCTTATTAAATAACTTTTCTGGGGCTAAAAATAGATTCTTGCTAAGAACCTGCAAACTTCGTGCCACTCACTCCGCCATCTTGGAAAAGCCTCGAAGAAGAAGAAGAAGAAGAAGAAGAAGAAGAAGAAGAAGAAGAAGAAGAAGAAGAAGAAGAAGAAGAAGAAGAAGAAGAAGAAGAAGAAGAAGAAGAAGAAGAAACACTTTTTTTTCAAACTTTATTGAAAAAGTATAAACATACACAATTGTAGCACTTTCCAACGAATATACAATTACAGTATGAACATGTATATTACTGCACAATTACATTATCCAGAACGAAATAGATAATAAAGGTAGTAATAAATAAAAAAAACAGTAATAATCTCAAAATAAATAGTTTAGGATCAAAGATATACAAAACAGAATTAACAATCTCACAGGGGGTATTCAAATCATATTTTAGCTGTTCATTACATTGGGAAAATACTTTAATTTACCATATAATTTTTGTGCCTTTATATCGGTTAAGAGTTTTAGGGATTTCATGTATAATTTGAATTCATTCAGGAAGATAATACATTTGGGGGATGACTTCATAATTCCATTTTTATGAATGAAAAATTTGGCTAAACAAAGGAAACACTTTGTTTGATAGGGAAACATCCTACAGGTTTATGTGTTTGTGGAGGGGATAGGGAAACGGTGGAACATGTAATATGTGTTTGCACTAAACATATAGAAAATAGGAAGAGGTTAGAAGAAAAGTTAAAAGTTAAAGGATATGGGGTATTGAGTTTAAAGAATATATTGAGTGGGGGAAATGTATATATAGGTTAGTTTTGGATTTTTTAAGAGAAAGCGGA
The DNA here is from genome assembly GCA_963556495.2 of Valencia hispanica. Taxonomy (NCBI): domain Eukaryota; kingdom Metazoa; phylum Chordata; class Actinopteri; order Cyprinodontiformes; family Valenciidae; genus Valencia; species Valencia hispanica. Next base: position 1,322,282 of record OY747703.1, on the reverse strand, counting down.
TTAATAGGAAGAATATAGTTACGCTGCGACCCACACTCCTACACAGTAGGTGGCGGAAATGCACCTGACGCTAGTTGCCACCCGCCAATAAAACCAAAAGAAGAAGAAGAAGCTAATATACTTTCTGTTGGAGACAGTTGGCAACACTGGCTGAAGAGGGGCACATATTAGGTTGGTAATAAATGTGGTAAATGTATCAGAAGAAGTGCCATGTAATCAAATAATATCCTAACACTGTTAAGCTAACAGGAACTGCTCACCTAGCCATAGCTGTTGTCTAGAAGCGCTAAGTTAGCATAGTGTAGCCTGGGTGTTTGTTTACATGAGGCTAATATCGGACGGTACAAAAACTAACAGCATAAAGCGCTTGTGTTGGTGGGCTGTTGCCCTTTGCATAGACATATTTTTAAATATATATTTTTTGTGGAAATCATCGGTCGCAAACGAGCTCATATGGCTGTTCCGTAGGTTTTCATGTATTGCTTTGTTTTCACTTGTTTTTTGTCTCTGTTTTGAGTACAATTGTGGGGAAGATGGACTTGCAGGGGAACGTCACCTTCTTGGTAGCCAAAAACAAAAGAGATGATTCAAAATGACTGCATGTACATGTGTACTGAATATATGTTAACTACTCAAGTTAAATATAAATATAAACCTCAGTTTAGGATATGATGCGGCAAAGGGAGGCTGAGGAGAACAGGGACATGATGGATAAACTGTTCTGTTAATTTATTTGTTCTTGACACATTTGTTGTTTAATTGTATGATATTTGTTATAAATACCATGCCAGTTTATTTATATAGCACATTTAACAACGGCATGAGAGCCAACCAAAGAGCTGCACAAAAAAGAGGCGAAATTAACAGATAGATAAAATATACATTAAAACATAAGGCAATAATAAGATAAAACAGTAATGAAAGCTGGTACCTATCTCCAGCTGTCATGGGGTGAGAGGCGGGTACACCCTGGACAGGTCTCCAGTACATCACAGGGCAACACAGAGACACACAGGACAAACAACCATGCACACACATCCCTAAGGGCAATTTAGAGAAACCAATTCACAGTCATGTTTTTGGACTGTGGGAGGAAGCCGGAGTACCCGGAGAGAACCCATGCATGCACCGGGAGAACATGCAAACTCCATGCAGAAAGACCCCAGGCCAGGATGTGAAACCAGGACCTTCTTGCTGCAAGGCAAGGCAACAGCGCTACCAACTGTGCCATTTCAATTTAGTCACAATCATTTCCAAACTAAAAGTTGGATTTCAAATTAAGCTCATTCAGATTCCATTTTTTAAAACATTTATTCAAGTTGAACATTTCAGATTCAATCTGAGTGATGTAAATTCAGAAGTAATTCAAATTCAGTTTCTGATAATAAAAAATTCCTGCCCATAGAAAATGGCTGACATTTATGCAGTAAAAGAAGGTTTCGGTTTCTGTTTTCACTGCCCCTGGCTGTAGGCAAACCGCCATATTGTTATTGGGTTTGGCTCCAGTCCAACCAAACTGCCCTGCCTGAGAAAGTAACTATTTAATTTGGCACGACAGAAGATCTAATTCATGACATTTTGCACAGAATAAATTGGCACTGTTACCTTCTGATGGGTATCCATAACTGACTCATTTCATTACCAAAAACCTAAACCATTATTATTGGATGTTCAGCTCTGCTTCAACCTGCTATATTCTACATTCAGCTTTACTTCATCAATTTAGAACTGTAGAATATTTTTGTCTGGTATTTCTGCAGAAAGGGTTTGCCTGTTGTTACTAGGCGGAGACATGGTCAACCTGGGCTTGCTCTGTAGGAAAGAACCAGGATGGAAAATGTGAAAGTGGATGCTTTGAAACATTTGAACACATTCTTCCAGAGTGGAAGTGGTCCAGTCAGCACTGAAGAAAACTGCTTAGAGAACCAGGATGGACTGGACCTACTGTTTTTAAATCCACACACTTCTAAACATTAATGAGTTGGAGAAGGAAAAAATCAGATCATGTTGCAAAGCAGTTTGTGACTGATCATATGCAGATTACGAGAAGACTGATTTGTATTTTTTCCTAGAGGTAGCAACGATAGGCCACTGACGCGTCTAGCCTCTCCCCCACAGGAACCTTATGCTAGGAACCCACGTTTCTACGGAGACCAGAGCATAAAAGACGTGACTCATACAGATGTGAGCTGCTCCTGTCTTGTGCTTTTTAACATCCTCTAAGTTCATGGAGTCACCGGGACCTTCTCTTTATGCAGTAAGTAACCTGTCATTTAGAGATCAAAGGTTGCCATGTCGACAGTTAACTAGCTAGTTAGCCTAGGAGCTAGTTAGCTAGTTGGAGCTGTCAGCTGTAAACACTAGGACACGTTTTGTAAGAAGCTGGACGAATCAGAGAGAAGCTGTTTTCTTGGTCGTGTTTGGGTCATGCTAACGTCATTATTAGCGCCTGTAGTCACATTCATACACAGCAGCTTCTATGGACACACTGGGATTATTTCTCTTTAATGCTGACGATTATTTTTCATCAGAACATAAAGAATAGAATTAAAAACAGAAGGGTCGGCCTACAGAAGAGAATGTTCCAATGCTCTACAGTATCAGGACTCAATACTTGGTGTGTGTAGAGGTGGTTTTAATAATGATCAGTCACTGACATCCTCCACAAGAATGAGATAATATATAAGCATGTGGTTGGAAGGTTGTGTGGAAGGAAAAAACATGGTTGGAAAAAAGTTGAGAGCTACAGCGTTGTAACCATTAAAGCAAAGCCAGAATCTGGTGGAGATTCATATAGTGTGAACTGTGGGCGGAGTCAGAAGTCAAGGCTTCAGAATGAATCCAGGGCATGAGCTGTAATGTTGCATTCCTTGTGATAAGTCCCCCCCTAAACCACAGACACACAGAGAGGCGTCTTACCCTGGTTAAGGACTAAAAGGACGAGCCAGTTGCTCAGTGGTCCAAACTCCTCTTTTTTAAATTTTTATAATAAAGGTAACGGTTTGAAGTCAAGTTCCCAGAGTCTGAGGAGAAGGGGATAAGGACAGAACCACAGATGCTGGGAGGTCCACATTGGGTGAATGTTGGGGAGTTGTGTCATCTTCTCAGTCAAATAAACAGATATCAGCTTTAATGATATCACTGAGCTTGGCTGGCCAGGCCACTCACCTTCATCTAAACCCCAGAGACCCTGTGGGGGGGCTGACTCCAGAGCAGAACCACAGGAGGATCTCCTCCATGATGCAGGAATCCATGCAGAACAAGGACTGAGTCCATATATAGTACAAAATATGGACAGATGTAGCAGCAGGCCCCATTTCTGTTTAAAAAATCCTTAATTGTTTTTGTATGATTGGACTTTGTGAGAAATTAAATGTTGGGCTTTATTTGGCTGTAAGTATGGCTGCATGACATTAGGAAAACTAGCTCATTCTTTTAATCTTTTTGGCAAACAAAGAAAAGCTATGAGGAAGAACTTAATTTGATTGGCAGATGCTTCCCGAACATGACTGCATCGTCCTCCCAGCAGGCAGACTCGTCAGCAGACATGACGCGGAGCACAGAGGAGGACTCGTTGGTGGACGGACCGCTCATCTCTGCAGACGCCCTCCAGTCTGCCATGAGGAGAGAGTTTCAGTCTGTACCCACAACCTGTCCTGCTGGGCTCCTGTCTCTAATGCACGTATGTTATACACACATTGATTACTTTACTATTATAATTACTATTTTTACTATTTGTATTTTACCATGACGTTATGACTTCTTTGAACTCAACCAATCTCTGCCTCTGTTCTCTTCTTCTTCCAAGATCGTGTATGTGGTGCTGTCGATGTGTGTGGGCGTACTGTGCGTGTTGAAGTTTGGCCGAGAGGAGGTGTGCTTGCGTGTTCTGGGCAGCGTGCAGGGCGACAGCGCCATCGTGTTGGGGAAAGTGTTTCTGTGGGTGCTGATGCTGCTGCTCACCGTGTGGATGCACCACCACCACAGCCGCGTCCGCAGCCGGGGCTACCTGACCTTCTACAGACAGACACAGAGGCTGAAGCAGCTGCCGCTCCTCATACATTCAACAGGTAGAAGGGACAGCACGCACATGTTAGTGCAAAAGTATTCACACCGATTGAGATGTTTCCAAACCAATGCGTTTCATCAGGGTCACCATTTATGTCATAGACCAACACAAAGTTAAATAAAAGGAGGCATAACTTTAAAACACGTCACGAATAAAAATGTAAAAACTGCTGTATGTGAATATTTATAGTTGTCTGTAAAGGTCAATATCCTCCACAAGGTGGCAGTAAAATGCTTGTGTTTGTTGGTGTACCAGGTAATGTTCTGCTGCTGCTGCTTCTGGCTCTGAGGTTACCACAGACGATCCACGCCTCTGTTCTGCTCGGCATTGTGGGTACTGAGCTTCTGGTGGCCGTGCCCTGCCTCCTGTATTACACAGGTAAACTCTCTGATCACTGACATGATGAAGTCAGAGAAATGTACCATTTAGAGAAACATATAGTCAGATTTTAACATGTAGATGATGACATTCTATGAACCAATACTTCCATATTACAGTACAAACGGCTTTTCCACAGATTTCTTCATGTGTTGCTTCCCATCAGTCTGATTTTCTTGTTCTGTTCTCTAGCTTTTCTTTGGACCATGGCTCTTGCCTGTGCTTTTTCTGCCCACTGCTTGTATCTGTAGCAGCATATTGTACCGCATGTTCTGAAAACATAAAGAAGTGGAGGACAGAAAGCAAAAATAGCCAGCCTAATAACTTTCTACTGCAGACAGTTTCTAGAATCCCCTTTTCTTGTTTCTGAAAGAAAAAAAAAATCAGACAAATATGAGAAATTGAGCCTGAGAGATGCAGATCCAGTTTAAAGTTGGTGTGTGTGAACACATTGCTGGTTCCTCGTGGGTTTAGAAGTTGTCTTGGATCTGAATGATTCACAGGTCAAAAAACTACAAGTCAGAGAAAAGGTTGTCAAATTGCTCAAGAAAAGAAATGAAGAGTGACTCTTTAAAAACCAAATCTAAAGAAATGACTCGAGGCTTTTAGCGCCCGATGTAGCTTTTTTCTTCCAGAAAGGATCAACACTAAAGAATGATCAAAGAAGATGTCCACATTCACACGTCTTTGAAAGCACAGCTTTTCCTTCCACATTTCTTCATAGCAGATGATGACTTAGATTCAAGTAAACTTGTTAATTTTCCGATCTTCTGACTAAGAATGCTTACATAATTCAGCTGCATCCTTCAACCAATGATGGAGCCCCAATAGATAAGGAGTTTTGTTAAGTTTTGTCTTCATGACCAGAAGAAAGTAAAAAGGTCAAACTCTTGTTGGGATGATGCTCCAAGTATCTTTTAACATGGGAGTATCTGGTAAGATCACTCTTTACTGTAGGTGGCTCTCGTCCAAACACTCACAAACACACCTCCCCCACTCTACTCTATCTGAGCATGTTTGCATCACAATACCCGCCCTTTCTAAGACTCAACAGCATGACAATCAGCCATTCAGGTCCCTGTCCTCCTTCTGCTGATTCTTTGCTTCTGGCACAAACACCCAGCAAGCTTTTCAGCATTATACCCAGACCCATCTGTGCATCAGTTGTCTGTTCTTTTTGTAATGAATCAGTGAAGTTTAGTTTTGCTTCTTCCAAAACGACCCTCAGGTTGAGGAGTTTAATTAAAGGGAACATATTATAGTTTAGAAAGATCTGCATGTCTGGCTCTAATTGGCTTTATTCTAAGACAAGGGCCATTAGGGTCACTGTGTCAAATCTAACCAGAGAGCAGTAAAAAAAATTCTGGTACCACAGGAGACACTTTTACTCAGTTTAATATTAATCTGTAAATTAGATTATTTATTTATTTTTTGTCTGTAAACCTGCTAGCAGACAGCTTTTAGCTGCTGCTGGATTAGCTTGTAGACAAGGACATGGAGACCCCCCCCCTTCCCAACCCCACAGAAGCCCAGTGGGCTCCCAGTCCCACCCACCATACACTCCGATTCCCCTGGGTTCTAAAAGAAAAAGGCAGAATGCTTTACCATGACTCATCAGCATTTTTAATGGGTTTCTTTAAACTGAGAATTTCTTGGTGCTGTTGGTCCTTCAGTGAAGTTCAGCCAGAATCTGCTGTTGAGGTCAAAGTTCAAACCTGTAGGAAGGTTTTAGCAAAGCCGTCAGTCTCAGCTGAAACAGTACATGGATAGCCGGGAGACAGAAGTTGACTTGGACAGAAAAGCGCTGAAGTCTTTAAAATATCATAATTAAAATATGTATGTTACTCCTTCACCAACTTCTGAAGGGTCCTGGTCAGTTTGGCCCGGCTTTCTGGTTGACTTTCAAGGCTTGGCTGCAGCAGATCATTTCTTAACCATCACTCATGATGTTTTTAAGATATTTTTTCATTGTTTAGCTCTGGAAGTGTTTGAGGATAAGTAGTAGATTAGAAATGAGCTAATCTACCAGATGAAACCATTTTATTGTTGCTCTGCTGAAAAAAGAACTACCAGCTTGGCCTTCCCCTGTCTGCTGTCTCTGACAGCGTTTCTGACAGCTCTGACCTCCTGACCTATCCCTGCTCAAGACATGCAGTCCCACAACATGATGCTGCCACCACCATGTTTCAAGGTTTGCACACACAAAGCCATTGTTATGTACGTGGAAAGTTGAGTTTTGGTCTCATCTTTACCAGAGAACCTTCTTCCTCCTGTTTGCTGTGTCCCCTTCATGGTTTATGACAAATTTTAATTGGCTTTCACCAATGACTGTTCCATAGGGGGTAGATTTGGGAAGTGCATCACTTTTCTACTAGTGTCTACATGGCTCCACTCAGCTTTCCACCAGGTTCTGCTACTTTGTACCAGCTTGTTTTGTAATACTCTACTCAGCCAGGGTTCCTGAAAATGTGACGTCAGAAGACTGCCGGTTTCTGATTGGCTAGGGGTTGGCGTCACTGGTTGACTCATGACTTGGTTACAAGAATCAAACCTGACATTTATAAAAACTCATGACAGCAACTGAGCGTATCCCCCGCTTTAAGGAAAACGGCAGCGCTGAAATAAACCCGTGGTCCAACAACCAGGTCCAGACATTGTTCTGCTTGGTGGCCCATGAGAAGATGCAGCGGCAGATGGACAGTGGACTATTGTCATGGTGAACTACCTGAAGCACCTAGAGTCCAGTAGAGCCGAGTCAGCTCCTCCAGAGTCACCAAGGTCTGACCTGTTAGTTTGTGTAGGACAGAGCTCAGTGAGATGTTGTAGAACCTGACCGGTCTCTTCATCAGGCTGGTTGTTCATGATGTTCTCTAACAAACCTGTGAGGCCTTCACACAGCAGCCGTATTCATACAGAGATTACATCTCCCGCAGCTGCTCGTACTGAAACGACTCTTAGGGCCCGTCCACACGTATTAGCGTTTCGTCCACACGGATCTGGCGTTTTCGGAGACTGAAACCGCTATTTTTTTAAACCGGGTCCCAAAGTGGATAAATCTGAAAACGACACCCTTGCGGTTTCGTGTGTACAGCCAATCCGTATATTTTGTGAAACGATGATGTCATCACATCACGTGTCAGCTGCTTCATTCGTACCTGCAACAACAATAATGGCGGACTACATGATTTTGTTCGTGCTGCGGAAGCTACTAAGTCTACTAGCTTTATTACAGCAAAATCTATTGCTTTGTTATAAATATATTCTTCTTGGTTCATATACAGCGTGCAAGGTTATGCGCATGCTCAAAGTCTTCTTCTCCGTGTATAGTGCATCTCTGTGGCAGAATTACAGTGCCCCATACTGGTCTGGCATATATACTACACCGTTTTCAGTCGGTTTCAGTGGTTTCGTGTAGACGCAGATATTTCTTGAGAGGACGCCGTGTTTACGAAATTTTTCTTTAGAACGAGGGAAAAAAATGATCGGATAGGGAACGCACCGGCTTCGTGTGGACGTGGCCTTACATTGCATTTTATTTCAGCCTATAACATTACAGTTATAATCTGCCTGTTGTTGATCTGTCTAATAAAAAGCCATTAAAACATACACGTTAGAGGATGTTGTGAAAAATGTGAAAAGTTTCAGGGAAGTGTTATTAGACGTGTTATTTGTTACAGAACTAGAAGAATGACATCCTGTTGGAACCATGTCTGCTCTGATTGTTTCAGTCGTTCAGGATTTTTAGTAGCAGCTGACCTTTAAGCTTTTCTTAAGGGGGCGTGAGGGGAAGCTGCTGCTGAAGATGCTGGATCAGAGGATGTTGATATCGAAGACTCTGCATTGAAAGGAAATCCATATTAAAGGTTTGCTTGGCTGCTGAAGGGCACAGATTGCAGGTGGAGATAGTGGTGGGTCAAGGAGGGAAGATAAGAGGCTGTAGGGTCTAACGTAGCCAGAGGGTAGCGCTGTGTCCCCGCTGGGAGGCTCACACACCCAGGGATGGTCCCTGTGTTTACAGGGCAGCTCATCCAGGTCACGTCTTCATGTGGGTTGGATGGGTGTTTGTGTTTGGCATTCCAGCCCAGATCAGGGCAGCCAAGCATGGTGCAAACCGTGACGAAGCTGAGTCACAGAGGAAGGTCTGATGCCTGCAGCCATGAAGTCCATACAGGAAGGCCTCGTTCAGCGCCTCTTTGAAGTGCATACTGATTGTTTTTCTGTTTGAGCTCCTATGTATGTTTCTGCCTCTCATTTCAACATGAATGCGCTTTACTCAATAGAGCTCCATGCACATCAAAGCCATGCCCTGGCCTTCAAAGGCCTCCACTTCGAATACATCTCTCTGTTGTGCCTGGCCCGAGGTTAGTGTAAGCCCTGCAGGGCGCATGCTGATGCCTACAGCACAGTAGTACAGTAGTACAGTACAACCCTGACTTCTTCATGCATTGCTTCCTAGGATAAAGACATTTCATGAACCCTGAGGCGGCTAGAAACCATGCTTGAAAACAATCATCCCTTTTAGAGCCTTACTGATTTTATATCCAACTAATAACTTGGAGCAGTAGTCATCCACTAATTTCATTTCACTTCAGCTTACACAAGCAGCGAATCAACCAATTACATGGCAGGAACTGGGTATATGTAGACATAGGGAGCACAATTAGCTGAAATTCAGAGCGAGCACCAGAACAGAACGGAGGAGTGGAGGGATTTTGGTGGTTGCTGCCAGACTGGTTGGTCTGAGTGTTCCTGGCTGGTTCAGGAAGGTCGAAAGGCAACAGTAGATCAAATTACCACTCAGTAAGGCCAAGCTACGCCGAAAACCATCTCTGACTGTACAACACGTCCAGTCTTGAAGGTTGCCATGTCCTACAGCATTGGAGTACATTACAGGAGTACATAATGCTCCTGTGATGTTCATATATTACCACCAAACAGCATTGGAAATCCTCTGTCCTTCTACACATGATTTTGGTGCAGTCCAGCTCATCAGGTGTGGTGCCATTAGCTGTTAGCACCTCTGCAGCTCCCCTGTTATCACCTGGAAGTGTGCACTTCCAGGCGGCTGAGATGAGAGCAGGTTAGGTCTGAGCGCTGTCTGTCCAACCATGTGACAGGCTCTAACAGGAAGGTGTGAAAGGTGCCACTTCCTCCACGCTGCCTGCCCCCTCAGTCCATCTAGCTGTCTGTCACTGTGTGTGCACCTTGGTTGCTTTAATGAGACACATTGGGCTGCACAGAGTGGCTACATTTTTTAGTTTCATCTATTAAAGGCATTAATGTAGAAACAAAAGCTGAGAAAAACACATGATAAAAAGTAAGTAAAAAGCTTCAGTAGATTTAGAGGACATGATCAATGGTTTAGTTCAAACGTTTTTACTCTTAAACACGTTTGAACTATTTAAATCATCAGCTGTCAGGATTTTAGGAGAGGCCAACTGTTAATGAGAGCCATCAACACAATGAAGCCTCTCTGCAGACCTCACTGTTCACCCAGACTTGGTGTCTACCAACTGAGGACATTAATTCCTCCAGGAACCTTCAGTTAGAGCAGAAGAGATGTGAAGTTCAACCACTATGATAACCGAAGCAGCTGGGGTGTTTCCAATGAGTCCCTACCCATAGATTAGCCTGGATTTAAGGTAGGCTTACAGTGGAGGAAATTAGTAGTGAACATATTAAAGGTTTGTCTGGAAACACGTTTAATTGGTCTGTTGAAATGAAATACACACCAGCTGGCAGTAATCCACACATACAATGTGTAAAGAAGGGAAATCACACAGAATAAATACTGAACATTCCTACTGACATTAATTTGGTGCTTGGTAGAAAAAGCCTTTTTCTCATCACAGCTCCCAAGACATCTGGTGTATGGAGAAACTGGTAAGGTGCATTACTGAGGTGTAGCTTTGGCACAGTCTTCACTCCAGCTGTCTTTAGATCCTGAACGTTCTTGGCTCTCTTCCACACAGTCTGGACTGACTGGGATAGTTGATTTTCTTTGTTTAGAGTTATGGTCTCATTATTAAAAATATGGTTTTCACTTTGGGAACTTCATGGTAATTTAACCAGATCTTTTTCTGACGGTGTATTCTGTGGGCCCACTCCTCAGCCCCCATGTCTCCATACACAGTCGGCCCTTTAAGGAATCAGCTAAAGAAATCCGAATATCACGACTGTTTCAGCAGCGAGTAGCGTCACTGATCAGAACCATAAGGAGCCCAGAGCAGCAGATATAACAAGAGATTAACATGGAAGAAGCAGGCTAGTTTCTGTGTTTCTGTTTGCTGTTATTATGAACTACTTCACCAGTAACGCTTCTTATTTTTACAAAGCCTGTCGTTTGGCGAGGTCTCTTCTTTTCTCTCTGAATTACAACCAATCAGCGCGACTTAACAACAGCTCCCGCTGAGCGACTCTACCAGGCCATCATCATCATACACACCATCATTCAGGTACTGCGTTGGTTTCTGAAATGGCCCCAAAAACGACCCTGTTGGCCCGGCCCGATGAAGTGGAGACGTGTGCATACTAGGAAGGTCCGGTCAAATGACCCTGAAGTTCCTATAGTGGAAATGCTCCTGTACTATGCTAAGCCATTCAATGATTTCTAAACTGTTTATATTCTGTTTGCTATTATTCACTATTCATCCTCCCTTCATTTATAGAAAGCATGTAAGTACCATATGATGAGAACATCCCACAGCATGATGCTCCCACCTCCGTGGTTTACTGCTGCTATGCTCTTTTTGGGCTGATGAGCAGCGTTGTTTCTCCTCCAAACGTGACATCTAAAAAGGGTTTGATTTTGGTCTCATTTAAGGTTAACTTCCAGTATTTCACTGGCTTGTTGTCCAGGTGTTCTGCAGCAAACTTTAAACCATCTTTAACATGCTCTCTTTTTCTTCAGCAGTGAGTGTCCAGAGGCCACTGTGGTTACTTGCATATTGTGGGAGCTAATTCCAGTTCTTTCTAGAAGGTCTTCCTCCCTCCCTCTTGTGTTTTTACTCCTTTCTTCTTTACCTATTATCTCCTCGGCATTCTTTCTCTCCCTCCCTCACTTACTTGCCTGCTGCAGCTTTATTTACACACACACACACACACTCAGATTTAGGGCCTGATTATGCAGGAATGTTCAGTATTTCTTTAGATTGTGTGTGAGTGGATGCTGGGATGCTGAGCTGTAGCCCAGTAAAGATAACGCTCTTTAGAACCTGTCTGACTATTTCCTCTGGCTAATGACACTTGAGTCTTATCAGAACCCAGCCAGTGACTCCCCCAACCTTCCTCACACGTTTGACCATCATCCACACCACTCTGTGTTATCATGGTCCGGGCAACACGTCAGGTACTTTTACTGCAGTGGTTCCCACACCTTGCTGCGACCCACACCCCATGTGTTATAGTGGATGCTCAGGGTGACAGAATGAGAGGTCTGAGAGCAGAATGAGTGTAGGATGTAACAGTTTATGAGTGCTTTAAGGAAGAGCAGTTGGAAAACAGTAAAGGAGCAAATGTGTGCAGATTCACACCTAGCTGGAGAGCTCTCGTTGATGTGCCTCATCTGCTTATATTACTACCTGAAACGTGTCTCCTTGTGTGTTTTTTAGTCAAGGTGATTCAGTTCAACAAAGAGCGAGCTGCACCAGACGTGAGCCAGGAGGAGCATTCACACACCGTCACAAGTCTGCCGACCGAGACCGGCTTCAGGTACGCCAAACCACTGAGAGACATAGATTATTTACCTGGAGGTTTTTAATTCAGCAGATTTGGATGGAAAAGATGAGACCAAACTGAATCATCTCAGAACTTTTCCTCCTTTAATGTGACCTATGACCCCTACAACCTCCGATTAACCTCCTCTTTCAGTGTGATAACAACCCAGAGTATACATTCAAATCAGAAAGGGCGCCAGTAGGCTACAGGATGGGAGGAAAAAAACTGAAAAAGAAAATTTGCAAATTTTTTTAAAATTATTATTAGACTACTGTCATAAAAAGTTCTAGTTTTGTATATACATAACTCCTGAATAGTAATTAAAATGTGTTTGGACTGATTTAACAAAAAAGTTTTTAACAAATTTGATTGTCGATATTGAGCGCAAGCTAGTCACACTGAAGTTCTCTGGCTCTCCAGGGGGGGCGGTGTTACAGCGGTTGTATGAGCTGCTAGAGGAGGTGAAGTGGTTTTTGACAGAAATCAAATCGAACTGGTGAAGCATCTGGTTGACACTATATCTGTCCTATTTGATCTATATTTGACCGCTTGAATGTCCTTAAACTGTCTTTGTAAGGCCGCGAAACTCCTATTTTGCTCATTGCAGACAAAGTGCACGCCTTCACAGTAAAACTAGACCTCCATGGCCGCATCAGTGAGGGAACCCCAGCCTCCGGGAGGGAGGATTTATAGACTGATGAAAATGTCTGGGTTTTTATTGTTTTCATAGGACCATACTAAAACTGACTGGTGTGATGCATGCAGTATGACAACCTTTCTCACATGTAACGTCCTCCTGAGCTGGTTCTGATCCGTTTATTGACGCCACAGACAGCAGGCTGTGCGCCGAGCAGCGCTGCGCCGCGCCGCATGCATTGCACAGCACAGCGCTGCTCTGCGCAGAGTTGCACCGCACCACATTATCCTGCATTGCGCAACGCAATTGTGCAGCGCCGAGTTACTGCTGTTTACAAGAAGTCAAAGCACAAGCTTCATGCACGAACCACCAAAGATATACGGTCCAGTCGCAACAAATGGGCGGAGGAGTGCATCATTCACAGAGCTGGCATGAGTGTTTCTGAGTGACAAAAGTGGCAAATATCCCAAAGATCACATGAACACAAAAACTATAAAAAGCCTGAGCAAAGTGAGAGTTGATCTATAAACTGACTGTGGAGGATAAAGATGCAAACTAAACAGAGTTAAGCACTTTTTTATTTTGTTTTTGAGTCTGCAGCTGTTTACTTTGATTACAGTGAAAAGAAAATAATACTTGTTTTCTCAGAAGATCATTTCAGGTTTTTGTCCAGTGTAATTTAAAAAGTAAACTAATATTGTTGCTGGTAACTATTTCTATTATAATTTATTTCCAGAGATTATAAAATCATTTTCTACTTGTGAAAGCCTTTTTGAAGTTTGTTATTTAACTAATCTTTTCTAACCACATTGAGAATGCACACTTTAAATATGTTAAAATCAAAAGTCTTGACCAAATCCTGAAAGTGTTTCAGTACTGTGCCAGATGGCCTCTTTTTTGGAAATCAAAATATGGTCACCCTATTGATATGCAGGAGCAGCTTATTGAGCTGAAGAGTGACAGTAGACTGAAGGAACTCTTTGGCTCCTCCCCTCTTTCGTCATTCTGGGCAGCATTGATGCAGGAATATCCTCAACTCTGTGACGTCGTCTTGAAGATTCTCCTTCCTTTCACGTCGACATATTTGTGTGAGGCAGGATTCTCATAAATGACTGCACTCAAAACAAAATCCACAATCGGGCACAAATCCAGGATGATTTGAGGCCATGTTTATCAAACATTGAGCCAAGAATTGAGGATCTTTGCGAGGCAAAGCAGGCTCAGGTCTCACATTAACATCACCTACCTGCAAACTTCTGTAAATAATGCAGATGATGCCTACTATTGGGCCTAATAACAATAATAATAATAAAGCATAAATTAATAGCAGAGGTTTGGTGCCAATTCCCAATTATAGCAATAGCCTAGTAATGATAATAGGCCTACTGATGATGATGATGATGATGATGATAATAACAACAACAACAACAACAAAGCAATCTTATAGGCTCTATTGTAGAGTTTCTCAATGATGAGGATGATGATGGTCAGAAAAATGAGTGGAGAAGCAGCTAAAGTCTGTGCATCTCTTCTTTGTGTGACAGAGGCTCGTCCAGTCTTGAGGAGGTGGTGGAAAAGCAGGCCGACCTGATAGAGTACCTGAAGCAGCACAACACATTACTGAGCAAGAGGCTGCTAAACCTCACTGCTCAGCACTGAGAACACTCCTAGCTCAGCCAGCTGATGAAAGCCTCCAACGCTCAGAAGAGGGATCAGTTTACTGCTCTGAGAGAAGACCTGAAGGACTAAAGTAGACCTGTACACACAGACTGAGTCGGCTCCTACACCTGAGATGGACTGATAACCCAGGAGGAGGAAGATGGAGGAGGGTGGAGGAGGTGGAGTCGTGGGTCACAGATCAGAGGTATTGGGGTTGTTATCACTGTGCTACAAGCTTCACTGACCCGGGTGTGCTCCAGCTTTGGTTCCTCTGACACAAACTGAGCAGTAAGATCAGCTGGACAAAGGACAGAGAGCTTATTGTCTACCTGGGTCTTAAGCAAGAGGGCTAAAAATGTTCTGTTTTATCAATCTGATTATTTTTCTTACCTGTTTTGTCATTAAGTCTGCATTTCAATAAAATCTTTGATTTTCTTATTTTGTTTAGTCTTAACTTAAACTGTAGATCAACTCCAGTACCATGGTGTTTAGTGGGATTATTGCTTTCATGTGTTAAATGTCAAGCCTGTTATCAGTTATATCAGCCAACAGGGGGCGCAGTCTTCAGCTGGGAGCTCAAACACAGCCACCATCCTGCAGGTTCTTACCCTTTAATCATTGATGCTCAGCTGCCATACTAGTGCCTTGCAAAAGTATTCATAACACTTAAACCTTTCCAAAGTTTCTCAACCAGAAACTTCACTCTATTTTATTATTATTTAATGTTGTAAACCAACACAAAATACTGCAAAATAGAGAAGTGGGAAGAAAAAAAATCTGAACAGAATGGTGACAGTATTTATTTATCCCCTCTTCATTCTGGAACCCTGAAATTAAGTCCAGGCCAACCAACGGCTTTCAGAATACGTCTAATTTAAAAGGTCGCTGTGTTTGATTTAATTTCGGTGTGAATACAGCTGTTCTATGAAGGAACCAGACGTTTGTTAGAGAACAACCAGCCTCTTTGGCTATAAAAGACAGCATCATGCTGTGGGGAAGCTTTTCTTCAGCAGAGACAGTGAAGCTGATCAGGCTGCCAGAGACCTGAGACACCTCTGGTCTAGCAGGTCAAGGACCCTAAGCATGCAGCCAGAGCTACAATGAAAGGGTTTGTATCACGGAATATCACTGTGTTAAAATGGCCTAGTCAAAGTCCAAACCTAATTCTAATGAAGAATTTGTGGCAACACTTGAAAACTGATGTTCTCCATCTAATCTGACAGAGCTTCTGTTTATTTGCAGGGAAAGCTGCTAGAGGCGCCTCCTACAGGCCTGCAGCTGTAACTCCTGCAACACGTGGTCCTCATGGGGGCATCACTGTCATTGTGAATGTAATGTGAGAACATACAGTGATCAAGGACAATGACTATATATTTGATTTCACTGAACACATACAGAACGAAAAATGAAACGTCACATCTGCACAGTTTTTATTCATAAGGTGTAAACATCAGTTTACAGCTCAAGTGCATACATGCATACATACACACATACATACACACATACATACATACACACACACATACATACATTATAAACAAAGGTGAAAGTTCGTCATGATCAATGTTCTCTCGGCTGATTGCTCCCTTCATGTTGAAATGAGAGCTTTCTTTTTGTCTCTGAACTCTTCAGGGTTGAAACAGTTTTTCATCCTACGTCTTGAGGTTGACTTTGAAGTTCTCCTTGTAGTCTTTTGGCAGGACATCATGGCGGTCTTTAAGTGGCACTATTATGGAGTCCCAGGTTGGTGTCTCCACCTCTCGTGTCCATCTGTCCTGACTCTGGGATCCATCCATGGTGTTCAAGCTGTGCAGTCAGGATCACATCCATAGTTCACTCCTCAGAAGGCGTTTCTCCACCTATGATGGAAAAACACTTCTTTTAGTGTCCTGCTGAGGCTGATGAGTTAAGCCACAGATTCACAGAAATCACCTGCACTGCCCCCCTCCCCCTGTGTCTTAACTCCTCCTGGCATTAAAGCATTCCTGTTCATCATTAGCAGGATTTATGTCTCAACCTTTTCCTCCATACACCCTGCTACTAATCACAGCCACCCTGCTAACTGCCTGCCTTGTAACCTGCCTTTGTTCCATGTGTCATACAGCTTGGAGCTCGCTTTACAGCCTCCTTTCACACACAAACACATCTTACCTCAGGGGAAAGGGACCCTGGAGTGAAGAGGCATACAGCGCCTGTGTGGACAGTGGTGTCTGTGGTACTTTCTCCTCAGATTCAGGAAATCTGAAACACAGAGGTTTGAATTAAAACACACCAACACATGGGACATCTAGGCTCATTAGCTGCTAATTCATTTAAATGTAAGAACTATTCAGATATTTAATCCTACAAATAATCTGATGGATGTCTAGTAGATGAGCCTGGTAAGAAACCCTGATTTTAAGCACCACCTGTGTTCCTTGGACATAAAGAAATGTTCTTTAAAAATCACCATCAAATATTATGTCGAACAGGTTTTTGTTCAAATAAATGTCATTTTGAACTTCTGTCCTCGCCATACATACTTTTCACAATTCTTAACTCCTTAAATGCTAGTTTAGCGCTAGTGTGGCTTTTTTCCATCCTTTATCCAACCAGATTTTTTTCTGAGTATATTTGTGTCAAGAATTAGCAATTACACTGATTATTTGTTTGTGCAAACATTTTATAAATATATTGCTCCACCTGAGTCCTTTGGGATTTCTCTCACCTTACTTATCCAACAGTAATCTGATCAATTTATATTGTTTTGCAGTTTCTTATAAATAAGTCTATAAAATGTTGTTTGTAAAAATTAGTGATGTAATTTTACCTTTCTTTTAATAATATTACACCTCAGTCCTCCCCTCGTCTTTCTTATATTTAGTTTCTGAAATGTTAACCCCCATTATGCCAGGTCTGGAAGGGATTTCAACAGCATACACAATTTTTCATAGAAATTGAAATAAATTGGTACTTTATTAATAAAAAGATCATTTAAACGTCAGTTGAACAAAAAAAGCCAAAGAGGAGTGCTCTGTTCAGTAAAACACATGAGAAAACTAGTAAAACATTACATTCACCCAAAGTTACGGAAGCCCATTTCTGCCATTCTGATGAAATAACTTTTATCTTATAATAATAGCTAAGTCATAATTAATTTAATTTTAATTTTGAGGAAATGGGCTATCCATTTGGATCAACACCGGCGACATCATGCATAGCCTAAATAAAGTATGTCCAGTGATCGTTATGTATTTCCTGTGGTCTGGTTATAAATGTAAGTATGCCATAAACTCAATGCCTCTGGAACATTTGCAACAGTTTTACTGTGTGGAGCCATTTAAAACATGTGGGGCCGACTGGGAGAGAGACCTAACATGGCCCCAATAAATCCAGTCCAGGCCCAGGAAGGAGACTTTATGACCACCAGCTGGCCTCACCTCCCTGCTCTGGGTTCCAGGCCCCTGGTTCCAGGCCCCTGGCTCCGGGCTTCGGGGTCCGGGCTCCTGGCTCCGGCCATGTTAATAGACCTGCAGGTTTAACACCCCCGGGCCGGAGTGGCTTCAGGTCCGGGGGAAGCAGGAAGGTTCAATCACCTGGATGCTGTGTGACCCCCGCCGGCCATCCCCACCCTTCATCCTTCCTTCAACTTCTATAGCCTCCATCATCATCATCACATGAACCCGATCACCAGCTCATGTCCTGCCCAGCAGCTGTTTGTCCTGCAGTTTACAGCAGAAACTGCACAACAACAAACTAAGCTATAAATGAACTCTTTCAGTGTTAGGGTGATTTTTGATTGTTTTGTACGTTTTCCAAAAACAAAATAGTTTAAAGAGAGTTTATGAATATCAGACCCATCTGAAATGGAATTTAAAAAGAGAAACAAATATCCCTTTGGTGTGTTTATAAATAGATTTAAAGGTTTTTACTGATAGCTAACTTTAAAAAATTCATCCAGAGCAGACAGAGCTGTTCATCAGAATGATTTAAAAGCTGCGTAATGTCCCTTTAAAAGCGGTCTGAACGTTAATGTCAGCCTTGTGCTACACAAAGATAATTAAACCATAAGTTTGTTTTATTGATCTAGTTCAACAATTATTATTATTATTATTATTAGTAGTAGTAGTAGTATTAAAGTCATGGTAAAACCTTATTTTATCAGCTAGGTAGCCTACTTGCACTTTTCACTAGATAGCCTTGTTAAAATGTTGTTTCTATGGTTACTGGTTTCCTATGGTTTTGTTGATTAAATAAAAAAATATGGTTTGGTTGAATACAAAAACTTACGGAAGAGGATTAGGGCCACTGAAGAAAAAAAAATAGAATTCTGAGAAAAAAGTCAGAATTCTGACTTTAATCTCAGAATTCTGACTTTATTCTCAGAATTCTGACTTTAATCTCAGAATTCTGACTTTATTCTCAGAATTCTGACTTTAATCTCAGAATTCTGACTTTTTTTGGAAATGAAAAAAAACCCTTTGTAAAATTTTTTGTTTGTTTTAGGTTTCTGAAAAAAGTCAGAATTCTGAGAATAAAGTCAGAATTCTGAGAATAAAGTCAGAATTCTGAGAATAAAGTCAGAATTTGGACTTTTTTTGGAAATGAAAAAAAAACCCTTTGTAAAAAATTTTGTTTGTTTTAGGTTTCTGAAAAAAGTCAGAATTCTGAGAAAAAAAGTCAGAATTCTGAGAATAAAGTCAGAATTCGGACTTTTTTTGGAAATGAAAAAAAAACCCTTTGTAAAAAATTTTGTTTGTTTTAGGTTTCTGAAAAAAGTCAGAATTCTGAGAAAAAAAGTCAGAATTCTGAGATTAAAGTCAGAATTCTGAGAATAAAGTCAGAATTCTGACTTTAATCTCAGAATTCTGACTTTATTCTCAGAATTCTGACTTTATTCTCAGAATTCTGACTTTATTCTCAGAATTCTGACTTTAATCTCAGAATTCTGACTTTTTTTGGAAATGAAAAAAAAACCCTTTGTAAAAATTTTTGTTTGTTTTATACGGAAGAGGATTAGGGCCACTGAAGAAAAAAAAATAGAATTCTGAGAAAAAAGTCAGAATTCTGACTTTAATCTCAGAGTTCTGACTTTTTTCAGAAACCTAAAACAAACAAAAAAATTTTCCAAAGGATTTTTTTTTCATTTCCAAAAAAAAGTCCGAATTCTGACTTTATTCTCAGAATTCTGACTTTATTCTCAGAATTCTGACTTTTTTCAGAAACCTAAAACAAACAAAAATTTTTACAAAGGGTTTTTTTTTCATTTCCAAAAAAAGTCAGAATTCTGAGATTAAAGTCAGAATTCTGACTTTTTTTTTGGAAATGAAAAAAAAATCCTTTGGAAAAATTTTTTGTTTGTTTTAGGTTTCTGAAAAAAGTCAGAATTCTGAGATTAAAGTCAGAATTCTGACTTTAATCTCAGAATTCTGACTTTATTCTCAGAATTCTGACTATAATCTCAGAATTCTGACTTTATTCTAAGAATTCTGACTTTATTCTCAGAATTCTGACTATAATCTCAGAATTCTGACTTTTTTTGGAAATGAAAAAAAAACCCTTTGGAAAATTTTTTTGTTTGTTTTAGGTTTCTGAAAAAAGTCCAAATTCTGAGATTAAAGTCAGAATTCTGACTTTTTTCTCAGAATTCTATTTTTTTTTCTTCAGTGGCCCTAATCCTCTTCCGTAAAAACTTGATCTAATTAGGTTGTTTTTTTTTATTTATTAAAATGCAATGGACAAACATGTTGTTTAAGTTTTTACATGTAATTTAATCTGGAAACATACCGGACTGTATTTTAAACATTTTCATTGAAATCCGGCTGTTAGGTTTGGTAATGCTGCAGGTTTAGGAAGGTGAAGATAATCTGTGAAGAGCAGAAGGCCAGAGAGCCAGGCTGGGTGTGTGTGTCCGGTTCTTACCTGGTCTGGCTGAAAACACAGGTGCTACAGCCGCTACCAGCAGCAGGAAAAGGTAGAGCAAGCTGAAAACCTTCATGGTTAAAGTTTGGAAGTTTCCTCTGGTTCTGATTCTGGATCAACTGATGATGCACCCTCTTCCTCTCCCCCCTACTGTTTTTAGTCCACTGAAGCGAGAGAATCCATCAATCACCAGCTGGCCTTCCTAGAACTTGTCCAGAGTTCCAAGTAGAATCTTTGGATCCAGGAGCTGTGGGCTTGTCTCCTTCTCTGAGGGCAAAGTGACCAAGGTACATCTCCCCCCATCTGTTTTATACAGCCCTTGAGAGGGAGGGGTACACCCTGACCTCCCCCCCCCCCCCCACACACACACTGTCCCTCCCTCTCCGGCACACACACAGTCAAGCGCTGCACATATTGACCCCACATGTAGAGGGTAATTCCAGTGACAGGAAGCCCCCCTCGCTCCCTGCTCTCTTAACTGCCCTGTGCACACAGTCTTGTGCTGCGTTTTGCACGTGAGTGATTGATTTGTTGAAGCAGAACGGAAGAGACCGAGCAGATTTATCACCATCGGAGTTTGAGAGGCTGCAGCTGAAAGTAGCAGGTCCTTCATGAATCCCTCCAGTCGTTCCCTGCCCCCGCATTAATGAGGAACCACATCTGGGGTCGGGTGTTGCTGTTTGGGGGGGGGGGTGACTGTTGGCCTTTTGCATCAAGCATTTAGGAGCCTTACTGAATGAATTTCTGAGATCTGTTGCACAAGACAATTAGCCAGTGAAGACCCAATGTCTGTCTGAGAAGGATCCAACGTCTCCGACTGTCTGCTGGTTGGACATTTCTGGCTCTGGGATGGTGGAGCTGCTCCTTCTGAAGAAAATGGTTCCTTTATGTGGCACAACAGGTTATTATTATAGAGGGATTAAACCTAATTCAGTTTACCAACAGTGCTAATCAAAGACCTGCGGCCAGGGTCCAAAAAAATGTCAACTAATTGGGACGTAATTGTTATTGTTAAATGATAATATAACTGTGATTAACCACACATTTTGGACTTAAATTTCACAAGTCAAACCCTGGACTGATTACTGCCAGAGCTGTAGAATCAGGAAATAACTTACATAGAATGTGTCTGACAACATGTAGTACTGATGATCTCATGAGCAACAACCAAAAAGCCACTACTTAGCAAGAACAACACAAATGCCTGTCTCACATTTCTCCAAAAATCCTCTTCATGGACCCATTTGCTAAGATATGATGTGGCAAGAGACACAAGATGAATTTCTGGAGGGTGTGTCCCATTCCCTCTGGCTGAGAAATAATACAGTAAGATCATTATACCAGCAGTCAAACATGGTGGTGGGAGTCTGATGGTCAGCGGCTGCTTTGCTTTTTTGGGACATGAACAAGTTGCTGTAATTAATGAAACATGAATGCTGCTGTGGTGCAGAAACCCTGCAGGAGAACTTCCCACCATCAGTTAGTGAACAGCTAGTCCACCTCTAAAGGGCTGGAAAACCAAACAGAATAAAGCTGTTGGCATGACCTTAAACACACCGGTCATGCTCTAAAATCCTCCGATGTGACTGAAAGTCTGCAAAACAATTCTGCACAGAAGAGTGGGCCCAAATGTCTCTACAGGGAGTCTAAAACTCTGGTGGGTCATTGCAGTCCCTTGATGGCAGATGTTAGGCGGTGTCACATCCAGATATTAGATGTAGAGGCCAACTGATTTATCATCTATTGCTAGGGTTTTGTAAAAAACTTTTGCCATGAATAAATAAAATCAATTGAAATCTGCTTGTTGGATTTCTCCATGTTATTTTGGTCTAACATTCAGAATTGGTTGGTGTGCTGAAAAAACAAAAACAGAGGAAATTACTGGAGAACAAATGGTTTTCACAGCAGTTTATAGCACCAACCCTATTACATATCAGGGCAGTGTTATATGACAAACATATCGAGAAATATAGAATCAAATCAGTCCAGTCATATAGACAGAATCAAATTCACTTACATACATTCTACTCTGATCCTTGTTAAAATACAACTCAGTCCAAATTACTGCTTGACTTGTTTCTAAACATATTTAAAATTTAAATCAGCTCAAAAGGCATTTATCTACTTGAAAGTAGTTTTGCATTAAAAAAAAGATGTTTTTAACAAAGTGTTTCTCTGCCAGTCCTCCAGGTTGGAGCAGCAGCAGCAGAGGGGTTTTCCTGCAAAGGTAACCTGTTTCAGTAGCTTTAGTTCTTGGTGTGGGACTCAGTCCACTGTCTGCTTACAGCTGTCTCTGTGGACTGAGACTCCCCATTCAGCAGCCAGCTAATGAATTAACACATTAAGATGAAATGTCAGCCATTACATGTGAATGAGGATTAGAAGAGCAGCAGGACCCTAATGGACCACATGGCTCATAACAGTCAGAAACTTTGAACAACCATGTGGACCATCAACTCTCTTGGATGTCAAAGACTGGCAGCCAGGGTCAGATTGGCTCTTTTTAAATGATCTTACCTTTTCTAAGTGTGCTGTTCTCTTGTCAGTCTTCATATGTTTTGGAATGTCCGTTTATTGTTTTATGATGTTTGCAGAAATACGTGTTAGAGCGTCAGAGATTCCTCATGGTTTGGGTCAGTGCACATACAGACCAACACTCATCCTGCTGCAAACACTCTGCTGAGGTATGTAGTTTGTTTCTTTGGCCAAGTCTCTTTGCATATCAGCTGCCATTGTCTTTTAAATAACTTTTATTTTCCCAATCTGAATATGCTAATTTGGCCTCAATTGTCATTCAGAGCCCCTGGTATTCACTGCCCTCTACCCTCCAGAGCTCCTCTTCACTAGGTCTCCCCCAGCTTCTGTCTGTCTGCGCTTCAGAAACAACACAATCGTATCAAATTCTCCCACCAGGTTTTCCTAAAGCATGTTGTAATATTTGCTCTTCCTGGGGATTATACGTCTTTACGAGGATTACTCATCCTGCTCAAACACCCTCCAAGAGGGAGGGTAACCTTTCATTAAATTCTTTCAGGAGTTTGGTATGACCACAATCTGTAGATCGACATCAACATTTTTACACAGGAACCTTAAGTTTATGAGATGTAGCTTTGAGATATTAAGAATTAAGAATATTTTCTATACCTTCGAGGCTCCCACTAAGGAACATAATCTGATCAGTGCCAAATGACTTTACCTAAACTTTGATAGCCTGAAATAAAATGACAAGTAAAGCCAAATCTCACAAGTTTTCAGAAAAAAATTGTTTCCCAAACACCCTGTGCTAAAAATAAAAATGTCTGTCAATACCAGTTTTATTAAAAATGTATGTTCATTTGTATACTCAGAGTTCCAAGTTGGAAAAAGTATCTCCAGTGCCCCTTAAAATGTCAGCTTTGAAGGATTTTTCGCCAACCCCAAATTAAATAAAATTCCAATATGGCTTCAGGGTGTATAATAAGCAGATATAATAAACTGTTTATATCCATGTTTGACGCTAAATCAGCCACAAACAACCTCTGTTTAAGAATGTGGGGTTTGGCTTCAGAGAACTAAGCTTGACCTGCAGTAGATAACGGTCCAAATGACCTCAGTTTAAACTATTAGAAAGAAGTTCTGAACTCGAAGTTGGTCATCCAGATTGGAGTGGATGTGTTGTGGGAAAACTGTCTTTTCCCTTCATAGTAATGAGGCTGGAGTCTGCGTCGGCGTTTTTCATATTTTATTATGGCCAGTCTTGTTCATGAGCCCGCCTGGGCCAACACTCGAACTTTCTCACACCCAGATCACGTCTGTCCTCTCTGCAAGCAGCTTCTGCCTTCAGTCTCCTGATGTTATGTCTTCATTGCACTCCTCACAGCCAGCAGTCAGATCAGAGTGAGTGAAAGGTCTCTTCCCTGACTCTAATAATTATGCCATATTCTACAGATTCCTTTACTAATAATTACTTAATCAATTAATTGACATAACATTGAAATTTTCTGTAACAGACGTTATCCTGAAATGGCTCCAGCTGGGGTTCTATAGAGATATTTATACTTCATAGACAAGTGGACCCCAAAACCTGATTGATGTAAAGGTTGTCATCTCTCCAGGTTCACAACAGTTCACCTTGGGTAACCAATATTATTGTATTAACAATGGATCTGCAGCAATATTACAGTAAGCCATCATCATTATGGTCCCAAACACAGAACATATGGAAAAGACAACAAAGGAAGATCAGTGAAGAACATGTGGCGAGTGCATTGCTATGATGCAGCTGACCCAAACTTTGAATAAATTACAGTCTGTGTCTCCTGGAAAGGTCTTTACAACAGGTCTGCATTGATACAGGAAACCTAGGGACTCTCTTCCCATGGCAACCGTGTTGGTATATGAACCTTGAATGTATACCATCGGAAATGAAAAATAAATTGTGCGTATCTTGGGCGGGGTCCACTCTGGACAGGTCACTAGTCCATCACAGGACAACAGTGCAATCAAAGATTAGTAGACTGATAAGTGCAACAGTTTGACAGTCTATAACATTCCATCTTTCTAACATAGACATTAGTGATTGTTGTTTCGGTCTACGTTGTTCACTTCTGGGGGTTTTTGTCATATGGGTACATTTAGTATCTTTTGGGTTGTTTGACACATGTAGTATAAAAGTATGCAAGTTCTTGTTTTCTGCCTCTCTGACAGTACAGCAGGAAGATTATTTACAAAGTAAGTATTTAAGATATGAGTTATTATTAACTTAGCAATTCCTAGGACCATTCTAACATATGGAAACTATGCTACCAAATTATTAATGTGGCCTGATGTAGAAAATGAACAGCTGGTGGTTGTAGAGTTAATCTTAAAGACATTTCACAAAAAATAATCAAATATATGGTCTATTTTAGCTCTCAGATTTAATGATCTGTCTGAAATGAATTTCTTCTGTAGTCTTTTATAGAGGATGTAACACAGGGAGGAGTTGGACTGTTCAGCTGCTGTTGGTGTGAAGGGTTCGGCGGTCATAGCCTTGGTAGCAGCTGTGATCTTTATGACTTCACCGGAAACTTCACTTCATCGTCATCATCCTGACCAGGATCACAGATAAGAAACATCCTCTCTGATAAAACATGCGAAGAAGAGTGAACATCGCACTAGTTGTATACTGTGCTTTGTAAAAATATCAACGCCTCTTGATGTTTGGTACATTTTGTTCCATCACAGACTTTACAGTTTATTGCATTTTATGTGACAGACCAACACAAACTAGTGAAGGTTAAGGACAGTGGTACATGGCTTTCAATGTTCTTACAAATGAAAACCTGAACAGTGTGACATCCATATGGATTTACCCCCTTTAATCTGATGCACCAAAATATATCCAGAACAAACTTCATCATGTAGAGCTGGATGGTTGGTTAGGAGCTGAACAACAAACAGTCGGGGCTGATTAGGCAGGATTGTACGCCAAGTTGTACATTTCGAATATTTCCACCATCGTTAAACCTTTATTTACACAGAAAATTCTAAAACCAAACCCAGAGCAGCGGTTCTGATGGTGTAATTACTGTCCCAGATGAAACATGCCATGATGTCTGGATGCTTCTGGGTGTAGTCCTCCAGTCTATGTGTGCAAGTGTTGATTGTGATCTGGTGGGTCCGCTCGTTGTCCATCGTTAGATTGATAGCAGCTTCTGTTGTCATGCCACAACATCGTCAGTGTTAATGAGGCTCTGCAGCCAGCCGGAGCTTAATTACTCTTAAAACCCTTTATCTTAAATTGGCCAGTGCAGGGCCCAATGACGCTTTTTACACATGAACAGCAATGAACGCTCAATACACAGAAACCAGAGTGTATGGACCAAAGCAGACCTCTCACAAACAGTAACACCGAAACAGAATGATTTTCATCTGATGAACTGTGTCTCTGTCACAGAGCCTCTCCTCCTGGCTCTGTCGGCTGCTATAGACGGCCGACTCTGGAGGAGTGACGGAAAGCTCACAGGTCAGAGGGCAAGCTCACCAGGGAGCAAGGTCCAAGCACCAGCATGACAACCCACATGGCCTCTGGGGGCCAAAAGTCACTGGTTTAGTTTAATCCTCACTTAGGACCCACAGGGTCTGTTTCTGCTGGACATATTCATGGATCTCTTTAGCTGTCCAGCAATCTGCCTGAAAAATTAAGCACTTCACTTTCTGCCCAATAAAATCTTTATCTTGTTTAGCTATCACCCAGAATCCTTTTCAGAGGGGATGATAGTTTCTGAATAGCAATAAAAGCCTTGAGAACAAAATAAATCCAGTTATTTTGTTGCTTTTGTATTGGTAATTGTTCATGAAATTTCTTAGTCAATGTGCTTACTAAGGATAACTAGTTTGCTACGAACAGGACAACTAAAGAAAATTATGCATTAGCCAGAGTTTGCCTTTGTGAATGTTTTTTGTTTTTTTTTACAAAAATAAATTCTTACCCTTGATCTCTCTCTAGAAAAAAACTAAAGAGCTGCAACAGTTTTTTATGTAATTTTTCCATAATCCATTGATTTATAGTTAATCTTACAAATGTTGCTCATTGCAATATAGACATATTACAATGTGGATTGGCTCTTTGCAGTTTTCTGTGCATCCATTTGTGCAGAGTGGCCTCTTTAGGAGAGGGGAGGGGCCATGTGCCCAGGGTAGCTACATACTGACTATGGCAAGGCGTTAACATCTTAATAAGGCATTAATACACGCCTTATTTTTGATACTGATGGTTTGCCATAACCAACTATAACCTGACACAGAGTCAAGTCAGTGGAGGCACTGATCAGGGTAGAGCCCAGCAGGCCCATTCTGTGTGATTGAGGGAACGGTGAGCCTGTGGCTGGTGAGTGAAACAACAGACTTAAAACACAATCGCCACTGCTTAGGAGTATTTTTATACCTGAATGAGTCAGAGAACAAACTAAGAAAGAGAAAGAAAAGCTGTGAACAGAAACTGAGTCATAAAGCATCCAAAGTCCAAAGAGAAACTTCTGTACCCTCCAATAAAGTCTGGAAAACTGTTGATCCAAACCAAGTCATTACAAGAAGGTATGACTGTTTGGAAGGGAAAATAACATCCAGTTAGGGATGACTCAAGACTTCTGCACATTGTTTTGGATTCCTGATGGATTCATTCCTGAATAACAAGACAAGCTAAACAACAAGCTCTTCATGAGGGCCGTTTCTCTGTCTCTGGGCAAAAACGAATCGCTTCCTTTAACACAAAAAGATTGTGGAGCGGGAATTATCATCTTCAGTCCCAGTTCAGTCCCAGCTCAACCTAATCCAGTCTGCTGGCTTTGAGGCTTCAGTCCAGCCTGTTTGGTGGTCTCTCTCTGCTTCTTGTTAACTTGTAGCTTCCTGCCTTCATATGCAGCGTCTTCTGGAAGAATGTAATCATAATTTGCATGAGAAAAGTTACATTTGTGATCATGTTTCTGGCTGCTTACAGTAACCAGTGCTCACCTGTTGGGGCGTCGTCTGGCTGGATGCAGACTGAAGCCAGACTGAAAAGGGAGAAGATGACGAAGGCTAAGATGATGAAAGTGAGCTCAAAACCAGAGAACGGCACTTCCATCTACACAGCTGCCTAAACAAAGCATGAGGTTCAACCTGATGAATCAAACTCACATTAATATGCCGAATTATCAATAATAATATTCACAGAAAGTCTCTTTGTTGCTCAGAGAAGCAGAGATATTTGACTGGTTTTAACATGAGAGCACAGTTAATATAAAACTGACCTTTTTGTATGCTATGTATTATTTGTGAAATGTTTCAAAAACAGAATTTCTTCCTTTTTATCATAAACGTGAACATTTAATACACTGCTCCTAAAAATAAAGGGAACTCTTAAACAACACAATGTAACTCCAAGTCAATCACACTTTAGTGAAATCAAACTGTCCACTTAGGAAGCAACGCTGACTGACAATCAATTTCACAGGCTGTTGTACAGATGGAATAGACAACAGGGGGAAATTATAGGCAACTAGCCAGACACCCCCAATAAAGGAGTGGTTCTGCAGGTGGTGACCACAGACCAATTCTCAGTTGCTATGCTTCTGGCTGATGTTTTGGTCACTCCTGAATGCTGGCGGTGCTTTTACTCTAGTGGTATCATGAGACGCACTCAACAACCCACACAAGTGGCTCAGGTAGTGCAGCTCATCCAGGACGGCACATCAATGCGAGCTGTAGCAAGAAGGTTGGCTGCGTCTGACAGCGTTGTGTCCAGAGCATGGAGGCGCTACCAGGAGGCAGGCCAGTACATCAAGAGACGTGGAAGAGGCCGTAGGAGGGCAACAACCCAGCAGCAGGACCGTCTCCTCCGCCTTTGTGCAAGGAGGAACAGGAGGAGCACTGCCAGAGTCCAGAAAAATGACCTCCAGCAGACCACAAATGTACATGTGTCTGCTCAAACAGTCAGAAACAGACTCCATGAGGGTGGTATGAGGGCCCGACGTCCACAGGTTGGGTTGTGCTTACAGCCCAACACGGTGCAGGACGTTTGGCTTTTACCAGAGAACACCAAGATTGGTAAATTCTCCACTGGCGCCCTGTGCTCTTCACAGATGAAAGCAGGTTCACACTGAGCACACGTGACAGACGTGACAGAGTCTGGAGAACATTCTGCTGCCTGCAACATCATCCAGCATGACCGGTTTGGCAGTGGGTCAGTAATGGTGTCGGGGGGGCTGCACAGCCCTCTATGTGATCACCAGAGGTAGCCTGACTGCCATTAGGTACCCAGATGAGATCCTCAGACCCCTTGTGAGACCATATGCTGGTGCGGTTGTCCCTGCGTTCCCCCTAATGCAAGACGATGCTGGACCTCATGTGGCTGGAGTGTGTCAGCAGTTTGTGCAAGATGAAGGCATTGATGCTATGGACCAACCCGCCAGTTCCTCAGACCTGAATCTAATTGAGCACATCTAGGACATCATGTCTCGCTCCATCCACCAACACCACGCTGCACCACAGACTGGCCAGGAGTAGGGTTATCCAGGTCTGGGAGGAGATCCCTCAGGAGACCATCCACCACCTGATCAGGAGCATGCCCAGGCGTTGTAGGGAGGTCCTACAGGCACATGGAGGTCACACCGACTACTGAGCCTTATTTTGACTTGTTTTAAGGACATTACATCAAAGATGGATCAGCCTGTAGTTTGTTTTTCTACTTGAACTTTGTGTGTGACTCAAAATCCAGACCTCCATGGGTTGATACATTGGATTTCTAATGAGTGTGATTTTGTTGTCAGCACATTCAACTATGTACAGAACAAAGTATTTAAGAAGAATATTTCAATCATTCAGATCTAGGATGTGTTATTTTAGCGTTCCTTTAATTTTTTGGAGCAGTGCATTTGTTTTCTTGCATGAATTTCAAAGTCAAAGCTTGTCTTCTCACTCTGGAATAGTCTTTCAGAGTGTTGATTTTTTTTGTCCATAAAAGTGAACAGATGCAAAAAAGAGATTTATGCTTTCTGTCCCCTTTAGAAATGATTGTAGGGAGCTTCTTCTTTATGGTGAAGAACTGAGCTCCATCATAGACTCCCTTCACCGTTATAACTTTAAAAACACTTCAGTCATTTACAGACAGTAAATCTCTGATTTTGACTTTATTAATTATGGACCAGCGTTCTAGAGCTTCATCTCTACTGATATAAAAAACTAATTCACCAAATAGTTTTTTATAAAAACAAACAAAACAAAAACAATAAAAGTTTGAGACCTAATGTTTTACTGTTTAGCTTTAAGCTATTTGATCTGTCTTTTAGACTGTGTTGAGTCTCTTCATACATTTTTGGCATTTTTAATAGTTTTGTTACTATTGTGCGGATTAATGCTCTTTTGAGTTGCATTAATGTGTATGAAAGATTAATTAGTGACTGCCATGCTGACATTCTGTGCAGCAATGACTGAATTCAGTAGCTCAAACATGTGGTATTGTGTATTGAACACCTGAGATAAAAAAAACACACCAAACACAGAGTCAATATTTCCAGCCTTGATTCTTTTTATGTGTAATCTAATAAATCCTCCACTGGACAGCTGCTTCCAGATGTTCAACTGAAGTTCCTTCATCTTGGAGCTGATTCCTCGTATGAAAGGCACAATATTTCTATACTTTTTTCCCAACTCAGTGCAAGCCCTTGACTCTGTCAATAGAACCAGATTTTTGAGTGAATATGTTTAGCTGCAGCATCCTTTTCAAAGAATTCAAGAATATTTTTCAATAAATGATATGGCGATGATCTTTGCCTCCACAAAGCAGAGCATCTAGTGATCTGGAGAGTTTCTGGAGCACAGGTCCAGGTTCTTATCAGAACTGTGAGGAAGTCCGCTCCCTCAGAAAAGAATCAACTAAGAACATGGAGTGGATCTGGATGCATCACTGTTTTCACCACTCCGGACTCATGGCACTTCTCATCTTCTCTTATCCAGATTTCCAAAACATTTCATATTAATAGGAGTCATCATCAGAGAGCATAACCTAGCACCAGTCTTCTGCTGTGATCCGTGTTTGTCCTCCTGAATTTCAGTCTATTTTGATGTTTTTCTTGGATACAAGTGGCTTCTTTGTCGCCCATATTGTCCCAGGGCTGTTGTCCTGAGGTCTCTGCCATTCCCACCCACCTGCTACTAATGTTGACCAAGCTCTGCACTGGTGGCAGCTTGATTGATTCTGTAGCACCCTCCTTAGGAAGAGATAGTCCTGATAGTATCATGATATGACATAAGCTGAAATGACGTGACGGTGGCAGTTCATCTCGACCCCGATCAGAAATGCTGTGAAAATTGCATTTTGTAATAAAGATGATTTTTTAATAGCTTTTTTTATAGCTTTTTACAAAAATGCATTTTCACAGTCATTTCTACAGATGATTTGAACTGTCAGAGACTGAAGCTGTGTGAAAACATTTCTCAATCACTTTGCTGCTGTCACATCTGAATTTCCGTCTGTGGGACAGTAAAAATATATATATGTTTGATGCTTTTTACAAGTACACTACACATGTTTCTCCACCAGAGGGCCCAAAAGAAATTTCTGGAGTTTGCCTGTGCTCTAATTTCTGCATTGTATGAAGTGTTTACTCTGTAGAAACAAGATTTGAAAATGTCTTTTGCCGATTAAAACCGTCCTCCATCCATAAACATTACAACTGCATATTTAAATCTCATTACTTCAGCAGTATCACTTATTGTAGTAAAGTTACACATAGTTCAGAAATGGGATAACGTTGTGGTGTGAGAGACTGCCTGAACTGATGGAATAATCTGCATTAATAGGACAGTTGGTGTTGAAACCAAACAAACAAAAAATGCTCACAACTTTCAGCAGACTTGACTTCACTAAATGACACGTTTCTAGGTCAGCACCTCACAACGCCTCAGCTTCCCAGTTTTTAATGTTAACCAAAAAGTATTTTCGCTGCTTCTCTGCAAACATTTGAATAAAAAACTAGAGTTTATATTTAACTTTATTTAAAAGGAGGCCACTTGCTGCAGCAGTTGAATAAATATTTGATTCTTTAAAACTGGTTTTACTTGTTAAGATAAAATGGTCAATAACAGGTACCATAAAGTTTCACAATGAAGTTACAGTCATGAAAGCAACCTGTCAATCACGTGTTTTTCCTGCCCCAGTAGAGCCTGTTTACAAACAGGTTGAGATTTTTAATAACCAATATGACTGAGTCACACATCCACAACCATTTGACAGAAAACTGATCCAACCAGCACACCTTTTGTTTCTGACCTAAATTTGTTTTATATCCTCTGAAAATGGAGAACATAAACACTTTTCTCACAAATAAATAAGAATTGTTCTTGTTGTTGAACTTACTGATAGAAGACGTACGCACGCTTTCCCACATTTAAGGTTCACAAAGGAAACTCTTCTTGTTG
Organism: Valencia hispanica; assembly: GCA_963556495.2. Classification (NCBI taxonomy): domain Eukaryota; kingdom Metazoa; phylum Chordata; class Actinopteri; order Cyprinodontiformes; family Valenciidae; genus Valencia; species Valencia hispanica. Next base: position 1,290,003 of record OY747703.1, on the reverse strand, counting down.
TCCCTTGACATCCTAAAGGACGAGCAGGTAGGCGATGCTGTCGTGAGCCGCTTTGTTGGAGCAGGTGTCTCTTTATTGCTTTTCTTAGTTGCACAATGTAAGCCACTCCTTTGTGCCTCATCCTGGAAGCAAGTTATACTAGGTCCTCAAACAAAGCAGCGACAAACACGTGTTCAGAGATCAGCCTGCACACTTTGTTTTATGAACTGATAAAGACTCATGGCCACACACCAGGCTGCAGAGGAGTTTTTCCTCACAAGGTGCTTATTAGCAGGAAGGATTTCTCTGAGTCACACCAACATCTCCTGGCTTTGGGCTTTTTCATTAGTTTCTGCAAAAAGAAGAATTTTTTTTACTTTTCACCCAAATTTGATCTAATTAAACACATCCCTTAAAAAGAATCAAGACTATAAAATCAATTAAAGAAGCAATTCTACATCCATTATATATCACAGTAACCATAGGGGCCTGAAAGCTAAAATGAATTTGTATTCAAAATTGTTTATTGAAAAAACTTTATGTTGGGACTAAATTTCTACCGGCATAAAGATTGCAAGGAAATGTTTTTATTCATACTGGTTTGTAAACTTTCATCATCCTAATCAAGCATGTTGAAATCCACTACGGTGTCAGAGGGCATAAAGTACGATTCAGATAGATACTAATATTGCTCTATTCTCTCATAATAAATCCAGCTTCAACACCATAGAGTTGGGGTACAGGAAGGAGCACCTTGGCGTCTTGTTCATGAGTGATTGTAGAATGGCGTACGAGTTACCTACCTGTCTACATTCCAACCCTCACCTATGGTTATGAGATCTTTATCATAACAGAAAGAATGGAATCCCAGATAGAAGTGCTTGTAATGAGCTTCTATTGGGTCGGATAGGGTGTGTAAATGGTCGGAGGCAGCCGCTGCTCCTTTGCATTGAGAGGAGTCCATTGAGATGGTTTGGGGATCTGACCAGGATGTGTACTGGGCGTCTCCCTTTGGTGGTGTCTTTGGGCACGTCCCACTGTGACATGGATGAGGTTTGCATTGTTGCATGTTTTTGATTTTTGTGTTAAAATCCAGAAAATAGGGTGAAATCTCTATCGAAGAGGAGCCATGTTGAACACCTGTATGAACACCATACTCGGGTTCATGGGACAGAGCTGCATTTAAATCCAACGCAATTATTAGACTCCAAAATATTTTTAAACACCATCCCTTTTTTAGCCATGGTACTATCTGAATTTCCTCAGGGTTAACTGAGGACATCTCAATGCAACTGTCCTTGGGTCCAGCGAAGACCTCCCCCATGACCTGATGTAATGAGACTTATTACCCTCATGTTATCCAGTTTTGCAAGTTGAAAAAAAATTAGAATGGCATTTAAAATGTTTAAACAGCTCTCTGTAGGGTTTTTTATCTGTCAGTTTGCTGGAACCACATTAAAAAGGTATTTGTTGGAATAATTAAGACACTTTGGTGTGAGTCTTCTCAAAGTCTGTTAGTTGTTATTGTTTATGGACCTAACTGTACCCGCTGTGGTCATCTTACTATAAAACAAGTCATGTTCCGCAGAATCTTTGCAGATGATGATTATTTGTTCACCTGTCAGCTGTTTCACTGTTGTGACTATTTAAGGTTTAAAATGTTCTTAGGTTTTTCCCTGACACTGTGCTGTGACGAATCTGTGTTTGCTCCTTCTTCCATATGACACCTAGGCTCCTCTTCCCCACCTCCAGTACTTCACTATCTGCACTATGTGCATCTTCCTCTATGCCTGCATCTATTTCCACCCTGACAGAACCTGAGTCTTCCTTCTAAGTAGCTTATTTTTATTTTGAAGTTGTTGCATTTTCATATCCTCATTTATAAGTTGCTTTGAATAAAAGGCATCTGCCAAATGCATAAACAAACATTTAGCCTAGCAATCCCACAAAACTGTACAAGTATGTTGTTAATATTATTCTACTGTCTCTTATTTATGTATGTACAGGTTTACAACATTAGGAAATTGCTGCGGTATTTTGTGCAAACATACGATAAACACTTCTAAAAATGCTATATATAAAAATAAAAATAAAATGGGGTAGACAGATTAATATATACATGAGTGCAGGTTATGATCAGTGCAAAATCAGACAGGTACAAAAACACAACACAGGGTCATGTGACCAAAACAGAGCGGATGGTGGGAACAGTCTGAGGGTTATTGTTCCTGAGTCCAACAGCCGATGGGAAGAAACTGTTCTTAGGTCGAGAGGTTCTGGTCTGAATGGACCAGAACCTCCTGCCTGATGGGAGGAGGTCAGAAAGTCTGTGTCCAGGGTGAGAAGGGTCGGCTGTGATCCGACCTAAGTGTCCTTGGGACACCTGTAGTGTACAGGTCCTGTAAAGATGGGAATCTGCAGCCAATCACCTTCTCAGCAGAGCACACAACACGCTGCAGTCTCTGTTTGTCCCTGATGGTAGCTCCTGCATACCACACGGTGATGGAGGAGGTGAGGATGGACTCCATGATTGCTGTGTAGAACTGCATCATCGTCTGTGTTGGCAGGTTGAATTTCTTCAGCTGCCTCAGGAAGTACATCCTCTGCTGGGCCTTCTTTTTGATGGAGGTGATGGTAGGCTCCCACTTGAGGTCCTGGGTGATGGTGGTGCTGGTACCCAGGAAGTGGAATGTGTCCACAGTGGTGATGGGCGTGTCAGTCAGGGTGATGGAGGGGATGTTTCTATTCTGCTTTTTGAACATAGGAACTATTCATGGCATCTTTACTATTAGACATTTTCTTTAGAGAAAAGATAATCGTTTGTGATTAAATTATAACACTGAGCCTCATACTGAGAGTTTTTTAAACTCGTAGTCATCTTTTGTCCTGTGGCTATCCTCAACCTGAATAAACAACAGAATAAAAGTTTTATTTTGGGTTAGTGTTGTTAATAACCCATCCATACTTTGACTAAAACTCAAAAAATTATCCTGGTTTAATTAGATCTTTATTCAGTAGTAAATATTACATGTGATATTCAGAAAAAAGATAATGCAGTTCAACAATTAATGCTACACTTACGCTCTAATTAATTTCCACCGATTATTCTTTATAATACTGCTCTTCTAAACAAGACAGAGGGGAAAAAAACAAAAAACTGTTACCTAAATCTGCCTCTCTATTGCCCTCAGTTCCATATTCTAATAGCTCCAGCATGTGTTATGCTTTCCAGGTATATTCAGTCCCATTACACTCTGTATAGCTGTAGAAATGAACTGACTGCAGCAACGAGATACAGTGTTACTTTGATGTATGCACGACTCATACTCATACACAGATAAAAGAACACCGGACTGGAGGAGATCCTCATTTACTGACAGATATATTTCAGAGTTATGTTGCTAACATAACTAGCCTGATCTTACCCATGTGCATTGTCTTATCTAATATCATGCCCTACCCCGGTGCATGCACTGACAGTCTGTAAAAGTGTTCAAGCATAATTTAAAAAAATTACATGACACCTTTTTTCAACTAAACGTTATCCGCTTCACACTAAACTTTAGCTATTCTGACCAAAAAGATTTTACAACATCTCTGCAACAAAAGAAGTGTTCACAAAACAACACTACACAGATAGCGTGTGATAATATTGTCACCACAAGAAACTAAACAATTCTGATGAGTCCAACTGTAGTAGGCCTACAGATATCATAAAATGTTAGCATTTTGGGGCTACATTCAGTACAAACTATGTCCAAACATGAGCATTTTATCTGCTTTTTCTGAACTTGAACTGCTGGAATAAACTGCTAAGATAATGGATATAAAAGAAAAAAAGATTAAGTCACGTTAACCGTTTGAAACCGGCTCATCGTAGTCATCTAGGTACATTGGGCATCACCTGAGTCGCCTGAGGCAAGGCAAGGCAATTTTATTTGTAGAGCATTCAACAAATAAGGTGATTCCAGGTGCTTTACACGATAAAGAGGTAAAATAAAAATAGTAGTAAAACACAGACAAAGCATATAAAGTAAAAACAGCAAAAGGCATGAACAAAAAATTATACATCAAAGCCTTACTCAAGGGCAGCTCTAAACAGATATGTTTTTAGTTGTGATTTAAAGGAACTCAGTGTTTCAGCAGCTTTGCAGTTTACGGAAGTTTGTTCCAGATTAGAGGAGCATAGAAACTGAAAGCTGCTTTTCCATGTTTGGTTCTGATTCTAGGGATGTTGAGTAGACTGGAATTAGAGGACCTGAGTGGTCTATTGGGTTGGTATAGTAACTGTAGATCTTCAACATACTTTGGTGCTAAGCCATGTAATGATTTATAAACTAGTCAAAGTATCTAGAAGTCAATTCTCTGAGCTACAGGGAGCCAGTGTAAGGACTTTAGAACTGGGGTAATGTGCTCTATTTTCCTGGTTCTAGTGAGGAACACGAGCAGCAGCGTTTTGGATCAGCTGCAGCTGTCTGATTGACTTTTTAGGCAGACCTGTGAAGACGCTGTTGTAGTAATCAATCCAACTAAAGATAAACGCATTGATGAGTTTCACTAGGTCCTGTTGCGACATCAGTCCTTTAATCCTACAAATGTTCTTAAGGCTGACCTTCGGTGCCCAAGTATGGAGCCCTGGGGCACCCCACATGTGATTTCTGTTCGTTCTGATGAAAAATTTCCTATTGAAACATAGAAGTCCTTGTTCTTTAGGTAAGACTCAACCAGCCAAGTCCTGTACCAGAGAGTCCGACCCAGCTCTCCACTCGTTCCAATAGTATATCATGATCAACACTGAGGTCCAACAGAACCAGCACTGTGGTTCTATCACAGTCTATATTTATGCAGATGTCATTGAAAACTTTGACGAGGGCAGTCTCAGTGCTGTGGTGAGCATGAAAACCAGACTGAAAGCGGTTGGTCATTGTTATGAAGCTATTTAACTGGGGAAACAGCTGTTTGAATAGTTTTACAGAAGAATTGAAGATTAGAGATTGGCCTGTAGTTCTGCATTAACAGGTTGTTGACAGAACCCCCTCCAAGAACTCCAAAAAGGGTGGGTAATCTGATCTGCCGTTCGGTGCGTAAGCACAAACAACAGTCAGGACCCGTCCTCCCACCCGTAGGCGGAAGGAGGCTACCCTCTTGTTCACTGGGGTAAACAGGTGCAGAGATTGGGGGGGGGTCAAGTTTGCCCGCCCCAGCTCGGTGCCTCTCAGCGGGGGCAACTCCAGAGTGGAAGAGAGTCCAACCCCTTTCGAGGAGACTGGTTCCAGATCCAAAGCCATGCATCGAGGCGAGTCCAACGATGTCCAGTCGAAACTTCTCAACCTCACACCTCAGCTCCGGCTCCTTCCCCACCAGAGAGGTGACGTTCCACGTCCCAAGAGCCAGCTTCTGCAGCCGAGGATCGGACCGCCACCACCCATCCTACATTGCACCCAACCCCTATGGCCCCTCCAAAGGTGGTGAGCTCATGGGAAGGGGGGCCCATGTTACCTGTGCGGACTGAGCCCGACCAGGCCCCATGAGTAAAGGTCCGACCACCAGGCGCTTGCCAACATGCCCCACCTCCAGGCCTGGCTTCAGATGGGCCTGATCCCTCACCTGGGACCAGATTGCCATGGGTTACCCTACCAGAAGCAAAAAGCCCCCCGACAACATATATCTCCTAGAATCATTGGAACATTCAAACCCCTTCACCACAATAAGGCGGCAGCCTAGAGAGGAGACCTTGCATTATAATAAACTGTGCCTGGGACATATGGACAACGAGTGCACTAATTAAAACATGAGGTCCCACTGACTGTATGGTATCAGCACGCCTATTTCCTCTTCCCAGGTCCACTTGAGACAAGTCATCTGAGCAGAATCAGGAGAATCTATAAGGCTATATATCAAAGAAACGTATCATCTCTAAAAGGGGTCCTGAGTGAGCAAGGAGTCAGTTATTGATCCAGGAGGGTGATTGGGAAAGGGGGATAGCATGATATGATGAAGTGTCTAATTTGGAAAATGATCTTTTCATAAATATTTGAATATATTGAAACAAGTACAGAAATATCAGTAGGATCACAATCGTTATAAAGTTAATTCTGAAAGTCACAGACAGTCCAGCTTACACTTCTCAACGAGAGGGCGTACATTTCTTTCAAAAAGGTTGTGAAAGGAGAGAGTAATAAAAATGCAAGGATAGTTAAAAGTTCCTTAATCTGAAGAAGCTCAAATTTACCGAAGTTTCATTTATAGCCAGAATATTTGCCAAACTGAGCTCAAGTGTCTGTAATAACAGGAACAGGTGACCCTGTGTTTGAGACACAATATTTTTAGCATACTGGGGAAATTTATGGGTTATTCCATTTTAAATTAATGAGCAAATACAAAAGGGCAGAGAAGGCAGTCCTGGCTGGTCCCCTGGCGATGGCCGAGAGGAGAGGATCTCTCACCATTTGTGAAGATAGAGGCAGAGGGAGAGTCATAAATTAATCAAATCCATGCAATAGAATTAGGTTTAATGTCTAATTTGGACACTGTAACTGATTTAAAAACATCTGGAATTCCTCACCAAATATAAATCAACAGAATACCAGAGGAAACATGCTAAAAGAAGGGTAGTGGTTAAGGGAAGGCTTTGGTTACTTTAATGCCAAGAAAGATTTTTCCATTGATAAGTTACAAGATTGCAAATTGTCTCTATATGTTTTTTTTAAAATAAAATGTAAATTACAAAGATGAAAAGATTTTTTTTTCCAAAATTGCTTGTATTATCCATTGTTTTATATTTTGAAATATGAAATTCTTGGTTAAATGAAAATAATTTAAAATCTTAATCTGCCAGGGTGTGCAGTCTCACCTTCCACGTGTGGACACTCGTCATTGATCATCCCGACAAGTGTGAAGAGGGCAAAAACCAGAATGGAGAACATGATCGTCCACACTTCAAGTTCAGTTAACAGAGAGGCCATCGATGTTGCTTCCACAGCTCTGTGTTGAAAGTAGCATGGGTAAAATCACCAGCGCTGTAAAGGTAAGGTCTCATCAAACTAAATCAGAGTTCTGATGCTCACAGAGCACCTGGAGTTCACGCATCACTCTCTATTTTATGTGCCTCTCTCTCTCTCTCTCTCTCTCTCTCTCTCTCTCTCTCTCTCTCTCTCTCTCTCTCTCTCTCTCTCTCTCTCTCTCTCTCTCACACACACAGTGTTGCAGAAGCTGTGAAGAGCTGACTAAAACATTAGGTCTCAAGTTCAAGTGAGATCGTATTTACTGTAATTATTTATGGGGCTTGTGACTCAGTATGAGGATATGTTTAAGCGAAGGCCCTAAACTAAACCTTACTGCAGATTTGTTGTTTTGTAACAGAGAAAATTCTGAGGATACTGAAACCAAAATCATGTTTTAAGTTTACTTTGTTCTGATTTTTATCTGGGTGGTGATAGGTGTCTTGTTGCACCAGAGACTCTTACTGTTCCTCTGAGTCGATTTGCAGTAAAGCACATTTGTGTCCTCAGTCACCACAAACGTTGAGATGGCTCCTTTTTTTGCATTAAACCACAGAACAAGAGCACACGAACTTCCCCTTTTTCTTACTTGGGTTTTGTAGTTTTGCTTCTCTGTGCACGTACATGTATATGCATGTATGCATGTGTTGGACTGTTTGTGGGTAGTAACGAATATTTATGTCTTTATTCTGACCACTTCCCCTCTGTGTGGTGGCTGAAAGAACCAGCGCTGCGGCAGCTGCCCAAATTGTCATGATGCGAGGTTAGGGAGGACCCAAATGCAGCAGAGTAACGTCCAAATAATATTTAATGAAAAAAACACACGGAAGGGGAACTTACAAAACTCAGGAGGATACAGGCAGCAAACAGGGAAAAACAGGAACCAGGATGGGCAGCAACGAGGGCAGGAACCGGCAAGGGAAGAACGACAACGGACCAGTGAGTTGTGACTGAGAGAGGACCGAATTTATACTGAGGGAGAGTGTGAGGATGTGAGCAGAGAGAGCCAGGGACTAACTAAGGGAAGCAGTTGCAGCTGAGAGGGAGTGAGCAGGTGGAAATGATCAGCTGGGAGAGGAGGTAAAGTGGCTGGGAGACAGAAAACCAGAATGATCTCAGGAACTAATTAAAGACAAGACTACAGGGAAACCAGAAAGTACAGAAATCACAGGGAAGGACACTAGGAATAAACTAACATGAAAAATGAAAGAAAATAAGGAAAGTAACCAACAAAAGACAAACACCTAGGAACCATGACACAAATACAATCTTTCAGCTCAACATCTATATTCTGAAAAAAGACTCCAGAAATAAAGACATGTTGGCTTGCAGCAAGAAGGTCCTGGGTTCGAATTCCGGCCTGGGGTCTTTCTGCTTGGGTTCCCTCCGGGTACTCCGGCTTCCTCCCACAGTCCAAAAACATTACTGTTAGGTTAATTAGTCTCTCTAAATTGCCCTTAGATATGAGTGTGTGTGCATGGTTGTTTGTTTCCTGAATGTCTTTGTGTTGCCCTGCGATGGCCTGGAGATCTGTCCAGGGTGGAGCCTGCCTGTCGCCCCGTGACTGCTGTAGATAGGCACCTACCCTCCGCAACCCTGCAGAGGATGGGGGGGTATGGATGGATGAACAAAAGATAATTCAGTTTAGCACTGTGCAGATGTCTTGAGTCATCCCTCCTTTTTATAGCATCCTTGTAAAATTATTCACACCCTCTTATTTTTAACGGAAACATGGCTGAGTGCACATGCCCCTGTTGCTCTTACTGAGGCCTCCCCACAAACTTTAACTTCACTTATGCCACGACGAGTAGCAATAGGAGAGGCGATACTGCTTTTATTAATTAATCAAGGCTTCATGCCAAACATGTATTATTTGATAATTATAACTTGTTTGAATATAGTACAACTGTTTTTGGTACTCCTCGTATTTTATGTCACAGTTTTAAAGGCCTCACAAAAAGAGCACCCCTTTTTATCAGTTCTGCACAACTCTTATGAAAAGAAAATTTTAGCTGGTGATTTTAATATACATGTTGATAACCTTTTAGACCCTTTAATAACTGATTTTTTTAAATACTCTGAATTTTATGGTTTTTAGCCAACATGTCATGCACCCGACTCACAACAAAGGACACACCCTGGACTTGGTCATCACGTATGGCCTGTCCACCTGTGTGTCCTCTGTTGTTGACTTGGCTGTCTCTGACCACTACTGTGTGTTTTTTAACATCACCAGTTTTATCCAGAAGGAGACCTCTGTGAGAACTGTCAGGAAATGTCATCTAACCCCTGAAGTGGCTGCAGGTTTTCTTAAAGTTTTTGGAAAGACACATCCTATTGCTTTAATTGCCCCTTGTGATTTTATTATCAGTGATTTTAACAGAAAGCTTCAATCTGTTGTCGACCTGCTTGCACCACTAAAAGTTATAAGTTCACACTCAATACTTGCATGGCCCTGGAGACATGAAAACCTTAAAGGGGGGGGTATCATGCTTCCTCCAGGCACATATTACCCTTCTATAGCACACTCCAATAAAATTGTCACCTTAAGTCTTTTAAAAGTCCGTCATGTATCCAAATCCAACTTAAAGAAATTTACTTCCGTATTGGACACCTTGATTTTTGCCTGTCTCTCTCTAAGACCCTCCTACTCTTTCTGACACACCCAATTCATTACGTCACATACCGTTCATCATGCAGCACGCACGGAGTCGGACTCGGACATTGTTTATATAAGTTGTGCGAGTTGTGGGGAGGGGCCGGGGAGCTCTGCAGGGGCGAGGCTCTCGGCTGTGTACGTAAGGTTGGAGGAGGAGATGGCGGGGAGCAGGTGTTTCAGCAACCCAGAGAACTACCAGCAGAGACTCAAAGATTACTCTAACATGAGTGAATGGGTCAGAGCAACACTTCAGGCATGTTTTTAATGAGGGAAAGACAGGTTCTCAGGATATTAAGCTTCAGAAATCCATTTTGCATGATACCCCCCCTCCCTTTAAAAAACAAAAAAAGGAATTGCAGGGTGGCAAAGAGAAAATGGAGGAAAAATAAAATCACAATAAACCATCAAATATACACAGAACTTCTCAACTCAAACCATAACGCAGTAAGATATGCATACTTTTCCAAAATCATCTCTGATCATAAAAATAGTCCAAATTTTATTTTTTTCACCATTAATAAAAATTCTAACCGTGCTACTAATGCATTTCAGAAAACCCCCTCAAACGCTCTTTGTGATAAGTTCGCAGACCACTTCAGAGGGAAGGTGAACTATTTTATCCCCCCAAAGTAACATGGTTTTAGACAAATCTGAGCATGTGTCTCTACCAGAAGAAATGCTGGACAGTTTTGTTCTGGTAGAGGCTGAGATTCTTGACAAAGTTTTGTCCTCAGTGAGGCCCACCACATGTCCTTTGGACCCAATTCCCACTTCTTTTTTAAGCAATTTTATGGATCTTTTAGAGATGAGATTTTAACCTTGATGAATTGCTCCCTTCAGACGGGGGTCTTTCCTGCCGCCTTTAAAGGGGCGGTGGTGAGGCCCCTACTGACGAAGAGCAATTTAGATTTAAATGATTTTAATAACTTTTGACCGGTATCTAACTTACCATTTTTAAACACAATTTTAGAAAAGCTGTTTAAATTCAACTTAATGATTTGATTAATGAACACAATTTCCTGAAGAAATTTCAGTCTGGTTTTAGGGTGAACCACAGCACACAGATGGCCATTTTGTAGAATTTAAATGATTTTAGATTAAACTATGATGCCAAGAAGGTGAAAGTGTTGGTTCTACTGGATCTAAGCGCTAATTTGTTTAACCCATTTAAAACAGATTGGCCTCTCTGGTGCTGTTCACAAATGGTTCACATCCTATCTCACTGACAGGACTTTTATGGTAAGTCTAGATACCTGTTCCTGTAAGGTCCACTAGATTACATGTGGTGTGCCCCAGGGTTCAATTTTAGGCCCAGTGCTTTTTAACCTTTATATGCTCCCTCATGGATATCAGAGAACCAAAACAGCAAGTCATGATGACACCACAGGCCATAACAGATAAACAACCATCAGAGATTAAGTCTTCATCTTCCTGTGACTCAGCCACATCAAATGAGTCTCCATTTAGAAACTTAACAGATAGACTGAACGAGCAAATCAAATTTGGGACACAATTAACAACTAAACTTAGACTACACGAAACCCCTGGGACTAGTGTCAATAAGCCTGGGAGCTTCCCCCCACTGATTATTACAGATATTTTGATATTTGAGTGAACCGGGCAGTAAATATACCCCTACTGTCTCCCAGAACTTGCCCGGAACCCCTGAGTTTAGCATTCCAGTGCTTATCAGCAGCAGGAAACATAAACCGTTAACCACACGCTCTCATATTAAACAAAATCTCAAATTGCTAACCTGTCAGAAGGTTCAGCTGCCCATCATCACAATACTTAAGTTAGCTTTATTAAACATTTGATCTCTATCCGGGAAGTCTTTTTTTATCAATGACTTCATCACTGAGCATAATTTACACACCCTTTTTTATCAGAAACTTGGCTATATGAAAATAATGAAACATCTGCATTGATAGAATCTACTTCTCCAAATGACAATTTCTTAAGCGAGAGCAGGAAACACAGACGAGGTGGAGATGTAGCCACCATTTTTCACAACTCAATGAACTTTAAAAGGTATTCCTGGGCACATTTGATTATTTTGAATATCTAGCCACCCAGATAAATGAGCCTAACAAAGCTTTATTTTTTAAGTTTATATAAACCACCAAAACTTAACTCTAACTTCTTTAATGATTTCAATAATGTAATATGTATCGACTTTGACCAACTAATCATTATGGGGGATTTTAACATCCATACCGACAACCCCCAAGATAGACAAGCGAAAACATTAGATTGATACTCTCCACAACTTCGGCCTGACCCAGCATGTCAAACAACCAACACACAATAAAGGACACACTCTGGACTTAATTATCAGCAAAGGTTTAAATATTTCCAACATCTCGGTAATCAATATTGCATTATCTGACTATTTCTGTATTTTCTTTGAAAGTACCATCTCTGCTAAATTATCCAGCCACAGTAAGACCACTATAAAAAGCATTTTCTAGAGGACAGTTCAATAGAAACCTTTAAACGTATTTATCCTTCCACCACATCCCCCTCATTTCTTAACTGAAACTCAGTAAATAAGCTGGTAGATCATTTCCTTGCGAAAATCTCAGACATCATGGATTCCATTGCTCCAACTAAAGTGAAAGTAGTCTCAGGTAGAAAGAAGTCTCCGTGGGCAAGTAATCCACTGGTACGTAGTGAAAAAAGAGAGTGTCGATGAGCCGAGAGAAAATGAGGGAAAACTCGACTCCATGTTCACTGTGAGATCTACAAAGAGAGACTGAATAGATATCAGCTAACTATAAAAGATGCTAGGGAATCGTTATTTTCTGAAATCATCAACAGAAACATTAATAATGCACGGTCTCTATTTGCAACAGTGGAAAGACTAACTAATCCCTTAGTGACAGTAGCCCCTGAACTAAACTCTACCAGGTCCTGCAATGAATTTGCAGCTTTTTCACTGAAAAGATTCTAACAATTAGACGGTCAATCTGTACCTCAATACCGAACCCACAACCAGTGTCATCCCCAATCAACAACAATGTGGAGAAAATGTCTGACCAGGAAGCAGTCGTAGTTTAACCCACCTCTCTGCTGCTTCTGTACTGTTACCCACCCATTACTCTATAGAAACAGTGTCTTGCCCACGGCCAAAATTAAATGGATTAAAAGTTAAGCCAACAAAAGCAAATTATGGAAATCTCATAAAAATAAATACAACTTTGACTGAACAGAAAAATAAATCTATTAAATGTGGTTTATAAAACATAAGATCTCTCTCCTCTAAGACTTTGTTAGTAAATGACTTGATTTGTGATAATCACATTGATTTCCTTTGTCTCACAGAAACCTGGTTGCAGCAGGAGGATTATGTCAGTATAAATGAGTCAACTCCTTCCAGTCATTTAAATTTTCACATTCCTAGAAATACTGGGCGAGGAGGAGGAGTTGTAACCATTTTTCGTTCTGATTTACTAATTAGTCCCAGACCAATTGATAGCTACAGTTCTTTTGAACATCTAACCCTTAATTTTCCTCATCCAAGTTGCAAAACATTAAGACCATTTTTGTTTGTGGTCCACCAGGCCCTTACTCTCAATTCTTGGATCACATCTCACATTTTTTATCTGATTTAGTATTAAATACTGATAGGGTCATTATAGTGGGGGACTTCAATATTCATGTGGATACTGAAAGTGATAGCCTAAATGCAGCCTTTAATGCTATTTTAGACTCAATTGGCTTTACTCAAAAAGTACAGGGATCGACCCACTCGGGCAAACACACTTTGGACCTTGTACTGGCATACGGTATTGAGTGTGAGGAAATATCAGTCCACCCACATAACCCGGTCCTGTCTGACCACTTCTTAATAACTTTTGAATTTACTATAACTGACCATCTTAAATCTGAAAGAAAATTTCATTATAGTAGAGCTTTATCAGACAATGCTGTAACAATTTTTAAAGAATCTGTTCCATTCTTACTTTCCTCAGTGTCTCAGGGTAACACAGTGGATGGCAGCAATTCAATTCAATTCAATTTCAATTCAGTTTATTTATATAGCGCCAATTCACAACAGATGTCATCTCAAGGCACTTAACAAGAAGTTATTTCAATACATTTATACAAACATTCCAATCAGTTAAAAAGTTTCCTATTTAAGGAATCCCAGCAGATTGCGTCAGTCATTGGCGTGAGGTTGGGCCCCGTTGATGCAGACTTTCCAACCACAGCAATCCTTCAGCAATCCCTCATACTGAGCAAGCATGTAGCGACGGTGGAGAGGAAAAACTCCCCTTTAACAGGAAGAAACCTCCAACAGAACCAGGCTCAGTAGGAGCGGCCATCTGCCACGACCGTCTGGGAGTTTGAGAAGACAGAGCAGAAACAAAGAAAGGAACAGAAGATCCGATATAAGAGAACTTTCTATGTTACAGAAAGTAAAAAGTTGATAATAGGACACAGTGAATGTTTATCCCATGCTGTCTATCTCTAACCCTTCAGAAATTGATGGTCTGGTTCACAACGTTACGTCCTCATTGCGTTTGGCATTAGATAGTGTAGCCCCCTTAAAAAAGAAAGTGGCTAGCCATAGGAGGCTGACTCCTTGGTTTAACGCAGAGTTGCATACTTTAAGCAGAATACTAGGAAGTTGGAGAGAAAATGGCGCTCTACACACCTAGAGGATACCTATTTAACCTGGAATAACAGTCTACTGCTGTATAGAAAGACCCTTCGACAAGCTAGAAAAGCATATTTTTCATCATTAATAGAGGCGAATAAAAACAATCCTAGGGTTCTTTTTAGTACAGTTGCCAAACTTACACAGAGTCATAGCTCTGTTGAGCCAACTATTCCCCCAGCTCTTAGCAGTGATGATTTTATGGGATTCTTCATAAATAAAATTAATTCTATTAAAAATAAAATCATTGGCATCCTCCCAAACATGATTACTTCTTCCTCAGTAAATGAGGCAATATCAGAAAGAACTGTAGAACCTCATTTGTGCTTAGGCTGTTTTGATTCAGTCGAGCTTTCGGAATTATCAAAAATATTAGCCTCATCTAAACCTTCAACTTGTATGTTGGACCCAATTCCAACCAAATTATTTAAAGAAGTGTTCCATTTGGTTCCTGGCCCCATTTTGGATATGATGAATCTATCCTTAGTAAACGGATACGTACCACAGGAATTTAAAATAGCTGTAATTAAACCTTTACTCAAGAAACCTTCCCTTGATCAAGATGACTTAGTGAATTACAGACCTATATCTAACCTTCCTTTCTTATCCAAAGTCCTTGAGAAAATTGTTGCTAATCAAGTCTGTGAGCATCTAAACAGTAACGAGCTGTTTGAAGAGTTTCAGTCAGGTTTTAGAGCTCATCATAGCACTGAAACAGCACTGGTGAAGGTTACTAATGATATTCTCATGGCCTCAGATAATGGACTGGTGTCTGTTCTGGTTTTGTTAGATCTCAGTGCTGCTTTTGACACAGTCGATCATAATATTCTCTTAGAAAGGCTTGAACATGTTGCAGGGATCAAAGGAACAGCACTAGGCTGGTTTAAATCATATTTGTCTGATAGATTCCAGCTTGTTCATCTAAATGATAAATCTTCTTCACTCTCAAGGGTTACTTGTGGAGTTCCACAGGGTTCTGTGCTTGGACCAATTCTGTTCACCATATATATGCTCCCAATTGGTAGAATCATTAGACAGCGTGGGATAAATTTCCACAGCTATGCAGATGATACACAACTATATTTATCCATAAATCCTGATGAACCCAGTCAGTTAGGTAGATTACAGGCATGTCTGGAAGACATTAAAACATGGATGACCCTAAACTTTTTGCTTTTAAATTCTGACAAAACAGAAGTTGTCGTCTTTGGACCAGAAGCTCTAAAACAGAAACTGATTAGTCAATCACTTCATCTGGATGGCATTAAATTGGCCCCCAGTAATAACGTAAAGAACCTCGGTGTTATTTTTGACCGAGACTTGACATTTAAATCCCACATTAAACAGGTTTCTAGGATTTCTTTCTTTCACCTCCGGAATATTGCTAAAATTAGAAACATCCTGTCCAGGAGTGATGCTGAGAAACTAGTCCATGCATTTGTTACCTCAAGGCTGGACTACTGTAATTCTTTACTATCAGGAAGTCAACGAAATGCCATTAAAAGCCTTCAGTTGATCCAAAATGCGGCATGCAAGAGTTCTGATGAATATTAAAAAGAGAGATCACATTTCTCCTGTTTTAGCTTCCCTTCATTGGCTCCCTGTTAAATCCAGAATAGAATCTAAGATCCTCCTTCTTACATACAAAGCCCATAATAATCAGCTCCATCATCCATCAGAGATCTAATTGTTCCATATGTTCCTAACAGAGCCCTTCGCTCTCAGACTGCAGGTTTACTTGTAGTTCCTAGGATTTCTAAAAGTAGAATGGGAGGCAGATCTTTTAGTTATCAGGCTCCTCTCCTGTGGAACCAGCTCCCAGCTTTAGTCCGTGAGGCAGACACTCTGTTTACTTTTAAGGCCAGGCTTAAAACTTTCCTTTTTGATAAAGCTTATAGTTAGAGTGGCTAAGGTCATCCTGAGCTATCTCTGTAGTTATGCTGCTATAGGGTTAGACTGCTGGAGGACAGCAGTCTTCACTCTGCTACTTTTCTCTCCTACTACTCTCCAGTTGTATTATTTGCTGTTATTTCGACTGTTAACTTTGTTTTCTCTCAGTGTTTTTCTCTCCATAGAAGATATACCTGGTCTGGTATCCTGCTTGGCTGCAATGCCCTGTTGGACGGGGGCATCGACTGGGATGATCCCCCCAGTAACTGAACATCCACTGTGTCCTGTTATCAACTTTTTACTTTCTGTAACATAGAAAGTTCTCTTATATCAGATCTTCTGTTCCTTCTGTGTTTCTGCTCTGTCTTCTCAAACCCCCAGACGGTCGTGGCAGATGGCCGCTCCTACTGAGCCTGGTTCTGTTGGAGGTTTCTTCCTGTTAAAGGGGAGTTTTTCCTCTCCACCGTCGCTACATGCTTGCTCAGTATGAGGGATTGCTGAAGGATTGCTGTGGTTGGAAAGCCTGCATCAACGGTGCCCAACCTCTCGCCAATGACTGACGCAATCTGCTGGGATTCCTTAAATAGGAAACTTTTTAACTGATTGGAATGTTTGTATAAATGTATTGAAATGACTTCTTGTTAAGTGCCTTGAGATGACATCTGTTGTGAATTGGCGCTATATAAATAAACTTGAATTGAATTGAATTCCACGAATTGAACCATAACAGCCTTAAAAAAAAATTTTATCCAGTAAAGCTCCTCCTCCTGCTGTCTTAATATCCTACCCACAGCTTTTCTAAAGAAAGTTCTTCCTGTTATTGGGTCTGATCTTGTTCTAATAGTGAACTCATCCCTGCTATCAGGTGTCTTCCCTCAGGCTTTAAAAACAGCAGTTATTAATCTACTGCTAAAGAAGAAAAATCTGGACAACACGTTAATGCAGAACTACAGGCTGATCTCTAATCTTCCATTCATCAGTAAGATTAGTGAAAAAGCTGTTTCAGCAGTTAAATAGCTTCATAACAATGACCAACCGCTTTGATGTTTTTCAGTATGGTTTCCGTGCTCACCACAGCACTGAGACTGCCCTCGTCAAAGTATTCAATGACATCCGCAGAAATACAGACTGTGGTAGAACCACAGTGCTGGTTCTGTTGGACCTCAGTGTTGATCTTGTTATATTATTGGAACGACTGGAGAGCTGGGTCGGACTCTGGTACACTACTTGGCTGGTTTGAGTCTTACCTAAAGAACAGGGATTTCTTTGTTTCACACCATCCCCACTGTAAACAGTGTTGGTGGCAGACCGCTTTCCCCCCCTGAGACGTCGGATGGTGGACCAGAATCGCTTCGAAGCCGTACGGAAGTCGTTTTCCATGGCCTCTCCAAACTCCTCCCACGCCCGAGTTTTTGCCTCAGCAATCATCCGATGAGAACCTGATTCAGTATAATCTCATCGGCACAGGGGACCTCAGGGGAAGGTTCATGTTTTTAAGAGCAAGCTTTTAGCCTAGCCTTTAACGGATTATTATTTATTATTGTCTGTTTATTTGCTCTGCATGTTTTTCTAAATACATTTTCTCGGTGTTTTATTACTTAGGTTAAAATATTAAAGTAAACAGTGAGTAAATATGATAAGACTGTTATATTTAATCTTCCTTCCAGTGTTTCTTCTGTGCGAGCCCTCTGCCTCGGGAGCGGTGGTCGGGTGTAGCTGCCTGTGTGCTCTACAGGTAGCACTTGGGTGGAGGTGGGGGTATTGACCTTGCCTCCTCTGGGCGACCTGGGTCAGTACCTTGGCTGCTGCTGCTGATGTGCTGTTGCCGGTGCAGATGGCTCCTCTGATGGCATTTCCTAACCTGGCTCATCTGCACTCGGCCCAATGTCCTTTTTATTGCTGCTCATAAGTGTGTGTGCATGAAGGATGAGTCTGGGGGAGGGGGGTATAACTGTGATCATGCTTTTAATTATGTGGGGGAGGGATGAGAATGTAGCCTTTGTGGGGTCATTTTACTTCTGTAAAGCACTTTGAGTTGCAATTGTTGTTTAAAAGCGCTTTATAAATAAAGTTTGATTGATTTTTGACTGGTTAGTTGGTTAATTGATTGATTGATATTACTACAGTATGTCACTTTAAAAACAGCGTATTTTATTGGGATTTTGTGTGACCAAGACAAGGTAGAGCATAGTTGTGAAGTTGAACGATAAGGAAACAGATTTCATTTTTTATAAATAAAAAATCTGAAATGTGTGGCATGCACATGTATCTCCTTGCAATGTTTTGATGTCCCCAAAAAATCCAGTACAACTAGTTGCCGAATACAGTTCTTCCTTTTGGCACTTAATCTCAGAGTCAATTCTGGTTCTGGCCTCAGACGTTCTTTAGAGAACATCAGAGGGCATCCAGCATCATGAAGCCCAATGAACCCTGCAGAAAGGTCTGGGAGAATGTTGAGGAGAAGTTTACAGCAGAGTTTGGTTCTACGTGGTAAAACGACTGAACTTATATCACATCCACTGGGACTGACGGGATAGAATTACTGAAAAATGTCCCCCCTCCTGAACTCCTACCTTATTGTGCAAATGAGCCCTTGACAAAGTTTGTTGCACTGAGTTGAACTGTTCAACTGAGGGGCTGTTTACACGACAACGTTGCCATTTTTGTTTGAATACGCGGGTGAAAACGCACTGTGTAAAAATCTTCCTTTTATGGAAGAGTGTCAAGATTGTTCAAATCTTTCAGGAAGCCATGGGAAACTCCTCTCTGCAGTTTGCAACAAGCTATGTGAAGGACACAGCAAACAGGAGGAAGGGGCTCTGGTCAGATCAGAACTCTTTGTCCTTCATGAAAAATACTGTTAGCCCTTTTCCACTGAGGCGGAGCTGGAGCTCCCGTGCTGACTAAGCTCCAGTGTTTTCATTTTCGATTCCCGTGAGCACCAGCTCCGAGAGCCAGAAACGGGTGCTACTCCGGCACCACTCTTGCGGGGGGCCAAAACGGAGCTATACAAGCACTCACTACCTCAAGGAGGAAGGGGGAGGGATTTACAGCCTACACAATAGAGGACCGCCATATTTAAATCCAGACTGCTGGGAATGTTTTTTTTGTTGTTGTTGAAAACATGGATAGCATCAAGACTACGTCGCCTACTACGATGTTGCCTTGTCGACAGTAACTGCAACAGCGATGCCTTTTGCCGCTGTATCGCTACAAATGCTTGTAAAGCGACGATTAGCATCTGCACTCCAACGAGGTCATCCATCTTTGTTGTTATGGTTTTCTTCTTCTGCGTCTGCTTTATTTCCGGCGAGCGGCTTCCCGCGTGATTTCTGAAGTGACGCTTCGATGACGCAACGCCGTAGCTCACGGTGGCTCCAAGTTGGCTCCTTGTTATGGAAAACGAAGGAGGTTTTGTGAAAGCTCTGGCTCCAGCACCAGCCCCAGCTCCAGCTCCGAACAGGCTCTCGGTTCTTTGCAATGGAAAAGGGCTATGTGTGGGATGAAAAACTAACACTGTACATCATCTGGAACACACCATCCTCTTGATAGAACAGGGTGGTGACAGCATCGTGCTGCGGTTTTACTTTTTTCCAGGAGGGACAGAGAAGCTGGTCAGAGCTAACGGAAAGATGGAGCAAAATAAGACTTGAAGATTGCTCTTCACAGGTTCTCTTCACTCAGTCTCACTGAGCTCCAATATTTTACAAAGAAGAATGGGCAGATGCTTCAGTCTCCAGATGTGCAATGTTGCTACAGTCATACCCCAAAAGACTTGTGGTGTTAATCAGAACAAAAGATGCTTCAAAGAGTATTGACTCATAGCAAGTAAATACAAGAAAGCCACCAGACTGACTCATGAATCATTGATGCTTAAAAAGGTTGCACGACTCAAGAGATCCACCAATGTTGAGTCTACTCACAGAAAACCTAGCAGTTAAAAATGTGATATCCAGCAGCTTGCCACAAAGACAATTTGTTTTAATTCCTTCTGTAAAAAAATACCCCCAGAAAAACTAGTTTGATAGATGGGAAAGTAAAGTTTTAGCTTCGAAAAGGTGATTCCCAAAAAGCTGTAAGATAAAAACCTGACACAGCTTTCAGTTGCTTCTTTAGGGCTTAAGACTCTTCTCGCGTCTTCTGTTGTATTTTTAAAAACAAATCATAATATAGTTAAAAAGCTGAGCAGAACCCCCAGACGGTCGTGGCAGATGGCCGCTCGTACTGAGCCTGGTTCTGGTTCTGCTGGAGGTTTCTTCCTGTTAAAGGAGAGTTTTTCCTCTCCACTGTCGCTACATGCTTTATCAGTATGAGGGATTGGTGTGAAGTTAACAACACAACGCAGGCGACTGTCTGCTGTGGCTACATGTTGGTCCAGGAGGAGTGAATGCTGCAAGTCAATGACTCCATGAAATCTCCTGGGATTCCTTAGATAGAAAAGTTTTAAACTGATTGGAATGTAAGTATGATTGAATTGAAATGACTTTTCTTGTAAAGTGCTTTGAGATGACATCTGTTATGAATTGGCGATATAGAAATAAACTGAATTGAATTGAAACTGAGAAATAAAGCAGCCAGAATCCCAAAGAATAACTCTGAATGGCATGCACAAGGAATGAGATACTAATAAAGAAAATTGCTAAGATATTACAGTAACATTTGCTTCATTGGAAGTAAAATGTAAAGAAATCAACGTTTGCTTAGTTGTATTTGCAGAATATCAGATGTTCCAAGTGAGTCGAGGGATTTTGTGTTTTACTCTGAATTTACAGCAAATGAATGGGAGGTAATTAAGTTGATCCAGGTTCAATAAACATTTCTTTTTTAAAGAAATTGAGCCTATACAATTTTAGTTTACTTTCAGAAATTAGAGCAGCTTGATGTCAAAAACAAACAATAAAAGGCTACTTATTTTATGTGGTTATAAGCAAATTCAATAGAAGTGATTTTGCTCTTAACTAGCAGTTTTGGACCTATACCTTAAAAACCAGTTTGGATGTTTGAAAATGAAGTTTGGAACCTCAGGTTCAGTAGAAGACTGTCTGATAAACCTGCTTGGAGCTTTTATTTGTGGGGGGGAGGCAGTGTACGCGTCTTAACCCCAGTACCACTGCTGTTTTAGTCATCCTTTAACTCTCCCAGTTTAATCCTCATGACCTGAGGTTGTAAAACAGGATCCACCCCCACCCCACCACCCACACACACCATCCTCACACACTTCAGGTAGCCGCCCACTTCGATTGTGTCAGTTTTTTACTCTGTGTTCAGCTGGACGAGTAATGTGTCGTTATTTCTTGTTTTACCCTGGCAGGAGGGAGAAGGTGTTTTAATGTCTGTCAGCATATTGCTTCACTGTGGGGAGTTTGCCAGCAGTCAACCAGTGTGTGTGAGTCTGTGTGAGTGAGTGCTGTCCATGTGAACAGGTTGTGTAAGCTTATTAGCTACAGCGCTGGTCAGAGGAGGAGATTGGGGTTAGTCTAAGCCTTAATCCTCCAGGACCTTATGCCTGTTATACCAGGAGCACGATCAGATCCTGGCCCCGCCCCCTCAGGACAGTCACAGACTCCACATACTCACACTTACGCACACACCTACACACGCGTGTCACTACAACACACTTCTTTCCTGCTCTCTTGTTTACCACTCTCAACTCTTTCTCTCTTGTCCATCTACCAGCAGGAGGGAGGAGGAAAGGGAGCAAACGGTGAGCACTGTTGAGTAGTTTCCCAGTCGCCATGACGACCTCACACCCCACCATCCTCAGAACTGTCTTCTTGTTGCCTCGGTGACCTGATCCCGTTTTGCCTCCATCACTTCCGATGATCCGGATTGAGCCGATAAGGGGGGGGGTCTGATTGTTTCTAAAAACAGCGTCCGGCCAGGACAGGGGGGTCCAGAGGCGAGCCGGCGTGATGGGAATGCTGTGGGAGTAACAGCGGAGCGTTGCTTGGAAACAGCAGCATGCCAGTACAGCAGATAACTGTGGTCCCGGCTAGAGAGACGGCCAGCAATGGAAAGAGTGCTCCTCGCTCCAAAGACAAGAGTGAGGTGAGATTCTGCTCCCAAACATCAGTAGGGTTCATGGAAGCTTTGTGCAAATCTTGACATTTTGGTCAGATTTAAAAGCTTCATGATTCCAAAAGTCATCTGTGTTTTCTGCTGATGGGAATCTAGTTACATTCAGTCTGTTTTTTTGTTGTCCTTCAATACCAGCTGAATACTTCCTGACTCATAACTCACATAGACAACATTGATATGCTTTTGAAGGTCTCCATGTGTCTACAGCACACAATCTTAGACAACAGCTGTGGTCACAACTCATAACAAAGTAGTCCCAGAATGTCAGAGAACTCCACATGATGCTTCATTTCACGCTGTGTAGCCTCATATCATCCCACGTTGCATTAAAAATGCATGAAGCTGCAAAATGCTTTTGTCAGGCAGCAGAGAGGAAGTCTGAGGTAGCTAAGTCTAGAACGGATGGCTGAGTTCCTGGAATATTCACATCTTATCACCTCGCTGTTTTTGGCCTATCACTGCTTTATTGGAGACATGGATCAGATTGGAGGTAGAAGGTTGTTTGCTGTGTTTTGTTATGCAACTGGAGAGTCCTTGATCGATGGCTTCAGGCTTGAAATACTGCAGATTTTAGATATCACAACACGGAAATAAGCAATACAGCACAGTTGGATAATATCACTGCTAAAGAATATTTAGGGATTTCATAACTGTTAATACAAATCGCAGGGTATATTTCTGCATTCAAGCAGGTCAACTAGTTGGAGATTAAAAGTATTTTTAACCAGGCTAAGACAATTCGCAGACAACAATAGACTAAAAATAACTGCGTGTCCTAGTTCCCAGGTTTTAGGTCTTACTTTCCCCGAGTAGTGCCTGATCCTGTTGGTTGTCAAATTAAAGATAGAAAAAGTAGAGCAGCTGACTTCATACTGAGGTTCATCGTCCATTTTGCTTAATCTGCTGCCATATAAATTCCTGTTTTGCCTCATGTTTGAGTAAAAATAAATTTTTACAAGAGAAGAAGAGATGTGAAAACATCAAGTCCTGTTACATCCTGGGTTGCCTGACCATTTAGGGATGAGAGTTCAACACGCAACCCATTAGTGGTGCATCAGAGAGTTGATCTCCCTCTGGTGGATTCCACTACAAGCATTCAGCATGCTGAGGTACATTATTGAGTGCAGACAGAGCTTCTGCATAGCGTAGCATGAGGTAAAGTAAAGTTATTATTGCCTCATTGCTGTGACATTTGAATAACATTTCAGTGATTTCATGTAGCAAAACCCGAAGATAATAAAATGTAGCAAACAAAAAAAAGTGATCTCTATCTACTTTCTACCTCAGCTAAGAAGGTTATGTTTTTGCCGTGGTATGTCTGTTTGTTAGTTAGCAACATAATTCTAAAAGTTGTAGATGGATTCTGATTAGATTTTCAGAAAATAATGATGATAGCTTGCATTTATATATCACTTTTCAAGACCCTCAAAGCGCTTTACAACTCCATTATTCATTCACTGTCACATTCACACACTGGTGGAAGCAGCTATGATTATAGCCACAGCTGCCCTGAGGCAGACTGACAGAAGCCAGGCTGTCATATCGCCCCCATCTGGCCGACACCAGTAGGCGGGTGGGTGGTTGAAGTGTCTTGCCCAAGGACACAAGGACATGTAGCAGGTGGAAGCTGTGGTGGGGTGGGGTGGGATGTCTAAGCTGTTCTGGCAGAGGTCTGTGCTTTCCAGGTGCTTTTCTAATTATTGTAATATTTTCAATGTCTTTGATGTCTATGAGTCAAAATATTTAGTTTATTATTCAGGCGCCGGTCAAATTTAAATCATTTTATTTATGCTGTTCAGCGTTTAACAACAAACAAAGCATAAATGTTTCAGAATGACTGAGGGGACATCTGCCTAGACAAGACAGACTAAAAGTAGAACTGAAACTACAGTACTGTATAGGAAAAGGAGAAAACAAAAAAACACAAATCCAGTGTGAAATAAGCAAGTCTTCCAGTGTAGGCATCTGGGTTGGTAGCTACTTCTAAAGAAGAAGAACCTGATCAAATCTGCTCAGAGCTGATCAAAGGAAAATTATCTGATCACTTATTTTATTTGTTTCTATGTTTTTAGAAATAAAAAGATCCAAGCTTTATGTTCAGGTATTCTGAAGTGGTCTGTCCTTTTAATAGCATTCTGGGATACTTGGCCACAAAATAATTTACATTTAAGAAAAGCTGCTGTATCACCTGTGGCTAGAATGATCCTGCTTGGACCATTGGGGTGTGCCATGTTTATGAATGAGGAATCAGTAAATGTAAGTCAGATTTTAACATTAGATACTATTTATAACAGACTCCAGGTTGGTTCAGTGAACAATGCCAACTAGTAGACAATCTATTTAAGGAAAAGATAGTTTTAGTTCTTCACTTTGTTGCCATCCCTCATCCTGGCCAAGCACAGTGCGATAGTGGAGAGAAACAAAATCCTATTAACAGAAGGAGATCTCCAGCAGAAGCACGCTCAGGATGGGCAGCCATCTGGATTAGTCAGATGGGGTTGAGAGTACAACACAGAGACATAAACAATGCCAGGTGTACTCTCAATAGCAAAGAAAAACCAAGACGGAACTGGTGACTACATAAAACAAAAATCAACATTTGCATAAACGGAAAGTAATGAGAGCAAAGATGGCAGAGTAAGGAAATGTTTCCGTTAGTGGCCTGTCTGTAGCAGCAAGTCTAAAGGCTAACTATGAAAAATGAAAGGAACAGTGGAAAGGGTCTCTCCCCGACAGAACAAAGAACTGGGAGCTGCTTCCACTGGAGAGGTACCGGATAACTGATCTTCCTTCCACAGAATCTTTCTAATTCTCATGAATTTTTTTGAAACTTTAAGAAACCAAGTAATCTTGAGAAAAAATGATGCTTATTATAAGCTGAAGCTTACTCCTTTAAAGCTTTAGGAGAAGAATTTTAATCTCAGGTGACTGTCTGCTGTCGCCACATGTTGGTCCAGGAGGAGTGATTTGTGCAAGTCAATGACTCCATGCAATCCTCAGATAGAAAACGTTTAAACTGATTGGAATAATGAACTGAACTTAATGCACTGTTTAATAACTAGGATTAATTAGAATGTATGGATGATTGGTTTGAAATGACTTTTAAAGTGCCTAGAGATGAAGTGTTGTGAGGCACTATAGAAATAAACTGAATTGAAGTGAACCTCAGTGTGGAGAGAAACTAACATTGGAGCAATATGACCTGTTTCAGGGGAACACTCCCAGCTCCATACAGGATCTTCACCCTGGTCATAAAGAATTACAGTCGATGCATGGACTTGTGCAGTATTCATTATTACACATATAAATACTATCCATCATTGTTTACAGTCCACCCTGAAACAACCTTTTGAGTTCAAGCTGAAGTATGTTTACAAATTAGTTATGAATTTCACTGAAATCACAGGGTGTCTGCTTCTGAACATAAATAGGTAAAACAATGAAAAGACAGCTAATATTTTGAGTTTAGATCTCAGTTTGTTCATTGTTGCAGTGTGGAAACATAAAGTTTATTGTTATTCATGATTATTTTTTGTTAAACATCAAGCCTTGTGCATATTTTGGTTAATTACATATTGAGATGACCTTGTAGGATCTATAAAGTCTGCTTGTACACATGAAAAGTTAAGGATCCAGTTTCACCCACACGACCTTAATACTGGTAGTCTATTCATTAACTAAGTGTACCCAGAGTCTACCAATGGAAAAGCCTTATCTTATGGGATATTATTAATGCAAGGAATGTATCTAGTTGCCATGGTAAAGCTTTGAAGGAGCTGTATTGATATTTTAGGAGTTCTGGTTGTTTCTGCTAATGCCTGCTTAAATTGTAAAGATATGCAACTTTTAAAAAGGCTGCAGATAGATTCAGAGCTCAGGATTTGTCTTTTTCCACATGTGCATCATTATTTTTGAGCTAAAGCTCTTTAAAACATATATTGGACAAATAGAAATCATGCTATCACAGCTTCTTGGTTGCTTGTCTAAATGCGGCTGGAGGTGGAACCAGAATATATCCGTCGGTCCACGCCACGGCGCCTAATCCTCCTCAGCACAACTATGCACATGTCCACACAGACTCTGCCTCAGACTCAGGTGTTCACAGAGGAGCAGAGACTCTGGTAAGACTAATACATTTACTCTGAAACTTTATTTCCTCTTTTATTGGAGTCATTTGCAGGTTAAACTCACACAGTATGTGATGAGGTTTTTTTAAATGCATATCTGTGGTATTCAGTTTCTTCTTGGATTGTTCAATAGTGCTCACCTCCTGGTGTTTACCTGCGTTTTATGTCTATAATGCTGGAAGCTATTAAATCCTTTAGGTGTTTGTTGACTGCAGGGCTAACCAGAAATGTTTCATGTCTAGAGGAAGCAAGCAGAAGAGTTTTAAGGCCTGTTATGCAAGAAAATATGCATATTTCTGCATAAGTGAAGCTATCATTTTGAAGCAGATCATTTGTTACAAAGAAACTCTGGACACCCATAGAAAGTAGGAGTGAAACATCGGCTGGACGTTGCTAACAGCTTCCCAGTTGTGTCTGCTATGCAGGGTATGAATACCATGAGTAAAAATAACATGACCGAAAAGCAAGTTATTCCCACTATGGTTAGAATAATGTATGATACATTTTTAAAATAGAATTTTATCTTAAACATAAACAAAACAATTGGAAAAAAAAATCCACAAAATTGAGTAGCAGTTTTAAAGTAAATAAATATTGTTCCAGATAATCTAACATGTTGATATGTGCTCTTCATAGAGTAACAAACATCAAAACAAGACAAGTTTATTATTTGGGCTCTCCACTCATGTTGCCAGTCAGCAGTCCACATGCAGCTGAAATATTCAAAATATTACGTATTTATTTAAGTTCTATTTCTTGTGAGCAAAAAAGTGTAGCTTTGAGCCAGCTGACAGGCAGTGCCCAGCAACAGACAGGGGAGGGGCAGGGTACTGAACTTCCAGTCACTGCTGTCCTTCTAGCATCTCAGTAAAAGGACTTTAACTGTAGGTACCGGCCCCATTGCTAGTTCCCAGAAGCCTGATGGTACCACCTTTACCTCCATTTTTAAAAAAGGTGTGAGTGATACCACTCCATGCTTATTATGTTAGTGAAAAGATACCAGCTAAATCAGATTTCATGACTTATTTGTGTGCAACTATAGGTCTGTGTGACCTACTGTTGCAGTTTTCTGGCAATATCTGACAACATAATACCATAATTAGGCAAACTGTAACATTAATGTCACCATTGGGCGTCTGGAACGGTTGAATAACATTTAGATGTAACTATCTGTAACTCTCGCCCCATGAATGCTGGAGATAGGCACCAGCCACCAACTCTGCAGAGGATGGCTGGGTATAGATGATGGATGGATGGATGGACAGATGGACGGATGGATGGATAGATGGCTGGATGGATGGATGGATGGATGAATGGATGGATGGACTAACGGATGATGGATGGATGGATGGACAGCTGGAGGGATGGATGGATGGATTGATATGGATGGATGGAAGGAGGGATTTTTTGAATGGATGGACGGATGGATGGATAGATGGCTGGATGGATGGACGGATGGATGGATAGATGAATGGATGGATGGACTAACGTATGATGGATGGATGGATGGATGGATGGACGGATGGATGGATAGATGAATGGATGGATGGACTAAGGGTTGATGGATGGATGGACGGACAGCTGGAGGGATGGATGGCTGGATGGAGGGATGGATGGCTGGATGGAGGGATGGATGGATGGATATGGATGGATGGATGGATATGGATGGATGGATGGATATGGATGGATGGATGGATGGATGGATGGATGGATGGATGGAGGGACGGATGGATGGATGGATGGATGGATGGATATGGATGGATGGATGGATATGGATGGATGGATGGATATGGATGGATGGATGGATGGATGGATGGATGGATGGATGGATGGATGGAGGGACGGATGGATGGATGGATGGATGGATATGGATGGATGGATATGGATGGATGGATATGGATGGATGGATGGATGGACGGACGGACAGCTTGAGGGATGGAGGGATGGATGGATGGATGGATGGATGGATGGAGGGATGGATGGATATCTAGAAATGTGACCCTGTAAAAGCATTATATTGGAAGTGTAGAGTTTAGGCCTGGCTTAGAGAAGAGCATGCTTTAGTCCAGCCCCGTCTGTCTCATGTCAGCCAGAGAGCTGAGGAGCTGAAACCATCTGATGCTGACACACAGCTGGGATGTTTTAAAGACTCCTACTTCAAGCTGAGGTTGGTTGTGATTCAGCATTCCTGCACAATACGTTTGCTATTAGCATTTTCCAGGTTGTGAAAAGGAATACTGAAAAACTAAAACATGAGTATGAAAAATGTGATTTAGTTTCCAAATGTCATTCTTTATTCTCTTTTCTAAAACCAATGAGCATTTAGTTAGATGAATGGTTAAAGGACTTCCTGGACCCTGATTTGTCACATCACACATCGGGCTTCACAACAGCCCTCAGGATTTTGGTTTTTGAGTTACTGGCTGAAAACAGAAATGTAAATGTCCAGGTTTGAATCCAGACCTGTGTTTCCTGAGCTACTTCTGGCTTAGATGCCAATTAATGCAAAGCAAATAGTTGTATTTATTTCTACAAACAGGTAAGATCTAGCTCTAAAGAATATATATAGTGTAGAATAACTGGCTTACTTGTGGCAGAGGTTGAAACAGAGCAGATCGAAGTTAGTCGTGAAACAGACCTTTATCTCAGTAAACAATCAGAAGCCAGCTTTGGTCTCTTGTTGTTTCAGATTATATTTTGGAGCTTGCAGATAACACATCTGACTAATGAGCCAGCATTTTAAAGTTAAATGGTTATTATTTAGATGTCCAAAATATATTGGAACTGCAACAAAAACCAATAAAGCTTCTTCTATACTGGAAACGTATCTTGTTTAAAAAGGAAATCTTTGAACCCTTCTCCTGTCTTACAGTGAGCGAGTCGTACCCTTAAACACATGATGTCACCATCTCTGATGGAGCAGGATATTCCTCAGTTCTTATCAGTATTTGGCTATAACTTTATTTCTGGATGATAAGCACAGTTTTGATCCATTTTGTAACAGATTGAATACAAATGCTTTATTTATTTCATTATCGTATTAGTGTGCTGGTTGCAGAGGTGCTGAGCACAAAAGGAAAGAGCTGCCTTCGCTCTGTCAGCTGACATTAAACCATACTCTCCTCGACTTAAGCATTGTCCCAGTAAAGATGTAGGGGTGAGCTCAGCTGACCTGGGTAGAGAGCCGTTGTTTCCTAAAGCTTCATGTTTCTGAAACTTTGACACTGTTGGACCAACAAGTTTATTGGACCACTGAAATAACTGAACAAAAATCATTGGACCCATTTTGATCTCCAAACATAAAAGAAGCCTTCTTAAAAGTGATCAGATCTTTGGAGGTGAACTAAAATCTGCTTTGATGGATGAGCTGCGAGACTCTGCATGTGGATCTGAGACAGGAGGTGTGTCCTTTTCCACTGCAGGGGTCTAATCTTCTAAAGCAGCTGTGTGTATGATAGTGATAATCAATGTGTTTTTCATGTTCAGATGTCGGTGCTGTCGTCTTTAAGAGCTTTGAAACATTTCCACCAACATGCAACTGAACTGGAAATAAACTATAAAAAGTGAAAGCTGTTTTTATGACTCATCAGGAGGAAGTGATCTTTTCCCCAGATTCAGGTAAACCTCAGACACATGGATGGAACTGTTGGTTAACAGTGACACTCGCTCTGACTTCCAACACAAATACTGATTTAAAGGTGGATGGCTATCAGAAAATCCCTTGATCAGCTTAGATTGGAACATGTTGACAGAGTCTGTCTGGTTTATTCCAGGCTGAAGCTGATGCCTAAATTGTGGATTCAATTATGAATATGATTGTAGATGGAAGTTATTTCATGTGAACCTGACCTGTGAAATCACTCAAAGATTAGCAGATCTCACTGGTTGCTCTGTGTGTTCCCATTAGACTCAGAAGTTGTAATTTTACTGTTCCAGGTCAGAACAATCGGCTGGACCATTCCATTTGGTTAGAATTTCAACTTACAGGGTTCAAAGTTCACCAAACCCATCATGATATGTTTGTATCTTAATGAGACTGTGGCCCACACCCTCATTCCCAGATCTGGGTTCTGACTGACAAACAGAACCCAGCAGGACGTTCCCATATATGCAGCGGTGCCGAACTGGAGTCCTTGAGGGCCAGTGTCCTGCAACTTTTAGATATGTCCCTGGTCCAACACACCTGAGTCAAATAACTGAATCACCAGTTCATCATGCAGAATGGATGGTCAGAGTCCTAAAGTTAGTGACCTAATGATCGGATCCTGGGGTGTTGAAGCAGAGACACATCTAAAGGTTACTGGAGCTGGACACCTGGTCCTCAGTAGATGCAGGGTGCATTTCCTCTGGTTTTACATTTTTTTGATCACACATAAATGTTTTCAGATTATAACTAGCAGAAATAACCTGAGTAAATTCAAAAAGCTGTTTTCAAATGATGATTTCCGTTATTAGGGGGACCAAACCAAGTGAACCCAGTCTACACCTAACTACTGGTTGTACCACTGTTGTGATAACTCTTTACATCTCTGTGGAGGAATGTTGGCCTCTCTTCTTTGTAGATTTGTTCTTATATAGCCACATCGGAGGGTTTTCAGGCATGAACAGCTTGCTTATGGTCATGCCACAGCATCTCAGGAGGAGCGAACCCTGGACATTGTCTAGGACACTCCAAAACATTTTTGCTTTCAGACATTCAGAGGTGGACCTGCTGAAGCTCACTGGCTGATTCTCAGGGATTCTTCTTCAGGATTTTCAGCCAGAGAGCAGAACTCCTGGTTCCGTCAATAACAGCTAGAAGCTGCACCAGACCATCACACTACCACCACCATGTTTGACAGTAGGTGGGATGTTCATTTTCTGAAACGCCGTGTTAGATTTACACCAGACGTGACAGGACACACCTTCCAGAAAGTTCCACTTTTGTCACGTCAGTCCACACAGGATTTTTCCACGAGTCTAGGGCATCATCAAGATGTTTTTTGGCAAACATGAGATGAGTCTTTATGTTATTTTTGGTCAGCAGTTCTGTTCTGCTCCCCCTGGATGAGCTGTTGTTGTACTGTTGAAGTAACTTTAGTTAGCCGCCCACTCCTGGGAAGGTTCCCCACTGATCCATGTGTTGTTCTCCATCTGTGGATAAACCCCCTCATTCTGCTTCTCTGGAGTCCTGAAGCCTTAGAGGTGTCTCTGTAACCCTTCAGTACTGATGAAGGACAATCTTTGAACCTACTTCATGTTGTCAGACATTCCACACTAATCAGAACGGAACCAAGAAATATGGTTAATCACAGTTAAATCATGATTTAACCAGGGGGGCGCTTATATTTTTATATATGCCCAGGTTGGTTTGGATAAAAAAATGTCCCTTTAATAAATGAAATATTCACGTGTTTGATGATCTAAGACATTAGGGTTTGACAAAAACAGACGAAATCTGCATTACGACATGTATTTTCAAGGCTTTTTTATTCAAGGTTTTGACAGTAAGAGATTGTTGGCAACTTTATTTCCAAAACATTTCGATATGGTGACCTTTGACATCCTATCTTCCCACACAGCAGACCATCAGCTGTAGCCCAGTTGACGTTGTGTTTGAGGGATTCACTTTATCAGTGAAGGCTCTGATGGGACGCTGCTCTCTGATTGGCTGCTCAAACAAACGCTACGAATACTCAACATAGATTTTGTGACTCAACTAATCTGCCCTCAGAGATGATGATGGGGGCTTTAGGTAGCATGACACCAGTAGAATACAGAACCCTTATTCCCTTCACATATTATAAGGAACCATGGGTAATGGCTTCATCGTTTGTTAACTGATCTGAGATCGGTTTCTTTTCCTCCATATAAACAGGCCTACGCCCATCAGTGAACGACTCACAGCGATGAGCATAGTTATTAGCCTAGGAATCAGACATTATATTCTGCAGTCTGTTAGTGGAGTTGAAAAATGATGTTGAATTAAAACAAAGATTTACTAGTTTTTACTAACTTTTCTCTGTTTGCTTCAAATTGTTTAAGAAAAGATATTATGTATGGAATCTGTAGTGCAGGTTTATACAGCTGAGGTTAGATTCAAGCATCTTTTTGAAGCTGGTAAAAACCAGAAAATGTGTATGTTAAAACCAAACAAGGGTGTGCTGACTTTTTACCACGACTCTATTCTATAAATACTTTCTAATGATGCAGCACGGAGCAGAGCAAGTCTGTTAAAGTAATTACCTCAATCCTGAAACTTGAACTCCTGCAGAGCGGAGCTGAGGCCACAGTTGATCAGGCGATGGTGGAGTTCAAGGTCTAAACGTTGGGTTGAGACGATCACTGTTCCCAGAGGTTCTAGATAAACTTCCTTAAGTTGCCTTTAAATAGCAGCGCACTGATGAACAGCATGGTGCCCCTGGATCTGGACAACAGCTAATAGGATTGCTGGCTTTAGCCCGGGTCACAGCGAAATTGTGAGGACATGTGACCTCTGATGTTGGATTTTAAAACTGTAAATACAGCAGGATCAGGCAACGGCTAACACTGTAGAAACAGGAGGTGCTAAAAGGCGGTTAGACTAAACACCATCACTTTTTTCACTCACATGTGCTGGAGGCATTTTTTAGGATTATTTACCATTACAGAATAATAACGTTAATAAGTTGATTTTATTATAAAACTGAGTGAAGCTTACAGGTTTTTGGTTCAGAAATCAGGTGTAGTTAAAGCAACAAATGTTGGTCTTCTTGTTTGTCAGAAGTGAAGATTCTTATAGATGTAAAAAAAAAAAAATTACAGATTTTCTTGATATTTTTGAATTTATGGTAATTGTTTTGTTGGTTCTGAAATGTTTGAGACCACATTTTATGAGTTAAGCCCCATCTAGACTAATAACCTAGCAGAAAAACATATGTTGTTATGGTACTTTATTGCTGAATTATTTGAAACCCAGATGACCCGTTTGCCTTGTTTGCAGGGGAGGAAAGCTCCTGGGCGCTCAGGCAGTCGATCCAGCAACATTTCCAAGGTAATGTGCAAATAATAAAGCCTAATCAGGCTAACCCGACCCTAACCCATCATCATGTCTTCTGGTTCAAGGTCCAGCTGATCTGGACTAATATTTTCACAAATTGCTGTGCAGAAAGATTATCTGAGGAGACGCTGTTCTATAAATTGCTATGTGTTCTTTAATAAAATATTTTATATCAAACCTGAACGAAAAATATCTGAGCTGTTCTCTGATGATTTTTCCTGTAGAAAATCATCAGAGAACAGCTCAGATATGTTACTGCTCAAGGATTTATATTCACCCTCATGTTTCTGTATTTTTCATCCAGTAAGTCAGACTTTCTGCTAACCTTTTAAAACGGCAATAACAACTCTTTCAGCTTTCTTTCGAGTTTTTTTTCCTCTTTTTTAAAGACATTTTAATCTGCTGTAGAGCTTGCTTCTAGGTCTTCTTCTTTTTATCATAAGGGTGATGCATCCACAAAAACACATTTTTAAGCATTGACTGTCCAAGTTTCAGGACATTTTTAATGAGCTGAGATCAGGGCCATTTAAGAAGTCTGCTGTTTGACTGATCTGTTCATTTTAAACCACTTTGATGAGTTTTCATTTGAAGGTCATCTTACTTCTTCATTACTCCATCCCCGATAGAGTTGGGTCTGAACCTGGAAACCAACCAGTTTACATGAGCTTTTCCATTTCAGTTAAGCAGAGTAGTCATTTACCTTACCAGAATTATGCCAGGACCTTACTGACGGCTACAAAACCTGGGTGTTTTCCCTGGAACCCGATTAAGGACATTTATCCTGATATTGGTGGGGTTGTGTGACCATGGGTTAGAGAAAATTCACAATTTCAACAATAATTTCAAGCTTGGCACTCAATGGTAGTTTTCAACTTTTCTGTTGTATAATCCCAGACTGAAGAACCAACATTTTCAAATGTGTTTTAAATACTCTGACATTCATGGCCAAGATAAGTGGAAGTGCACTTCTCTGAATCTCTGAATTATCCCACAACATCCCAATAAAATGTATAGTAAATCCTTATAATTCAGTTCAATTCAGGTTATTTATATAGCGCCAATTCACAACAGATGTCATCTCAAGGCACTTAACAAGACGTCATTTCAATACATTTATACAAACATTCCAATCAGTTAAAAAGTTTCCTATTTAAGGAATCCTAGCAGATTGCGTCAGTCATTGGTGTGAGGTTGGGCCCCGTTGATGCAGACTTTCCAACCACAGCAATCCTTCAGCAATCCCTCATACTGAGCAAGCATGTAGCGACGGTGGAGAGGAAAAACTCCCCTTAAACAGGAAGAAACCTCCAACAGAACCAGGCTCAGTAGGAGCGGCCATCTGCCACGACCGTCTGGGGGTTTGAGAAGACAGAGCAGAAACACAGAAAGAACAGAAGATCTGATATAAGAGAACTTTCTATGTTACAGAAAGTAAAAAGTTGATAACAGGACACAGTGGATGTTCAGTTACTGGGGGGATCATCCCAGTCGATGCCCCCCGTCCAACAGGGCATTGCAGCCAAGCAGGATACCAGACCAGGTATATCTTCTATAGAGAGAAAAACACTGAGAGAAAACAAAGTTAACAGTCGAAATAACAGAATGTACTGTAATACAACTGGAGAGTCGTAGGAGAAAAGGAAGTAGCAGAGTGAAGAAAATTATAACAATAAACAATAATATTTTTGGTGCAATTACATTATGAATTTAGACTGATGATTTCTGACAGTCTGTTGAAAAAGAAAATAAGCATAAAATGAAAGATTTTTTTATTTCTATTTATTCCAGGTCAGCAATCTAGCTTCAAGGGCGTCGACAACCCCGTCTGCTCAGGACATCTGCAGGTAAGACACACAACTGTTACTTCAGAGCAACACTCTTCTTCACATCTGAAAATATAAAAAAGGGGAATTATTATTTCATATCAAGTCAGGAACAGCGTGTAAAGAGCAAAAGGAGAATAACAGCTGATAGTTTGTGGTGTTTTGGCAGTCCCACTGAGACTCAGAAATGTGTCTGCACAGCTGACAGTGTATAAAACAGAAATGGATGCCATGTTTGTGAGTGTCTGAACTGTTACTGTTATCATCCTGTCTTCACTTCATGATTCATAACCCATATCACACACACAGCTCCTGCTTTTCAGCATGTAACTTTTACTGTTTGATTGAATAGTGAAGGAACGACTTGGATCATGTCTCAGGAATAGCTCCAAACATTAACTATTTAAAAAAAGTGAATATGGCAGGACAGGAATGACATTTAAATAGGCTTTTACTTGTTTCAGAACAGAAGACAGACAGAAAGGTTTCAGAAGGAAAAGCTGGTTTTATTTGCATCATTTTTACATTAGGATAATTGATATGTGTCATTTTTATGGGATTTCTCTGGTTCGGTTTGTGCCACACCTAATATGAAGTTGTGACATGATCTCCAGCTGCTCATTTAATCATAATGCTTTCCAGAGACAATACATAATTCAGTTGTGGTGATAATACAACCTGGGTACTGTTTAATTTGTCTTACTGGCACTTGTTCTATAATTATTATATGTGCAGTTCTTTGCAAACTTTTTCATATCTTTCAGCGTTATCATGGTTCCACAGTGTGTTTTTGGGGATTTTATGTGATAGACCAACACAGAGTGGTGTTTAGTTGTGAAACAGAAGGGGAAAAAAACTTTGACAAAAAGTTAATAATAATAACCCTAAATAAGACTCCGTGATCCTCATTTCCTTCAGTGGTGCCAGAGTCATCCTGTTTTTAATTTAATCTCAGTATAAATCCAGCTGTTCTGTTTCTGACCCCAGAGGTTTGTTAGAGAACAACCAGCATCAGCTTGTTTGTCACATAAAATCCTCATAAAGAGCTGTGAGGTTTGCTGTAAAAGTGTTTCGATGCTCTGTGTGGAGCAGACTAGACCAACCCCTGTTAGTCACCACCAGGCTGGAGGAGAAGCTGCTGTTTAGCTTCAGTGTTTTGCTTTAAGGCAGATATGCAGCACATGCATATATCAAATACTGAGAAATAAACAACCTGCTGAATATGTCATTTTCTTTGTTCATGTTTCCTTCAGTGCATTCCCTCAGATTTAGTTATTAACATTCAATCTTTATCCATGCTGTTTCATCTAACGTTTTTATGTTTGTTCATCTCCATCTCCATCTGTCTGTGTCTGTGTGTGTGTAGTTCTGGCCAACCGACCCGCTTACATGATATTTCTGAGTCACACAAACCCAACAAGCTGAAACAGAACCCCTCTGCCATGACGGTCACCAGCGCAGCCCTGAGCTCGTCGGCTCAGGCCCAGAAAAAGAAGAGACGCCACCGCCGCAAGAGGAGCAGCTGCTCCACCTTCGACTGCGTGGATCTCAACGCCAAACAGGAGCAAAGCGACCGCAGTCTCAGCTCTGACCGAAGCGAGCTGAGCGAGAAGAGGGAGCGCTCCTTCAGAAACCGCAAGGAGCTTCCTCCTCGCCTCAGGCGCTCAGGCGCTCCTCAGTCTGACTCCTCCTCCGAAGACGAGGCCTGGCGTGAAACCCGCAGCTGGAGCAAAGAGAAAGCTCGACGAGCGCGGCGCCGCAGCGTGAGCAGCCGGGAGAGGGATGCAGCAAACGGCCGCAAAGGAGGGGAAGACAAGGGGGAGATGATGGAGCTGCAGTCAGTAGAGTCCGATGAAGGGAAGGAGAACCATCCTCTGGTGGAGGACAGTGGTGGTCTCAAGAAGCGACACAACATCAGGAGCTCTGTGAAGAGCCACACTTCACAGAAGCAGAGGTCCAGAAGCAGAGAGAAGGAGAAGAAGAGCAACAGGTCTCGGAGCTCAAGAGATAGCTCCTCGTTGGTAGAGGATGGTGAGGAGCTCATCACCAAGAGATACCAGGAGAGGGGGTCAGGAGATGGGGACATGTCTGTGCCCACCCCACAGAACCACTGTGGGGCCAATGGGGGCACAGCGGGGCCCTGTTCAGATGACTCTGAGCTGGAGGTCTGCAGGTTAGTGTGTGGGCTGAGCCCCATAGATGTTAGACAAAAAACAGGAAAAGTCGAAGAAAACACTGCTTTACAAAAATAGTCAAACCTCCCAAAATGATTCACATTTTGTCATAACCATAAAACCGCTTTATTTTATTAGGAGTTTATATAAGAAACAAACAGTTGTGACATGAGGAGAAGACAACAAAACCCAGTGCAACCAGTTACCCTCTGAATTCACCTGGTTAATAAACAGAGATAAGCTGGGTGGGATTTCATCTCAGGATGAACCCAGATGTTCTGGTTCTGGCCTCAGATGTTCCTCAGAGAACCTCCAGCATCATGAAGGAATCCAGCAGCAGGTCATGGAGGAGGTTCTGGTCCAGTTTAAATCAGGGTTCAGCGTCCAGCAGGATAATAAGCACAGATATCCTGGCAGAGCTACAGCATTCGAGGAAAGTTGACCACATGTTAGAATGAGCCAGTCAAAGTTCACAGCTACTCTCAACTAGGAGTCTGTGGCCAGATTTGAAAGTTGCTTTCTAATAGATGCTCTCTCTCTCTCATGACTGACTGAGCAGAGAAGATCAGCCTCTAGAAGGTCTAAGCTGTCCGACACACCACCAAAGGCTTGAAGCTGTAACCTGTTGACTCAGGGAAGGAAAATATAAATGCACCCCACACCCCACTCCTTAGATTTCACACGTATACAGTTCTTTTTTTTTATGTCTGTCACATAAAATCTAATGGAATACTTGGAGATCTGTTATTTTAACTTGACAAAATGTGGAGAAGTTCAGAGGGTATGAATACTTTTGAAAGCCATTGTAGTTTCCTTTTGTGACCTGCGTACTGTATGTGGAATGTGTGTTTTGTGTAGGATCTGCCACTGTGAGGGCGATGAGGACTGCCGGCTGATCACACCGTGCCGCTGCACGGGCAGCCTGAGCTTCGTCCACCAGGCCTGTCTCAACCAGTGGATCAAATCGTCCGACACGCGCTGCTGTGAACTCTGCAAGTTCGACTTCATCATGGAAACAACGCTCAAACCTCTGAACAAGGTGTGTAGTTCATTCATAAAGCCTCCAGTTATAAAGCCAGTTTTCTCTCTGATCCTGATTCTGTCGATCTGTCTGTCTTCCAGTGGGAGAAGCTGCACATGTCAAAGAGCGAGAGGAGAAAGATCTTCTGTTCAGTTTTGTTTCACCTCATAGCTATAGTGTGTATGTTGTGGTCTGTCTACATTCTGGTCAAGAGAACCACTGACGAGATCCGACTCGGGAAGAACGGTCAGTACGCTCCCACCTCCCATCCTCACACAGCCGAGACAGGCAGGGCGAAATATGAATCAAACACCTCACTGGTACCCTGCGCTGATTTCCTTGTATATGTATGACTGGTTCCCTAAGCAACAAAATATAAAGAAACAAAGTGATTCTTCTCTGAGTGAGGTCAGCTGGTGAATCTGGTGATGTTCTGATCCAGGTTTTGGGGGTTCTG
Organism: Valencia hispanica; assembly: GCA_963556495.2. Lineage (NCBI taxonomy): Eukaryota > Metazoa > Chordata > Actinopteri > Cyprinodontiformes > Valenciidae > Valencia > Valencia hispanica. Next base: position 1,251,113 of record OY747703.1, on the reverse strand, counting down.
ATCTGATCCCTATATATTAACTTAAATCCAAATGTTTTACTTAAACATGCAGTTGTTCTTGTTCTGGTGATGAGTGAGCTAATATGAATAAAACACAGAGGGCATTTATAGCATTACTAATGGTATACAGTATGTCTCTCTGTAGATTTAGTAAACTAGAAATATTCCTGCCCACCGTCAGACAGCAGTGATGTCCAGATGTTTCATCACACATAGAGGCTGAAAACTCTGAGGAAGAAGATGAAAAGCCAGTCTGCCTTTCTGTTCCTGCTGAAGCTCCCAGCTTTAGCTTTTATTACTACTGGAACAACTCACCTTTCTGCCTTCAAATGCATATGAACCTGTGGGATCCCAGTCTAAGTTCACAGGCCGTCGGGGGATTTCAGCCAGGCCTTCACAGCTGGAATAGCTTCCACTCTTCTGATTTCCACCAAGTTTAGCAGTGAGTTCATGGGAGTCTTTGCTCAGGTTTAGATGAGGGGTCTGTGCAGTCTAGGCAAGTTATTCTACCCCACTCAGGCTCATCTTTGTGAACCTTGCTCAGTGCACTAGGATGCAATCATGTTGGAACAGGAAAGGGCCATCTCCAAACTCTTTCCACATTCAGTTCTATAAAATGTCTGTATGCAGCAGGAGTTCCTCTCACTGAACCTAAGCAGCCCAGCCCATCTTCTGCAAAACAGCTTGATCTCCTCTGCACCAAACTGTACACGATACATGTGCCAGTGTCCAGGCAACAGCTAAACCCAGAATCATCACTTGGATTGTCAGACAGAGGCATGATCCATCCCTACAGAGAACCAGTCTCCACTGCTTTAGAGTCCGACGCTTTCCAGTCATCTGGATGAACGTTAGCGGCTTGTAGCTACCGGCTGCAGAGGATGGGGATGAACTGATGCCATTGCAAACTGCTTCTAGTTCTCCAACACTGGAAAACAGAGTTGAATGGAAAGTTTAGAAGCAAGGAAACATTAAGACTCAGTAGCACACTGCAGTTCACTGATCTGCAGAGAGCAACCTTTTCTTTCAGAAATGTTCACAGAGACTGTCTGCATGTCTACATGCTGGATTTTATACAGCTGTTATCTTGGACTTTATCAGAACAGCTGATTTCAATGATCTGGATGGTTCAGTGAATAGTTTTTACACTCTACTGTATTTTACACTCAACTTTAAAATATCTCCAAAGAAGGACATGCCATGCTGTCCACTGACCAGCATGACATGGAACAGCAGGCCATACAAAGTCTCACCCTAACATTTAGACATTTGTTTATATACATTTTATTTATCTAAGCACAATTATTTGCCTTAAACCTTGAAATCTGCCAAATATTACCAACACTTCAAAATGGAGTCTGGATCTGAGGCCAAAGCCCCACATCTTATCCAAGAATATAGTCGGTACCGATGGAGTATGGAACTGATTTGGTGACGCTGAACCTATGTTTCTACCAACCATCCTCTAAAGTGGATTTATTTAAAAGCTAACATGAGAGCATTGTTTATTTACAACTGTGTGTAGATTCATGTCCTATTTAATGTTTACCATTGGGCTTCTGCCATATTCATTTTTTACTGTACTGAGAGGTTTAATCTTCATGATTGAATCACTCAGTTTAGGTTGGAGGAAGCTTTGGATCATTTACTGATGAAACATCGCAGGGTACCTGTAATCTTTTCACCTGGCTGACTCTGACTGAAGGACTTTAAATCTTCTCTTCATTTATCATCACTCATTTTCATGTGTTTTTGTCCTGATTTAGTAAAAACTGTGACTGTGCTGCTTAGTGTGTGTACCAGTAAAAAGTTTGGACACATCTACCCAGTCTAATGAACTGAACTAATGACTGGGCCTCAGAAATAAAACAAGCTTTTTACTGGTCCTGAGAAACTCCTGTGGTGGTGTTCCTCTAAACAGTATTCTGTATGATCTGGACAAAAGTGTAAAGGTAAACAACTTTCTCCTAATACATCAGGAGGTTGGAAGTCTGTCTCCTTCACAGGTTCAGATGTTCGTTTTATCACTCTACAAAGTGACCCAGAAACAAAGCAGAGAGAACTCTCAGCTAGCAGTAACTGTTCTCTGGGAACATTAAGGTTTCTCATGCAGCTACAGTAGAAGAAGAGCGCTGGACTGCACCAGAACTTTATGTCAGTGTCTTTCAACAGCAATGGGGTCCACAAATGCTCTGCACTGAGCTGAGTTACTGACCTGAAACAAGGTCAAGTTGAAGGTCAACATCACTGGTTCTGGAGGAAAATCAGCTGAGGTCCAAATCCACCTACCTGTAGCATCCAGTCGGTCCAAAACACTGCACAGCATATGTGATACACTTCCACTGGTTCTGCCATGACAGTCGCTCTGACCAGAGAGGATTTCCCAACAGCTGCTCTATTATGGTGCATTCAAGTACATCTGGTAAACCAAAGTATCCACAGATAACAACTCCAGGGTGATTTAAAGCTTTTATTCTGTTTCACAGTCCATCCATCCATCCATCCATCCATCCATCCATCCATCCATCCATCCATCCATCCATCCATCCATCCATCCATCCATCCATCCATCCATCCATCCATCCATCCATCCATCCATCCATCCATCCATCCATCCATCCATCCATCCATCCATCCATCCATCCATCCATCCATCCATCCATCCATCCATCCATCCATCTATCCAGCCCCACTTTAGGCTTTAGAATATTTCATTTTTCCCATCAATGACTTTTAAACACATTTTAAAAATAAAGATGGTGGTTAATTAGATTGAGGAAAGATCTTGGGAAACTGCACTGAGGATTCTACATCATCACCTCCTGTTTGATTATGTTTTATTTGTTAAAACAACAAGAATACTTCTCTGTTTCTGGACCAGTTAAAAATGAAACCTGGTGTATTTTTCACTCTAGCATAAAATGCCACATTCTGAAAATGTAACATTAAGTTTTAAAGTTAATTCAGCCCATTCCAATCCAGTTGATTTAGTTGCCAGTTTTTCTGTTTTTGAGAAAGTTACAATTCAATAAATAATTGAAGAATTTATTGGAAAAATAAACTCAAGATTCAGATTTCCTTGATCCTGAGAAGACAACAGAAAGCTTCCTAACACGTTCACTCGCTAAAAATAATCACCACAAACAATCCCATCCACCTGGCAACTTGCATGCTGCAGGTTTCAACCTTTTGCAAACCGGTTTGGGTGTTAGACACCAAGGGAGACAAGATGGGAGGATTGTTTCATTTATGTCAAGGAAACGTGATTTTTCTACTAATGTGGTCAAACCTGCAAACCGGTCACAGGAAAGTAGAAAACAGCTGCCTTTTTCCACAGAGTTCTGGTTGAGTCTGTCACAGATGACATTTAGGAGCTTCTTACAGACCTAGTTCTGGATAGATAGTTCTCTTCACATTGGGGAACAGCTCCCTCACAGACTGACATCTCAACCACATCATTTCTGTCCTTATCAATAAGCCTCTGATGTTCTGTAGTAGGAATAGTTCACTGCTCTCCCTGGTACCATTAGTGGACCTCCTTCATTACTTTGTGCAATCCACCTTATTGAAGCAGCCCCACAGCATGATGATGCCACCATCATGCTTGGAAGTTGGTACATTATATCTGAAAGCATCTTGACTCATTCAGACATTCAAATTTGAGCTTTTCTACCTTGTTCTGCATCCTCTCGGTCCATGATGATGTAAAGGTGGCTGCACTGTTTCATGGCAGGGTCGGGCCTCGATGGTGGAGGTTTAGGTCTTCTTCCAGGCCCGGGCAAAAGCTGGCAGACTCAAATTAGTTCTATGAAGTTTGGACTGAGTATCTTGGAAGGATCTATAATTCTCCTTCTTATGTCAATAATCATGATTATCAGCCAGACGTTAATAAGCCATGGTCGTGTCGAGCTTAGTTACAGAACCTTTAGCTCCATCTGTTAAAGCTTTGGGTGACAGCAAAGCTGGCCTGAGACATACTCAGGTTAAGCAGCTGCTTAGGGCCTCCACACCACCAGGGTGCCCCCAAGAGCACCAAGATAGCAGGGTTTATATAGCAGTATGTATGTATATATATATATATATATATATATATATATATATATATATATATATATATATATATATATATATATATATATATATATATATATATATATGTATGTATGTATATGTATGTATGTATGTATGTGTATGTATGTATATGTATGTATGTATATGTATGTATGTATATATATGTATGTATATATATGTATGTATATGTATATATATATATGTATGTATATGTATATACATGTATGTATGTATATGTATGTATGTATATATATGTATGTATATATATGTATGTATATATGTATATGTATATGTATATATATATGTATATATATATATATATATATGTTGGTATGGGGGGCCCCATATGGAAGACTGCTTAGGGCCCCAAAAAGACTTGGGCCAGCCCTGGCTGATTCTATGTATATATTTGAGGCTGTGTGTACAATTCTGACCATTTGTGTATTAGAGAAAATGTGCAGTAAAGTTAACACCTGTAAATATAATAAGAGATGTGCAGAGAGAGAGAGAGATGAAGACGAAGCGTAAAACATTTCTAGGAGGTTAAACACAGAGGAAAACCTTTGCTGTCCAGAAACACGGTGCAGCACCACCTGGTGTATAACAACGTTTTCACAGAGCCTTTAGGGAAGACCTCACATGTTTTGTATGGAAGCAAATCTGTGCCACAATTCAAATTAAAATGCATTAGCTGAAATTCTTTAACATCTTCATAATGCAATTGCTTTTTGCCTCATAAATGAAATGAATAAGAAATCCTCCAAACTTCTTTTTACCCCACAAAAAGTGTTCCATAATTCAAATGGAGTTGGCATTCCCAACAGTGCAGAGGAGTAAAGTCAGCGCTGCTTCTTCTGGGTCACCGGGTGTGTTTGTGTGCTAACAAGTGTTGCTATTAGCAACAAGAGAAATTACTGAGCCAGAGGACAGCGCTTAGCTTCCCTCGTCTGTGCCGCTCTCTCTCAAGCAATAAAGTATAAGCAGACTGGACCTCTGACTGAATTAATGTGTTAAAAAGCTTTCTTCCAGGAATTAGTCGGTGACATTTGTGTTTTACATCAGCGGTAGCAGCTAGTAGCTGGATGCAAGAGTAGTGTCTCACATAAATACTCAAATAAACTTATTTATCCGATATCAGTTTTTGCATTATAAATATAAGGTTATATAAACAGGTTGTAAGGGCCAAATCAAGCAGCTGATACGCCAGCAAACCCAGAAGAAGAAGAGTGAGCGCTCTTCTGCCCTGTGTGACAACCCCATTTCATTTATGAAACACTTTTTGTGGGGCGGGCATGAAAACGAAAAAGGAACGTAGTTTATTGTTTTCATTATCAGCAATGTTGAAGAAAATGAAAAAGCAGTTTGGAGGATTTCTTACACATTTTATTTATGATATAAAATTGGCAGCTGTATTGTGAAAATGAAAAAGCACCCCCTGGGGTTCTCCTTTGCTCCTCTCTTGGGGGATGCGGTCGGCCCCGCCCGGGTCCGCCTGGGGCTCTGGGGGTCCTTTGGACGTCTTTGCTCCGATCTCCTTCATGTCTGCATCGATTCCTGGGAGACGGATTGATGTCTGCTCACACCAGCTATCGAACACTCTTATGGAGAAACCTTATATGCACCAGCATGCTAACACACACATAGGTGTGGGGTCTCTGGTGTTTAAGGATATATTCTTGGGCTGAGGTTATCATTACTAGAGCTTGATTAATTGGTACCATGAGTTTTTCTGTGACATTGTTGTTGTATTTTTATATCTATTTTTGTGTGATGTGGTTGTGTAATTCTTAGTTCACAATGTTTGGTTAGTTTTGTCGATGTTCCTTTTTCGTGTTTTGTTTTGTTTTTCCCCTCTCTCTGCCGTCCTGTGGGTATGGAGGCAGACTTCAATGTCTTCCTGTGTTTTCTTTGTTCTCCTTCCTCCCTTGTATTTTCAACTCACCCTCTCTTGACTTTTTGTTTCCTACTTCTCTTCTTCATCTTCCTTCTTTCTTCTCCTTAATTTTCCGTCTCCGTGTCCATAACATCAGGAAATAAAAACCCCAGCAATTCATAATAAAGATTTTTCACGCATAAATCAAGGTGAGTACTATAGCAAAAGCTGTACTGCTCCGCTTGTGAAAGTAAATCTGTTGGGCTTCTACTTGGTACTCAGACACCAATTCTGAGCTCCACACTGCCAAACAGGACACGTAAAAAAAAAAAAATGAAAAAGCATTTCAGCTAATGCGTTTTTATTAGAATTATGGTCCAGATTTGCTTGTTTAGATGGTTGGGTTTTTAGAGAAAAGATGAACAGTTTATGGAAACACACTAAAAGGTTCAGTAGGTCCAATAAAACAGTTTTAGATCCGATTTGTTGGAGCGTTTTCTGAACTTAACTATCGACTCTTCTTTAGAAAGTTGATGAGAATATCACCACAGAAGTTTACTTTTGACTTTTTCACCTTTTAGAAAACAAAAACCAGACCCTCTGAGTGCTTTCTTGTGTTCAAGTGTTGTGTGCTGTCGTCATATTTTAGATCCAGTCTATTAAACACAGCTTACATATTAGAGTCCACTTTAAATAATAGCTTCAAAGAGAGAAATTCCTCCCACTCTTGATTGCAGACGAGTTACGGAGAGTTTCTCTTCTGAAGTACTATTCAGCTCAGGGTAAGCAAAGCTCTGCACACACCCCCATCATGACCTCGTTCCCCAGCGCTCTCCCTGCAGCCCAGCTGACTGGAGTTTGGGGTTTTCTGTGTCCACAGGTGTGCTGGAGTGGCCCTTCTGGACCAAGCTGATCGTGGTGGCCATCGGCTTCACGGGGGGCCTCATCTTCATGTACATCCAGTGCAAAGTCTATCTGCAGCTGTGGCGCCGCCTCAAGGCCTTCAACCGCATCATCACGGTGCAGAACTGCCCAGAGAAGAACCTGCACAACCCTCAGGCCCGGCCCGGCGCCCTCTCCAACGGGAAGCACGCAGCTGTCCAGGTCCCAGTGGCTCCGGCTCAGGAGATGGACTCTGAGATGTCTGTGGAGGCGGAGGCGGCGGTGGCACCAGAGCAGAACCCCGTCTGACTGCTGCTCCTGCATGCTGAATCACGCTCTGCTCATCCAGAGAGGGAGCCCAGTGTGAGCATGGCGTGATTCGGACTCATGTAGCGGTTTAGCTTTCTAATCAGCTGCTCTTTGAGATGGAGCGGATGCAGCTAAGAACTGATCCCGTCCTGCAGTGACCCAGAGTAGGACAGCTGTCATGATGCGAACACTGAAGAATGAGAAGAAAAGAGCAGGCGAGGCAATAAAAAGGAGACTGACGGTGACGGAAAAACTTCATTTAATGGTATGTTGATGTCACTTCCTAAACCTGCACGGTTATAAATCATGCAGTTAGAAAGTCCAGAGGATGGACCAATCAGAGGCCTCAGTGTGCTTTAAACGAGCCCCCAAAAAACTCACCACTGGGTTCAATTCAAAGATGGCTGCTTGACGTCCCACTGATCCCAGACATGACTGTAGTAATCCTGCTCCTCCAGGCACACCGCCCTGCATGTTTTACATGTTTCCCTGCATCAGATGAGCACTACAACAGAAGCCTGTTAATCAGACGGCTGTGGCTCAGTGGTAGAGTTGTGGGCTTGCCACGTGGAACTCGTGGCTTCCTGATGGTGCCTAATGGTGTTGGCCAGAGGAGCCCGGCTGTGGCTACAATCATAGCTTGCTTCCACCAGTGTGTTAATGAATAAAGAAGTTGTAAAGTGCTTTGAGGGTCTCAAGAAGCGCTATATAAATGCCATTATCATCAACTGAAATCAGGTGTGCTGAAGCCGGGACTCATCTAAAACATGCAGGGCAGTGCTCGTTGAGGAGCAGGGTTAGGAAACCCTGGACTAAATAATATGGACCAGAAGGAAGTGTGAAGGAACCAGACATCCAGCAGATGCTGATGTAACTCAGGTGTCATTACAGCCACAAAGGTATCGGGATTTCATATCTGATCATTTAGCCCCTTTAATCTGACGCCACTAAATAAAAGCCAGGGCAAACAGTTGCTCTCTGAAGTGCTAGAATTAGTACATACAATCTGTGGTTGTGTAGTCCCTTCTCAAAACTAATACAGATGTTGGAGAAAAACCAACAGACAGGTCCGGGAGGAAGCTGTGAAGGCCCACAATAGCTCTGGAGGAGCAGCTGAGATCCACAGCTCAGGTGGGAGGATCTGTTGACAGGACAGCTGTCCCTGGTAGAGGAGCAGTGCTAAGAACGCTCTCCATCAGCCATGTAGGAGGTGCTCTGGTCAGAGGAGAGCAACACAACCTGAAGGCCTGCAGCCTGAACCTTCACCTTCCAGCAGAACAACCCTAAACATGCAGAGACGGATAGAATCAACCTAAATCTGACCACTCACCCAAAATCCCTGATCAGAAACACGTTCCGTTTAGTCAGACTGAGCCTGAGCCATTTAGCAAAGAATGAGCAAAACTGCAGTCTCTTGCTGGAAGAGAGCAGCAGCTAAAGGACATTCTAGAAAGTGTTGACACACGGGGGCTGAACACAGATGCATGCCACACTTTTCAGCTCATCACATCTAATTCAATTTCATTTGAAGGTTGAGAGTATAAAGTGGCAAAATGTGCCATTTGCTGTATTTTTTATTGTTTAATACCAGCAACGCTTTGCTCATGTTGCAACTTTACCTGCGTCCATTTTGACTGAGTGGTACAGTAATGAGAACATGGCTGTGCTCTACAGAAGAGGTTTCTGGAACATATCAGAGGGTCGGACTTGAAGCATGCTGAGCCCTTCAAACACTGCAGGACAATCAGGGCTTTAGACACCAAAGACGTGTAGTCATCACAGCATTTAATCTTTATTATTATTATTATTGTATTAGGACACGTTTTGTTATTGTTCTGTTGGTGGTTCTTACTCTGCACGACAGTCATTTAAATGTTAATATGATTAGAGGTTTTACAGTTGCCATCTGTTGATGTTTTACAGTAGATTACAGATGTGTTTGTGTTAACCTTAAAAAAGGGCATATTGTTTCTTTTTGTCCAGTTTTCTACCGGTTTCAGTCCCAGAGCGTACTTCATGTCTTAAATCCTGGTCTGTAAATCTCTCAGAGCTCTGAGTGGAAACACTGCAGGTTACAAGCTGAACTTCCTTCTGTATGTGCAATAAACAGAGAATGTAGAACCTCCAAACAGCTGCTGTGAACTTACTGAACCTGAGAAGGTTGGGATGGTTCCATCTCAGGGTCTAGCGCCACCTTCTGGACAGAGGTGGCACAGCAGCAGCACGATCCGGTCAGACTGAGGTGAGTGTTAGTGGGACTCGGACATCTCCACGTTGCCATCGAGCTCCTCATCCTGGTGATCATCTTCATGTTCTTCATCTCCCCCATCCTCGTCATCATCATCATCCACCTCCTCTGGTTCCTCCGTCTTTGTGTCTAAAACTTTGCTTGATACCTTCCGCATTTTTATATTTGGAAGTTTCTTCAGATCTCCAGTCCAATCTCTGCCAGAAATAAAAAGATTTTCATTACTGGGAAAATATTTCACTTAAAACAAATAACTGTATTTTAACATGTTTCAGATTTATTCTAAGCATGCTTTTCTAGGCACAACGACTGTGTGAACATGGTTGCTGCTGATTTTCTCTGTGTGGATTATGTAAAATTATACAAACAGGCTCAAATACATACATACACACCAACTAATAATTAGTCAAGTTGCACCGCAGTCACACTCTTTTTACAGCTTGTGAGTTCAACAATTTAAAGGTACTTGATACCATCCACTGTCCAAGGCACAAGCTACAATGACAACCCCACAACATGATGCAACCACCTCCATGCTTGACAGCTGATCCAGTGTTCCTAGCTTGAAGTCCTCACGATCATTGAGACCTAAAGACTAACAGTTTCTCCCATCTGACCATAGATCTGCTCACCAGAAGACTTCTGGTTGCCAAGGGGGGCAGCTGCAAACTTCAGTCGGGCTTCAAGGTGTCTAATTTGTAACAGAGATTCAGTTTTTTGGTTGACACCTTCTCAGTTCGTGCTGCTGTTAAAACTTGTTTCAGTGTGGACAGTTTATGGTAGCTCACTGGGTTTCCTCCTATTTGATGGTCTTCACACTCTTATTCTAATGGATAGCTTTGGCCAAAGAAGAAGCTATCTGAATGCTTTTTGCCACGTCTGTAGCGGAGGAGCCGGTTCGTGTGGAAGGAGCTGTGGTTCAGACACTGACCTGAATGTTTTCCGGTGCTTCGTGTTGATGATGTCTGGGATCTCTGGAGAACAGAAACAACAGGACAAGATGGAATCTGACTCAACATAGAAACGAGCACCGCTGCAGGAGTCTGGTGATGACTCACCTAACCCAACGCCCTCATACTGCGCCCGCTCTCGCTCGACCGTCTGTTTGATGGCCGCTTCTCTGGCGCCATGGAGACGACCCTGACGACCCTTGATCCCGTTCAGCAGCTCGATCTGCTCGAGTTCTGAGTCGAACCTGTGGAGGTACCTGAACATCCCAGAGAAACACGTCATCAGTCCCATTAATACAGCGTAGATCTTAGCTCCAGGCTCTGGGCCTGCTGCAGGTTTTTAGCCTTTAACACACCTGACTGCAGCTAAACAGCTGGCTCACAAACAGGGGGAGGAGCTAATAGAAAGGTTTAAAAAGTCCTCCTGGTCCCTGATCTACATATCCCAGCTGTTGTATTATATTATCGTTATTCCATCTCTTTCTGGTTAATTTAGTCCAATCTGGTCATTTTACTTTTGATTGGCAGGCTGAGACCAAAACCGGCTTGTTGTGAGGAACTCTACAGGATCTGCTCTAATTTCTTTAACCATCTGCAGGTAACCCCATGAGAACCATTTTATCTGAACATCTCACAGGGTTCATGTTAAAACATAAAAACTAGACCCAAAGATTCACGTTTAACCATCTGCACCTGTAGAATAAAACCTGCTTCATGATTCTAATAGTCAGCAATGTGCAAAAGTCTTGAAGCACGCCTAGTTTCTGTATATTGCCCCCGAGGATCCAGATGTCCTGGTCACTCTTTAAATGAATAAAAATGGGGCTTTATATGGATTATAGCTGCCGTCTCTGCTCCTGACCATGTGAAAGGCTACACGTAAAAATAAAACTCTGGAAAGATCCAATTTAAGATGACTAAATCACTGAAAAGAATCTTCAGAAAGTCTGCAGAGCTTTTATCAATCAAGATCATTTTACAGATGTTCAGAAAGTTTGGCTGCTTGAAGGCTAAATACTATTACTGTGGAGCGGCTGTAGTTCAGAGGTAGAGCTGATCGTAGGTTTGATTCCAGCTTCCACCTGCTACATGTCGTCGTGTCCTTGGGCAAGACGGTTCACCTACCCGCCTACTGGTGTTGGCCAGAGGGGGGCGATATGGCGGCCAGAGGGGGGCGATATGGCGGCCAGAGGGGGGCGATATGGCGGCCAGAGGGGGGCGATATGGCGGCCAGAGGGGGGCGATATGGCGGCCAGAGAGGGGCGATATGGCGGCCAGAGGGGGGCGATATGGCGGCCAGAGGGGGGCGATATGGCGGCCAGAGAGGGGCGATATGGCGGCCAGAGGGGGGCGATATGGCGGCCAGAGGGGGGGCGATATGGCGGCCAGAGGGGGGCGATATGGCGGCCAGAGGGGGGCGATATGGCGGCCAGAGGGGGGCGATATGGCGGCCAGGGCAGCTGTGGCTATAAATCATAGCTTTTTTCTACCCGTGTGTGAATGTGAGAGAGCGCTAAACAAATACAAGTCATTATTATTGTTATTAGAAGATGACCTACAGTCATTTATATGTAACTATATAACAGAAAACAACCGGTGAGCAGAACCGGTCCGGTACCTTTCAACAATCCCACAGGCATCCTTCTTGGTGTAACTCGTCCTGTTTGGATCCAGCTGACTCTGGAACCACAGCAGCTTCTCACCTGGGATTTAATACCCAGAACCATGAGTTCACAAGCTTCTCACACCACCCTAATAACAATATTAATAATAACAACAACAACAATAATAATAATAACAACTGTGAGCCAAAGACTCACCTATGCTGCTCAGACGCACTGCTTTTTCACTCTTCACCCTGTAAGATTAGAGAGAACCCAGTTAGTTAGGGTGAGGAGGTCCCAGCAGCACCGCTCTGGTCCCCCTGTCCCCCCGTGTCTGTCCCACTGACCCCACCTGTCCCCCTGTGTCTGTCCCCACCTGTCCCCCTGACCCCACCTGTGTCTGTCCCCACCTGTCCCCCTAACCCCACCGGACCCCCTCCTGTCCCCTTGTGTCTGTCCCCACCTGCCCCCCTCCTGTCCGCCTGTGTCTGTCCTAACCTGTCCCCCTAACCCCACCTGTGCCCGTGTCTGTCCCCCTAACCCTACCTGTCCCCTTGTGTCTGTCCCCACCTGCCCCCCTCCTGTCCGCCTGTGTCTTTCCTCACCTGTCCCCATGTCTGTTCCCACCTGTCCCCCTGACCCCACCTGTGTCTGTCCTCACATGTCCCCCTAACCCCACCTGTCCCCGTGTCTGTCCCCCTAACCCTACCTGTCCCCTTGTGTCTGTCCCCACCTGCCCCCCTCCTGTCCGCCTGTGTCTTTCCTCACCTGTCCCCATGTCTGTTCCCACCTGTCCCCCTGACCCCACCTGTGTCTGTCCTCACATGTCCCCCTAACCCCACCTGTCCCCGTGTCTGTCCCCACCTGCCCCCCTCCTGTCCGCCTGTGTCTGTCCCCACCTGTCCCCCTAACCCCACCTGACCCCCCCTCCTGTCCGCCTGTGTCTGTCCTCACATGTCCCCTAACCCCACCTGACCCGCTCCTGTCCCCTTGTGTCTGTCCCCACCTGCCCCCCTCCTGTCCGCCTGTGTCTGTCCTCACCTGTCCCCCTAACCCTACCTGTCCCCTTGTGTCTGTCCCCACCTGCCCCCCTCCTGTCCTCACCTGTCCTTCCTCTTCAGCCGGACCTCCTCCCGGTTCAGGTAAGCAGCCTTCCTGCTGAGCGGATGAACGAGTTTATCGGCCGCTCGGCTCCTCTGAGTCTTCGGCTGAGAACAAGCAGAGAACATCAGTATGTTCTAATGTCTCTCTGTGGAGCGCGCAGTGAGACCGATCTGAGAGCATATATCTATGTGAACCAACCATAACACCTGATCTATGCTCGCACAGTTCTATGTTTTCGGTCTTTTTCATAAATAGTGTTGTGTGGCTCACATATTAGAGTGAACACGGAGCCTTACCATCTCGTTCCACGCGTAGAGCTTATGTTGACAACTGGACCGGAGACGGAAATGGTCCTTCACTGAAATACGTCCCGGAACAAACTAAAGGGGTTCCACCCTGTTTTTCATGATGTTCCGGCTCGGTTCCCCTAAAAGAGCCGAATCTTTCTGCTCCGAAAAGCTCCTTACACAGAAAGCAGCACACCTTCTGTACTGCGCCAATATTCTTCTTAAAAACACATGTTGTTAGTTAAACACGAACTCTTTATTTTAAAACTTCGTTTCTAAACACACTAACCTTATCAAAACGGTGGATACAAAAATAAACAGTGGGAATTTTTTTATTTCGGTTGTGCAGCAGGGTTGATACTTTCTCTCCCATTTGCTGATTTAGTTTCAGTACAAAACGTGTATTTATTTATTATCTTTGGAATTTGATGTACAGTATCTGGATTACTGAGAGAAAATCCGTTTTTTCTTTCCTGTATTTAGTAGGAGATACAGTAGAAAAATGGTGACTGGCTGACAGTGAATGCAGCAGAGGTCCCTGGTCTAGGAGTTCTCCACAGTGGGCGGAGAGCAGCGCTGTGCTCCTGCACATCTGCAAATCATCTGGGTCATCAGCAGGAGGATTAGAGGAGCTGGAAGCCAGTCATCTTTAGTCATCATTACTTAATTTCCCTCTGGGATCAATAAAGTCTTTTTGAATTTGAATTGAATTGAATTTGAATCCTTCACCTGAATCAAGGCGAGAGAAAGCCAAGTTATTGCCTTAGTTTGTCTGAAATCAGACTTTTGAAATGCATGTAAACACCTTAGTCCAGCTGGAGTCAAACCGAACTACAGTTAGAGTAATCAAGCTAAGGCACCAGATAATGTGATTGTTTTTTGAAAATGTCTCTGAATGCAATAACCCCGCCTCAGCCAAGCTTCAGTAAGTAACGTTAAGTAACGAGACAGCAGAAGCGGGAATAACAACCCCGGTACATAACAACACCAGAAAAAGCAAAAGCAACGAGTGTAACACAACAAACAGTACAGTACAGTACAGTACAGTACAGTGGAGTCTCTGGCATGATAAGTCTGATGGGGGACAGCAACTCAACACCTAATAGCAGCAACTAATTCTTCTGTGATGCACACAATTTGACTTGGATCAATAATATTGATTGCTATTTTATGTGATTCATTTAATACTGATTCAATATTAAATTAACTACATAAATAGCAAACATTTACACACTACAACCGGCATTTTATGTTAATGCATTGAAGAATGAAACCTTTTTTATAGCCTACATGAAATTACAAATAAAGGGTCGCTCACCAGGGTTGTTCTTGAAAAAAAAGCAAATCTTTCATCGGGGCAAACGTTTTAATAACCTTTAATAACCTCAAAAACCTATCCCCTTTAAATCGATATAATCTCTTAAAGTCATTGACTTTTGTAAAAATCCACTGGCTGGTGATGTCCCGAATATTTCATCTCTAATTTTCGTTTGAGAGGCAACATGCTAAATTTAGACTTCATCAGAAAATCTACTTCATTCATTTTTTTCATTTTTTTTTTGTCTTGGTAGCTAGCAAGGATATTAGATGGTTGCACACTTCTATCCAACAGAACGTAAACGTGACGTGTGCTATGCCGATATTTTAAGATGAGTTATGCTGCACAACCAACTTTCACATTTGGCAAAACGGGGTGCATCACTTCCAGCTGGGGCTTGATTCTTCTACTTCTTCTAATAAATTTCCAGCAGACTGCCTGTCAGATGGCGCATTGCTGCCTTTCTCTGTCGAGGAAGATAGCAGAATTTCAGTTTGGGGCCGTGACATTTGTGCCCCTCAGCTGTCTACTGAGCGAACGTTGGGCACGCGACTGTGATTTTAGATTTTCATCATTCAACCAAACGTCAAGGGGCCGGCCCCAATCGATCGATTAAGAGGATCTAGTCTACTGAGCTTGTCTGTATTCTGTCAGTATTCTGGCAAAGACTGAGATAGTTATACAAAAATGTTTATAACAGAATCTTCTTGGTAACAGAATTGGTCTTTATGTAATATTACTCTGTAAAGAATGACCCTGTTCTACTGATTCATTTAAGCATGCCGTGCATAGAGCTCCACAGTGTCATCTGGTCGGGCCGGGCCCCACTGGCCTCTAATGCAGAGACTCTACAGGTACTTATTAAATGTTCTTTGCTGCCGCGTTTATTTTGTCTATTTCTTCGCTCATTGTTCATATCCTGCTTTTACTCCGTCTGCTCCATTGCTGCCAGCATCTGTTTACCATCTGTATAACGCTCTAGGCCAACTGGAAGAATCCAATGTGAAAGGGTGCATGTCGCCACCTAGCGTCGCAGTGGCGAACCCACTTCATTCAATAATTGGATTTTTCTGAGTGACATGTAAACTAGGATAAAGGCTCCCATTCTGGTTAAAGTATTAGCCCGATTATTGCCAAAAGCTCGATTTAGATGTGTATGTAAACGTACTAATGTTAAGCCATGTGGTAACTCCAAACTCTCCATGAAATCCTTTGCTGGTCCTTCCATGTTCCTGCCTTAAAGCTACTTTGCTGTTGTCTTGAAGTTTCAAAGTTGCCTGTTCGCTCAGTGATTCTGCTCCTGTGTTTGCTCCACAGATCTTCCATCCATTCACCAAGACAACTTCTTCGTTGACCTGTATATTCACCTTCCCCTCCCCAATAAGACTTCCTGGAGCTCATCAACATCATCCTCCTATCTGCCCTCCTACAACCCGAAGACCATCATCTTCATCATTTCCTTACCACACATTCACCTGCTCAAACATATTCACCTGTTTAGTTCCTCTGACTCCACTCCTCCATGAGGTCTTCACTATATCATATAAAGAAGCTGCACAACCTCTTCAGATTCATTCCCTTACCTAACTTATCCTCACCTATTTACTTCATCCCTACAGTGTTCCAGTTCCCAGTCCTCAGCCTCCATCAGATCAAGACACATCCATGTTCTCATCATTGTTTAATAAACATCCAAAACCTGTCTCCTAAGAGCTTTCAAGTGTGTCAGACAACTATGAAAAATCCTGACATTTTCACATATTCTGATATTTATTATTAGAATATGTCACCATACTGTAAACTTAAAGGAAATTGGTTGAACTTCAAATCAAGCTACTGTGGATGGCGTGTTTCTGTGTGAACTCATGTTCTAATGGATCTAACCAGTCATTTCTAGCGTGGTCATATTTTCATTTAACAACCATCAAATTGTGTAAACATCAGCATTTCAGTCGAGCTTCTTATCTTAGTGGTTATTAATCTAATGTGGCAAAGGAGGGGCTGATTACATTCGCTAGTTTTAACAACTTCATAGCGCCAGTTGGGGGAGTTTCAGGGCAGAGTTTCACTCCCCTAACTGCCTACAAATATACTACTCAATCTCATATGAGAGCAGGCATAAAGCTCAGGAACAATCACCAGCCTGTTCCAGCAAATTACACATACAATAGCAAAATAAATCACAAGTAAATAAAACCAAAGGTAACCCAAAATAGCAAAACAAATGAAATACAGTAAAAGCAAAGCATATAAAAGAAGTCATCATACAGGTGGTAGAAGAACCTGTGAAAACCCAGTTGTGTAATTACCATGGAGGTGGAGTAGGCACACAAAGTGTGACAAACCAACCACTGAATCCATCAGGAACATGATGGAGAAGCAAGGCAAAAAACTTCTGTTAAACAACCAGGACAAGACAACAGAGCATCTGTGTGCTGGAGCATCATGCACAGTGGCTAAGGACCAATGGGTGGCCAGTCTGAATTCCCGTTCTGTCCGTCTCAGCCATAGAGTCCTTGGATAAGATGTTTCACCTGCCCTCCCTGCTGGTGGTCAGTGGACCCAGTGGTACTGACTTCTGTCCGTCTGCCCCAGGGCAGATATGGCTTCAGTTTAGCTTACTGCCATCTTGGAGTCATTTTGATAGTCTCACCACTTCTGGTGAGGTTCACCACCGCTCCATGTTTTCTCCATTTCAGGATAATGGTTCTCACTGTGGTTCACATGCCTTAGAAATAACCCATTTCCCTCATTCTAGACTGATAGCTGACAACAACTTTGCTTCTCATCTGTTCTTGAATTTCTTTAAATCAGGGTAGGATGTGTTTCTACAGATCCCTTATTCTACTTCATCTTGTCAGACATGTTTTAAGGGATTTCTTGATTGTACAGATTAGGCAGTTTTCAGGGCCTGGTTGTGGATAGTGGAAATTAACCCCAAAAGATTGGTTAATCACAGTTCACTTAGGCTTATTTATGTAATGCCAATTCACGACACGTCATCTCAATGCACTTTACAAAAGGTCCATTCAATTCAATCAAACATCAGTTCCTATTGATCCTAGTTATGCATTAAGTTCAGTTTATTATTCCAGTCAGTTTAAAAGTTTTCTATCTGAGGAATCAGATAGCATTCACTCCTCCTGGACCAACATGTAGCCACAGCAGACAGTCGCCTGTGTTGTGTTGTTGACTTCACACCAATCCCTCATACTGAGCAAGCATGTAGTGACGGTGGAGAGGAAAAACTCCCCTTTAACAGGAAGAAACCTCCAACAGAACCAGGCTCAGTAGGAGCGGCCATCTGCCACGACCGTCTGGGGGTTTGAGAAGACAGAGCAGAAACACAGAAGGAACAGAAGATCTGATATAAGAGAACTTTCTATGTTACAGAAAGGAAAAAGTTAATTGATCATTTAACAAGGGGTGTATTGTCGCTTGTCCTGTTCATCCCTGTACTGCCCTGTGATAGACTGTATAGACTGTGATAGACTACTCATCTTCTCACCCAAGCAGAAGACAACCAGAGACATCTGTTATCAGCTAGCAAACGACATATATACACAAACAATCCGGAATATTTCAAAACCTAGCAGAATCCATTGCAGCCACAGAGAGAGACCTTTCTACTCCAACAGTCTCCTGGACAAGTTGCCAGTCCCTGACATTTCATTTTCTTCTAAAAATAGATATTTTTAATTCTTAAATTTGTAGTTCAGTATTAAAGTACTTCATGTTCATTGCCTTATCTCCAGTCTGAAAACACACATTCAGTCTGAAACATACAGAAGGTGAGTTAACACAATGCCAATATGGGAAAACATCAGCAATGACCTCCGAGATCCAAACGTTGATGCCCACCAGTCTGTAGTGCTACACCACCATTTTCAAACCAGTTCAACACTGCAGCTCAAGAAGTGTACACGTTTGGTTGCTAAGGGAGATTGACACTTTTTGGCTCCTTTGTTGGGATTAAAATAAAATCATAGAAAGTAGGAAATCAAAAATTTGCAGCAATGTTTTACTGAAAAACAGACGTGGGCACAGCCATTCATTACCCTTAGCTAATTACAGCAAGTGTTCTTGTTTTTGTTGCAGAGATTAAACTAAAACAAGTTTTTAGACCAACAAAATAGAAAAACAATTGACCCAAAAAGTTGGGAAATTGTTTGCCTTTCCTTTGCTGAGACAAACATCTGTCCTTGTATCTTGTCTGTTTTATATTGTACTTCTTTTATCTGGAACTGTTTTAGCTGCTGTCTTGGCCAGGACTCCCTTGAAAAAGAGATTTTGCATCTCAATGGGATTATTCCTCGTAAAATAAAGATTAAATAGAAAAAAAAACCCTTGCTAGGGGACCCTTTATCAGACCTAAAATAATAGTTTCAGTAATATTTAGGATGTGTGATTAGAACACATCAGGAGTGAACATCCCAGCAAGTTTACCCCAAAGTCAGACTGTGAAACACTCCGACATTCATCAAACAAAAGAGAGCTCCATTTTGCCCACATGTTGATGCGCATCAGTCCATCTCCAGCTTGTTCACAGAGACCAGTTTAGACGAGTCCGGCTCCTCCTGCATGCCTGGTTCATTTCACCATAAAAAGATGGAGGCACAGCAAACTGTGTCAGACTTCATAAAATAAATCTGGACTGAAGCCAATTGCTGCTGAATCTTTTGTCCCAGTTCAACAGGCGCTGCAAAGTTCACCATTGTTATAGTTCACTTTAGTCCACTATCAGTACTTGTCTAGAAAAATTAACCAACAGCAGCTTTAGAACATTTTACCTTTCTCTGTGAGAAGTTAACCCTTTATTTAGTTCAGTTATTATTAAGATTTGTTCATTCTGTGGATCTCTGCCAACTCTCAAATAGAATAGAATAGAATAGAATTCAACTTTATTGTTATTCCACATGTCACAGGTACAAGCAACGAAATGCAGTTTGCATTCATCCAGAAGTGCTTTAGCAAGAATATAGAAATATTACAAATGTACACGGTATGAAGGAGATAAATATATTATAACCATAAGTATATACAAGCTTTAACTGTAGAGGATCTGCAACTTTGTTTTCTCTCAGTGTTTTTCTCTTCATAGAAGATACACCTGGTCTGGTATCCTGCTTGGCTGCAATGCCCTGTTGGACGGGGGTCATCGACTGGGATGATGCTCCCAGTAACTGAACATCCACTGTGTCCTATTATCAACTTTTTACTTTCTGTAACATAGAAAGTTCTCTTATATCAGATCTTCTGTTCCTTCTGTGTTTCTGCTCTGTCTTCTCAAACCCCCAGACGGTCGTGGCAGATGGCCGCTCCTACTGAGCCTGGTTCTGTTGGAGGTTTCTTCCTGTTAAAGGGGAGTTTTTCCTCTCCACTGTCGCTACATGCTTGCTCAGTATGAGGGATTGCTGAAGGATTGCTGTGGTTGGAAAGTCTGCATCAACGGGGCCCAACCTCACGCCAATGACTGACGCAATCTGCTGGGATTCCTTAAATAGGAAACTTTTTAACTGATTGGAATGTTTGTATAAATGTATTGAAATTACTTCTTGTTAAGAGCCTTGAAATGACATCTGTTGTGAATCGGCGCTATATAAATAAACTGAATTGAATTGAAATGTACAAGCTATGTATAGGCTATACATATGATTATAAATATGAAAGGCTATAACAGACTATAAATATACGTATATGACAGGTTATACAGGCTATAGATATGAGTGCAAGTATTAATAAATAGCTGTAGAACTATAATTATCGTCTTGTATTATACAGTATGATTGTCTATACAGTATTGACAGTAGTGCAGTTGAGATCAATGAGATTTCTATGGATAATTTATACAGTAGTGGTATAAAGTGCAGGTGGTTGTAAGTGGAGGTTCAGTCCGTGTTATTGTTGTGTGTATGACGATACTGTGAGTCGTATCTTTGTTTCTGTCCATTGTGTGTATGTTCAGTCATTGTTGTGTGTTCAGGTGTCAGGAGGAGTTCAGGAGTGTGACAGCTATGGGGAAGAAGCTGTTCCTGTAGCTGGTGGTCTTAGTTCAGAGGTTCCTGTAGCACCTCCCAGAGGGCAAGAGGGTGTGTTGGGTGACTGGGGTCTTTGATGATTTTCCCAGCCCTTTTCAGACAGCGCTTTCTGTAGATCTCCTCTATGGCAGGAAGGGGTGCTCCGGCGATGCGCTGGGCGGCTTTCAGCACCCTCTGCAACACCTTCCGGTCCGAGGCAGAGCAGCTCCCATACCAGACTGTGAAGCAGTTGGTAAGGATGCTCTCTATGGTGCAGTGGTAGAAGTTCACCAAGATGTCTGAGGACACATGGTTATTCATCCCTCAACTCTAACCAATGAATTATTCTGGTTTAAAAAAGCTTTAAAACTGAAGCAATAAGCCAGTCTTGGGTTGACATCTAACAAAAACTAGGATAAAACAACTTTTCATTGGATCTTTAGGCCATTTGTTACCAGCAGTCCATCACAAGTTTGTTCAAATGTCTTTAACTTGATCTGCCAGCACTTGGTAGGAGTCACATCGTGGGTCAGCAGGAGGTCAGGACACACACACACACACACAGGGCCCATGAGATTATTTGTTTACGGTAACTGAGTAAAAATGTCCCCATATCTCAGTAATATGATTAAAACAACAAACAGAAAACAGAACAGAGTCAATAATTCCTTCTGCTGCTACAGTACTATAACATACTGATCATTACAACTATCATAACAGGTATTTATCGGTATTTGGGTTGGTATATGTAAACTTTTGAATATATTCCTAAAATGGATGTATTTCAAGTAAGCATGCTTACTGTGGAGAATATACTACCTTTGTCCATTCTGCTCTATAGCTAACACTAGTTCAACAAGCTTATATTAGCCGCTTGCTTAGTTGGGCGTTAAACGCAGGTGTGGTCATTTCACCCCATCACTACTTCACACTTTTGCTGTTTTCTTCCTTTCTGTACCCAAAAACTTGTCACAATGTTGCTAGTTCACCTTTTTTCTCTTAGATCTTTCCTTCCACTCAACTTTCCACCGTTACGCTTGATTTCAGTACTTTGTGAACAGTAGCTCTTTTGGCTCACCTTCCCTGTGGATTGTATGAATGAGATAACATTTCAAATCATTTTATTGATCTTATGTAATGTTGTAATTTTCTGTGGAACAGCATTTTGTATAATTAGCTGTAGTGTCACACTGATCCAAATTAACAGAGTTAAATGCTTCAAAAGAGCCACCCAGCGCGTGATGGATCTTTATACCAGGAGTTAAACTCTTTTTTTAAATTAGTGAAATGAATGAAGTTATGATTATCTCATTTATTGAAATGCGTCTGTCATTGATGGACTGGAGATTGATGCAGCTTCAGGTTCTGTGCTGGATTTCTTAGAGAGCTTACCCTCATATACTACGCTTCATCTCCTGGTGGTGTTTTAGTTCAGTTTTGTGCCATGTAGGAGTTGTTTGACATTGCCCAACTCCTGTGATAACAGCCTTCAGAGGAAACTCTCCAGAATTTGCTTTTCAATGGCGCTTTTGTTGTGTAGAGTGAGGCCTGTTTGACAGATAAGACGGGCTGCAGCAGCCATGTTGAAACACGCCCCTCTGTCCTGCCTTGGAGAAAACATTGTGGAGCCTTCTTCTATTGAAAGTAGGCCACCGAGGCAGAGATAATCACAGCAGCATGACCCTCAGATACGTGATTGTTAATCTGCCACACGGCATGGCCGAGGATCCTGCAGGAAGAACACGCTGTGAGTTGAGAGGCTCACTGTGGCCTGTGTGGCTGACAAGAGACACCTGACCTGCTGGCACTCGTTGAGCAATCTTTGGAAGGAGTTTTTCCTTCCTCAAAGTTAGCTCCCCCGCCTCAGTGCCTTGCCTACCTGCCTAACAGGAATGTGTTCACTGTGCAGCTGAGGAGCCGTCAGGCTTGTAGCAACAAGCACACACTGCTGGTTGCATCACATCCGAAGCTATCTGAGTGAGTCTGTGGGTGTGTTTGTGTGACTGGGTAAAAAAAAAAAGTTAAGTCAGATCAGGAAGTGTGATGCTGCAACAGAACAGGAGGAAGCGGGTTCAGAATGGCACTGTACATCTCTGCTTGATAAGATGAGAGGCCCCCAGCTGAAGACCCCTCTGCTGTTTCTGCTGCTGCTGTTCAGCAGTCTGACTGGGACAGGTAGGGCCACAAACTACTGCTTGCTTCTCTTCTCTCTAAATGAACAGAAAACTACTCTGTCATTTACTGTCTCCACTCCCTGCTTTCCTCTGACTTCATCACCTCATGACTTTCTCTTGACAGAAACCTATTTTTGGCTGAAAAGTCAGAGGTTTGGGTAGTTTTGTTGAACAGTCTTCCATCAAAAAGCTCAAGAGGTTCCTTCCAGGATCGTCTTCTTTCAGTTAATCTTCTTCATATCGGGGACTTATTTCTTTGGAATCTGGCTCTAAGATAAGCTCCGCCTGATTCATCGTTCCCAAAATTCACAACTTATTAACCTCTTAGATGATCAGTTGATTGGATTGAATGAAGAACGGTGAAATCTTTGGGGATAGCTTTTGTTTGCAAACAGATTTTTGGATGTCTTCACCTAATTAGTGAACTTGGTAACACTTTTGATTTTTGTTGCAACTTGTTCTTCAAACGGAAGTCCAGAGTTCCTGTGTGACTCATTTTTCATGCTGTCTTTCTCAAAGCCACCACATTACAGTTTTTCTTTTCAATCACTAGCAGCATCAGAGCCAGGGATTTAAAAAGGCTCAACAACCTGATAAAGAAGGTTCTGGTTCTGGTTCTGTTCTGGGACGACTGTGGAACATCTGGAGATGATGATGCAAAGAAGGATTCTTCATAAAATCAAAAAAATGATGGACAACCCTGAGCATCCTCTTCATGAGACAGTCATACAACAACAGAGCGTCTTCAGTCGGAGGCTACTTTCAGAACCACTGTACTGCTGCCCTCTGTAATCCTTCCGGCCCACAGCCATCATCATCTTCAACAACTCCTTGAAGAATTAATTATATGAGCTACAACAACACTTGATTTCCCTCTGGGATCAATAAAGTATTTTTGAATTTGAATTGAACTGAATTTGAACTCCTCCTTTCTGACACCACCAGCTCCACTCTAATGACATGACTGGCCTTACAGATCATTTGATTGAGTCTGTTGGTTTCAGCCACCCTCAGTCTGCTGCCCCATCACACTACAGCATAAAAAAGGCCCCGCCCACCACAGACTCATACAGTATCCTCAGCATCGTCCGGCAGATGTTGAAGGACCTCAGCCGCCTCAGAAGATAGAGACGGCTCTGTCCCATCCTGTAGATGGCATTAGTGTTTTTGGTGAAGTTCACTTTATTATCAACAATCAGACCAAGGTATTTATAGTCCTTCACCATGTCCACATTTACCCCACTGATGGAAAAAGGCTCATTAGTGGTTTTGACCTTCTCATATCCACTACCAGTTCTTTGGTTTTTGCCACGTTGAGCTGCAGATGTTCTGCTTGCACCATGTAACAAAGTTGCACACCACAGTTCTGTACTCTTCCTCATCATCCTCTGTGATTCACCCAACCACTGCAGAGTCATCAGAAAACTTCTGAAGGTGGCTGGTGTCTGAGCAGTAGCTGAAATCCGTTGTGTAGAAGGTGAAGAGGAATGGAGAGAGGACAATCCCCTGTGGAGCTCCGGAGGGGGAGCGATGTGAGTGGCTGGTGAAGACTGATAGCAGCAGAGAGGTCTGCAGAGGGGAGATCAGTAGCCCCAGAGTCAAATCTGGTAAAGAATAAATGTAACTCATTAGCCTGATTAACACCATCCTCCCCCAACCAGTGATGGTTCTCATGCCACTCCAGACCTCTGTCAAGTTATTCTGCTGGATAGATAGTTATTCTGGTACAGTATTTCAATACTAGAGTTATTCTGCTGGATAGATAGAAGCATGTAGGAGACTTCCAAGAGTGTCTTCTTTTATTAGTACAAGTGTGCTTGAAGTAATGTGAGGCGTTTCATTGCAGCATTCTGTGAAGATACCTCTTCAACCACCGCCGAACCGTCTGAATCAACCACGACGAAGTCAAAAGATGACAGTACTAGTATTGACCCAGGTAAGACAAGAATATCAGACCCAGAAGCAGTGATTCTGATGGAATGTATGAAGACAGATTTTATTCAGTTACTCTGACTGTGGCAGATGCTTTGTGAATTTTTTCCAGTAAGTGATATTCTTATCTTAAAGAGTTTATTGTTCAGGAAAGTTTGCAATGCTGGAAATCCAGAGCTCTGGAAAGAACACTCATTCCATTTAACATTATTACCCATTTCTAGTCTCAAAGCCTGTTATTTCAAGTTGAAAAAGGCTAAAGAGATCCAACATACAGTACTGTAGAAAAGAGCTCAAACCGTTGGTTGATTGTATGTGTGTACGCACTACAACTCACTGCAGACATGTCCTTCTCTTTTTTATGCTAGTTTCACTTTTATTGTATTTATGCACTGTCCTGCTGGCAGGTTGTTCAGACAGTATGGTGGGTCTGGTTGCTGAGCATGTTAGAAATTAACGTCTGTTTAATGTTCACATCTGTCAATCTCAGCCATTTTTCTGCTACAACAGAACAAAACGCATCTTTTTAATTGAATATGAATATTATAAATATGAAAAAAAATGTATCCAGTAATTATTAAATGCAGTCACCCTTTATTTTTTAATGTTCGGTTCAGTTTATTTATATCGCGCCAATTCACATGTAATTTCAAGGAACTTTACAAGAAAAGTAAATTCAGTTCAATCATACATACATTCCAATGAATCCTTCAGTTCATTATTCTAATCAGGTTAAAAGTTTTCTATCGAAGGAATCCCAGCAGATTGTATGGAGTCATTGACTTGCAGCATTCACTCCTCCTGGACCAACATGTAGCCACAGCATTTAGATGTTTCCTCCTTTCAGTTTTATGAATATATTCAGTTTTATGAATAATCAGAACAATACAGGGAACCCAATCCAACCTGCATACTTTTTATTTGTTCCTGAAATAGGAGGAAGTTATTCAGATGACACTTCTCTCACCACCAGACACTCAACAACACCAGCACAAGGTAGGTCCACAGGTCCTTCTCTATTTGATTAGATGATTGTTTGTGGCTTTTATTCTTTTGATTCATTTTTGTTCTGTTTGAAATGAAAGGTCTGGTTCAGAGGAGCCTGGTAAATCAAGCTAGTTGTTTTATATAACTCAACTATGTCTGTGCTTCCTTGGTAGCTGTATGCATATGACTGACATTAAAAGTTAAAGTGCTAAAATGCCTCAAATCTTTGGATCAAGTTTGGCTGTACAATCTTCTTCACCAGTATATGGTTCAGATCATTTGAATTTGACAGGTCCAGATTATCCCACTCTGATCCTGATCCCTGTGGTTCTGGCGGTCATAATTATTGGTGCCATC